>CM025636.2:6088196-6103654 GCA_014621495.2 Entosphenus tridentatus
GTGCGCGTGCATGTGTGTGCGCGTGCATGTGTGTGCGCGTGCATGCGCGTGCGCGTGCATGTGTGTGCGCGTGCGTGCGCGTGCGCGTGCGTGCGCGTGCATGTGTGTGCGCGTGCATGCGCATGCGCGTGCATGTGTGTGCGCGTGCATGCGCCTGCATGTTTGTGCGCGTGCGCGTGCGTGCGCGTGCGTGCGCGTGCGCGTGCGTGCGCGTGCGTGCGTGCGTGCGCGTGCGTGCGCGTGCGTGCGCGTGCGTGCGCGTGCGTGCGCGTGCGTGCGCGTGCGTGCGCGTGCATGCGCGTGTGCATTTGCATGCGTGTGTGTGTGTGTGTGTGCATGCGTGCGTGCGTGTGTGTGCATGCGGTGTGTTTGACGTCCGGGTTGTCAGAGCGACGCGTCCTCGTGGCTGCATCATTTATCGACTCCGAGGGAGATGTCAAACAAGACAAATGAGTGATATCCTGCCACAAAACGAGCATTGTGGCGAGTGGGTGGATCGAAGGGAGGTGTGAGAGGGGGGGGCGATGGGGGGCGAACCCCAATCCCCCTTTGTTGATATTTACCAAACCAATGACACTGATTGTTTATTCATTATTAATGTAACAGGAGGGTGGTGGGGGGGCTATTTAAAAGGAAAAACAAAAAGCGAAATTGTGAGACTTACCATTTCAACGCGGCAGCTGCGTTCGTGTTTCATTTATAATTCGTGAACGTATTCCACGTTTACTGCTCGAGACATTACCCTCCGTGCGCGGCCAACCGGTGTTAAAACGGGGTAAAGCCGGTTCAAACTGATTTAACCGGTTTCTAACATATTTATTTCATTAGTTTTTCCGTGATCGCCGCCCCCCCCACCCACATATCTGACTCGCTGGGAACTGTGGCCCAGCCGAATTTGTAAAAAGGTCAAAATGTGAACAAGTTGCGAATGCTGAACGTGGCACGCGGGGTGGGCACGTCACAAGGCCATGATGCTCCAACGGCTTTGAACACGGGGACGCCGCTTTTGCTGTGCTTCAGACGTACACGGATGTCGGCGGACGTACACGAGAACCTACTGCAACGTACTCGAAAGTACGCGGACGGAGACAAAGGCAGCCAGACGTGGTGCTGGCCACTCAGCCCCTCGTGTGCCCTTCTCGCCTTCATCGGCGTTCGCTAACAGCGCTAGCCCAAACAGTCTCTTAAAGGCGACATGGAGTGGGGGGGGGGTTCTTTGTCTTTTGTGTGTATGTGGAACTTATTTCGCACCGTACGTTGCCAACCGTGCTAATGGGAGATGCGGGCACGTGTATATGTGTGTGTGTACACATACACACGCGTGTTACACGTGTGTATACGTATGCATTGCCCACTCCCTTCCTCTTACCCCCCTTCCCCCCTCCCCGTCCCTCCCCGATAGCCCTTCCGTGATCCCCACGCCACCCCTCTACGGCGTGAGCGTGGTCATTGTTGGGTTCCCGTCGCTCGGCGCTCCGTGTTGTTGACCAGATGCGTGCTTCTTGCCCAGGCCACGGCGGTGTTTGCCGTCGTCACAAGCCGCCCGCTAACCCGGGAAATGTTGTGCGCAATTTCGTTTTTTTTTGTCAACCCGCGCGTGACTTTAGTTGCCTTACTTATCCTCTTCCCCCCCCCCTCCTTCCCTCGTTGAATTCCCGCAAGAGGCGTCTTCACAGGGCTTAGGCAGGATTGGAACTGGCATGCTTTTCTGCGTGATATATTGCCTCGCAGAGAGCCTAATGCAGTGCGTTGCAGAGTTATTTATTTACGGGTATTATTATTATTGTTGTTGTTGTCCTGTCTAGGGCAGCAAGTCGCCGCGTCATTTGGTCGTGGCGTAGAACGCGACTTGCTAGGGGACGGTCGAGGCATCGATAAACCATTGCCGCTTAGGGAACAACTGTTGCTTGTTCGCTATGCCCCACTGCGGCTGTGTCCATCACCAACTTTGGTGGGAAAATCTGCTGCTTTGTTTTTGTGCTCGCAACACGCGCGGCGAAATCGCCCTTCTCGCGAATAAATTGATGGAGCGTATTGGGACGACGCGCCCGCCCCCCTTTTTCCACGGCTGTTTCTCCACGTGAACATTTTTTTTCGTTTTGGTTTTTTTCCTCCCATCCCGTCAGCCACACATCTTTCTGGGGGCGATCTTTGCCATCGGCAGCATTGGTTTAATTAATACAAGCAAGCTCTGGACCGATTCCGACGATGGGTGTAATTTCTAGACATTACATGGAAGGGATTCTACCGCGGTATAATGGTCAGCGTACGAGGCTTCGCTTCGATCTCCCAGCGTGGCATGTGAAGCAAAATTGCGAGTTTCTTAACATACCTCCCCACCTCTCTCCACACAGCGGTACAAACGGTTGCGCCCACTCGCTACGAGTCGATCGGAAATAGTCCCGTGTGATGGTGGTGGTGGTTGTGGTGTGCAACGTATGTGGCTTTCTCTCGCCTCTTCCTAGACCGGCGTGGAAAGAGTAGGCCAAAATATTCCCTCCAGGGAGGGGCTCACTCCAGGGCCTCCTTCTAGTGGGAGTCATTACGCCATCAGTGGGTTGTGTAAGCAACTTTCAGGGCTGCCCCTGTACCTAAATGCAATGTATATGCTAATGCACTTCCAGATTAATATAAATAAATCAAGGCAGAACAAACACGAGACGGCACAGATTAGATCAGAATCTGAGTTCCTATTTAGACTGGAGGAATCCGATGAGCTCTAAAGCTCTTTTTCACAGATGTCCAGTTAGATGGTAGCCATACAGCCCTGTGGTCAATCCACTGCTGGATGAGCACCTCTCGACATTGGCGGGCGTTATTTGACCACGCTGTACCGCGTTACGAGTTGGTGAAGGTGGGGCGGGTTGGGTGGGGGGGAAATGGCATCTAGACGTGGGAGGATAGAAATACAGTACAACTGGATTTTTATGCACTGCCCTCTGTTGCCAGCCATGCAGCTTCCCCTCGAGCCGTATGAGAACCTGTCCTGTGCATGGTCGGCGGTCACCCGTTTAAAGCGCTATCCAAGCTCGAGCCCCGCTTAGCTTGCGAGGTTGGGCGGGCGCGTGCCGACGGATTTTGCGCGCGGGTGAGGGCGGTGTCATGGAGAGAACCGGGGATGACTTTTGAACTGCACAGCGAAGTAGGCGCGTTGTAATAATTACTGTCACTAACTATCAACAATTTTTTATTTTACCCGGGTAAGGCCCACTGAACTATGTAGGTCTTTTTCAGAAGCGACCTGGCCACAAATGATAGTCCAACGAGAAGTGGCTTATCACGTGGAAATTTAAGTGAGTGACCAATTGTGGCCCTCTCCAAGCCAGCTTCTGTACGGCCATGAAATCCGGCAAGCCGATTTTTATTTTTTTCTCCCTCCAGAAATCAAACGGCGAATTCCGCCGAAAGGTCCGTCGCGTCCAGCCGTGCGCATTGGCGGCCTCTGACCTCGCGCGAAAGTGATCGCCAAAGAAGCGCCAACCGTGAAAGCTCTTCTCTCGGAGTTGGCACGGGGGACGGGGGGTGCTTTGCTTTCGTGGGGGCGGCTCGTGGGTGGAGGGACGCTGCCTGCCACAGTGGCGGTGTCACGGTCGGCAGCTGCGCCGCACCGGACTTGCCCATCCATTGGGTCGCCGGTGCCATCGATCTGCCAGCGCGGCAGTTGAAACAACGGTGCAAGCTTCTTAAATCCTCCACCCCCCCACGTATCTTTTCACCCCGCAGCACAAATGAGTTCACAATCATTCGGCGGGGTTGGGAAGCGGTGGGGTAAAGCGTGGGGACCTCCACTCCTTCCAAGACTCGTGGAGGGTTTGGAAGAGTAGGATAAATACCCTCGAGAGGGGAACGCCAGGGAGGGTGGGGAGCAGCAGTGCCGCGAGTGAGCAATTTCAGGGCGCCACGGTGGCTAGAAGATGTTAACTACCTCACCTGGTATGCAGCAGGTCGTGGGTTCGATGCCGACCCTGACACCGGTATATTTGGAGTTTGCGTCTTCTCTCTGTGGTGACGTAAAATTATCTCTGGGGCCTCCGATTTTTCCCCTCCACATTTAGAATCAAAATCACGCGTTTAGGAGCAATTTGACTGCTATAAATATCCACGTGATACGCCACTTCGTCGAGCTATCATTCGTGATAGATGCTAACAAGCTCGGTGGTGGGTCTCGCCTTGTAAAATAAAAATACTTGTAGTAGTTTTTTTTTAGGATGGGTGCGTGCGTCGCGAGGGGCCCGCCCGCCGCTCGTTTAACGGCGCGTTTGCCACGGGGGGACGGCATCGCGAGGACGGCATCGCGAGCTCTCATGGAGCGCCACTTCCCTTCTCGCCCACCCACCCACCACCCCCCGTGTGTGATCCCTTGCACCCAATTTTTGTGTCCGAAGGTGACGGAGATTCGTTCGCGCGTGCCCGAGCGCCGTCGTTATTGCGCGATTAAAATTTCACGGTTATTGATTACACGTGAGTGTGTGTGTGTGTTTTTTTTTCGTTTCCATTCTCAAGGTATCGGAGCCAGATTCAATTTTTAGCCTGTCAATTTTTAGCGCCGCGCGCCCGTTGCAGAGGGAGGTGTGCGTTACACGGCGTCTATTTCGGGAGCTTTCTCGTGTTCGTCGTCAGGTAATTGTCTGCGCGGTTAGTTTCATCACGCTGCGCATTGCCGAGAAATTACCGGTAAAAGTATACAAGTGGAAGAGAACAATCGGAACGGTTAAAACAGATGCCGCATCATTAGCAGCAGCCCGCAACGGAAGTGTTGTGGAAACAGTCGTGTTAAAGTCATCTGGGATGGAACGGTTCACGATAGCTGTGCGTGTGTTTTGTCGGGCCACGTAATGATTTGTGTCGTAAGACCCTCCACTACCCATCATCGTGAAACAAATACAAATTGACTATTTTGACACTGAAACCAAACTGTTCACAACCACATTCAGCAATCGGATACATGCAATTGCCAATACCAAGATCAAATGTAGCAATTATATAAATCGAATTACATTAATCTAAGGGCTACATTTTGCTGTGAGAATTGTTCGTCAGCTTACTGGCAAGCAAGCTGAAAGGATAATAATCTTCGTGTCCTTAAACTCTGGCGAGAGTGACCTGGGGCATTAGTCTGCTGCCAGTAGATGGACAATGCTGGCTCTGTGTGATCCCAATTGAGTGATTTGCTGATTATTCTACATTTTGGACCACGACATCGGCACCCGTTTGTCTACGCTGTGTGAATGACATCAGGGGGATCTTTAATGACCGCTATGTAGCAGACGGTTGATGAAAGTCGTATCGTTACGAAACACGCGTCCAGAGCATTTGGCTGCTGCTATACATTTCCACGCGATAAGCCACTTCGTTGAGGCATACATTTGTGGCCAGGTCACTTCTGTAAAAAAGAGCTATAGAGCTCGGTGAGCCTTGCCTGGTAAAATAAAAAAGAAAATAGTTTAGTTTTACGGTTATTACACCTGCGCAGTATTAACCAGGGCGGCCGCTGGATTCGAAACCGCGATCCTCTGCGAACAAGTGGCGAAGGAAAACGCACCACAGCACCGGGGCCGGGGTCACTGCCCTGAAATCGGGAGAAAGGAGCGGGTTTGGATGTGGAGAGCGAGTGCGTTCAGATCACATGAGAGAGGGCCCCCCCCCCCCGCCATGTTTGAGAGAGCGAGAGAGATCACGAGCAAAAATTCCCCACTGACGATGCCCCTGCCTCCCTGCAGCGTACGCTTCTATCAAGTGCGGCGTGCATCTATAATCCTTTGTGCCTCCCCGCGTACGGAAAATCAATGGACTAAGTCCCCCGCAGCACAATGTATGCGTCCTCTAAAAATAAAGCAAAAAGCGAGGACTCTGCCGCTTTCTCCCGAGAAAGAGAATCGGCACTCTGCGTCGTGCGAGCGAGCGGGTTCATGCTCCAGTTGTGCTGTATAGCAGCGTCGAGAGATGAGCTCGCTTCGCATGATGGCTTCAATCACAACAATTTTTACTCCTTCTCTTGGCTGGTGAAATGCCTTGTAATTTCATCATCATCAGCGGCAGCGGCTCTGCTCAATCCACTGCCGAATGAAGGCCTTCCCAGCTCACCGCCGTCTCGCATCGTCCTGCAATGCACGCGTTTATGGTGGAAAGGCCCAACGCAGAAGATCCCTGGGGGTTGGTCTTCCACGAAGCTCATGGTCCACCCTTAACCGCATCCACTGCACAAACCATAGCTGCAGATGCGGATACTTTGATGATGCACAAATGGAAAAGTAAAAACTCTCCAGCAGTGAGCGACTGTGTTGTCATCCAGCAGAGAGACCAAGACCGCACAGTGTATAACGACGCAATGCCCCCAATCCACAAATACGAAGGAGACGTCGCAGCGATACAATCCGCTGCTGCTCCTGACGCGGTTGTCTGGCATGACCACCTGAATGTGAAATTCTTAGTTGTTGCACTGCGTCTACATCATAAGCCGTTCGGAAGAAGAAGAATATTTAAGGGTGAGACAGACAAGGAGGGGGGCCGCAGCTGCCCAGCCCGGCCGTCCACTCAATCTCTCTCCGAGGTTGTAAGCCCCCCGCCCCCCCCCCCCCCCCATTAAATAAGTCGTACATTTTACAAACATCTGCCAAGAGAAGAGAGAGAAAAAATTCTCGAGCCAGTCTGTCTGTCATTCGCCGTGGATAGTAACGCGGTTATTATTTACGGATCGATTTGCTGCCTTTTGCGATCTGTCTCGGGGAGTTTTGACACCACTGGACGAAGTGAGATTGTAAACTTTGTTTTCTGTTTTGCATTTCCGTCCCAAACACATTCCTGCGGAGGGAGCTGGTAGGAACGTTGGGTTGCTCGGTCAAGGGCCAGGGTCAATGGCAGCGTGGTGTATTCTGCAAATATGGCCGACTGTGAGGGCGGGCACAAGCCGGCGTGAGTAGGTTAAACGTTGAGTTTTATAAGGGCACCACGGGGTGACTAGCCCCTCCCCACCCAGCCTTTCCCCTCCCACCCAGCCTTTCCCCACCCTCCCCTCCCCTCTCCACCCAGTTCCACCCCTCCCATTTTTGGATGCACGACGGACGGACACAATAATCCCCTGTGGGCTGGTGGAACCAGGTGGTTCCTACCAGTAAAGGAGGAGGACCTTGCTGGTTTCTGCGGTGATGTCTTCATGACATCTCGATGAGCTCCGAGGACATCGTCACGGCATGATGGCCTGTATCACCCTTTTCAATATAAAGCGAATTAACTGCGGATAAATCTGAGAACTACAACTGGCTAGGTAAAAAGCACAACAGGTAAATCAATCGGATAACCGACTGTGCCAATTTGGTTATCTAATTGACCAACTTTGCCAATTTGATTATCCGATTGATTACCTGGTGTGCTCTTTATCTCGCGTTTTATTTCTCAGATTTATCCGCAGTTAATTAGGTTTTTCTTGAAATTGTGATTGGGCCCAGAACTACATTGCTGAGTGGATTGTGTGCCATGTCCTTGCAAAAATCGAACTCCCCACAATGCAATGTCCCGGATATATTTTTTTCTTTTACTTTTTATATAAATTCCTTTATTTAGTCGTGACGATTTATGATTTTTTTGAACGGCTTGTCTGTTAATCAACAGCTTGTATAAGTTAACTTCATATGTCTATTTAAACATAAAACGAGTAGTCAGAACACATTAAATTATAGTCTCCGATTCTAATCCACTCATCTCTCAGGCATCTGTGTTATTGAAAAATCTGAGTTTGTTGTTTGTGATCAACTACTGGGGAGCGGTGGTGCAGCGGTTAGCGTGCTGCGCTACGAACCTGGCAACACGAGTCCAATTCCCGCTCACGGCCAACACCAGCGACGATTATCTGAACCGGTCCTGGGCCTCCTCTAAGTCGACTCAGCCTAAAATGAGTACCTGGTGCGGTGTGTAAACATCGACACTGGGGAGACAAAGGCGATTGAGCTTGGTGCTGGACAACCACCCCCTCGTGTGCCGTGCCGGCCTCAATAGATTCTACTCGCTAACAGCACTTGCCCCAAAAGTCTGTTCAGGCTCTACGGGGGGGATCTTTGTAATCAATAGAGCTGGGTGGGGAGAGGCGTGCGGTTTGGGGGTAGGGATGGGGGGATTTATGAAATCTGCACATTGTTTTAATTGCCGCACCCAGAGAAGGAATCGAACCTGCGCCCTGGATTGCTTCTGTGGGTGTGACATGACACAAACTGTCAACATCATCAACAAAAAAACAGCACACACCGTCGAAGATGGCACGGTTAAACCCAACTCCGCTATGCATTTCCCTGATGCTACAGCGGAGAAAAACATTTCCTCGTTGCCCCGTGGGTTAGTTAAATCGAGGAGCCTCAAGCAGCGCTAATTAAGTTACCCAGCAGCACTTTGGTTTACAGCAAACATCGTGGGCTTCGTACATCAGAAATGACTGCAGCCCACGTGCGCACACTCACACTCGCACACACACACTCACATACACACTCACATACATACACACTCACACACTCAACACAGGGGTCCTGCCCAGCAAGCACGAGTGAATATTATACGAATGGTTTTACGCGCAACTGGCAATCTCCAGGCCCCCGGACTGAACCACAGGGTTGCAGTCCAGAGGGCGAATGCCCGGTTGGGCCGAGCCCATGGGCCGGTTTTTGTGGGGAAATTGCAAATGTGTGATCGGAGTAAAATATATTTATTATTATTTAATTCAAATATTTTATTACCTCCTAATGTGTACGCTTCAGTTACCATTAAAGTCCCCATATGTTCGGCAGCCCCAAAGATTTTTCCTCACCGGCCCCAATTGGGCCAATGAGCTCGCACGTCAATTTGGCACCGCTGCGTTTACGAATGTCTTGGCCGATTCTTAGTCCCAGTCCCTCACTGGGCATCTGTCTCTTTGAAAATGTGACATTGTAAATTATCACTCCACTGGGATTATAGTTTCCCACTACTGCGCTGTGAAATCTTGGCAGGAGCCTCCCTGATGAAGAGTCACGAGACTCGGTGAGGCATTGAGATGTTAATCCCTGGGGTCCATCGCAGTTGGTGTCATGTGGATCTCCACGTGACAAGCCACTTCGTTGGGCTATCACCTGTGGCCAAGTCGCTTATGAAAAAGAAGCTAATGGATCGGTGGGCTTTACCTAGTAAGATACAGAAAATATATAGTTGAGTTTTATTTGTGTATATTTTTTTTTAAAGTGATTTGTTTACCTTACCTATAATAATACGCTGTCTCGGGTGTGGAGCAATCAATTTCAAGGACAGTGCATACATTATCAGAGTTGTGTTTTTTTTTGCATTCCGACTGCAGGTATTGTGGTCAATGCAAACATGACTCCTTGTAAAAAAAGGTGTCAGTTTTGTTGCCAGATAAAAGGGTAAAAAAATCAATGATCATATTTTGCTTCTGGCACAGGAGGTTCCAGTGGTACCTTGCCTATAATTGTCACTCCTATCGTGTTTTTTTTTGTTATTATTTGTTGCTGTAACGTTCTGACCCGCCCCTACTGGACATTTGTGAAAAAAGCGTTACAGCTCATTGGATTCCTCCAGTCTAAATCCATTTTCTGATTCTAGTCGAGGTCCCCGTGTCGTTTTGGGGGGGGGGGGGGGCCTTTTGGCCCTGAGAAAATTTTACGAGAAGTTAACACATTCCTGCGGAGGGAGCTGGTAGGAACGTTGGGTTGCTCGGTCAACGGCCAGGGTCAACGGCGGCGTGGTGTATTCTGCAAATATGCCCGACTGTGAGGGCGGGCACAAGCCGGCGTGAGTAGGTTAAACGTTTAGTTTTATAAGGGCACCACGGGGTGACCAGCCCCTCCCCACCCAACCACCCTCCCCTCCCCACCCTCCCCAACCAGCCCCTCCCCACCCTCCCCTCTCCACCTAGCCCCACCCCTCCCATTTTTGGATGCACGACGGACGGACGGACACAATAATCCCCTGTGGGCTGGTGTAACCAGGAGGGGTTCCTCCCGGTAATAAACTCCCGCTGTCAGGTGAGTGGCGGGCGTATGCCGAGGGTAGCCAAGCGGAGTGTCCCGTTGAGTGTCACGTGTCACGCCGTCTGCAGGACGGGCTGCCCACGCGTATCGTTATTTGTGTGCATCGCATTAACTGCACGATTACTCGATGGTTATAAAAACGGATTGTCAGAGTTTTGTGCGCACGGTTGTGGAAAAGAGTTGCTTTAGTTGTTGTTGTTGTTGTTTATGGTGTCGAGTCCCACGGGAGATTATTAGAGAAGTGAAACCGCTGTGCTGGCCCAGTTGTGTTCCAAGCTACAAGATGTTCTCGGGTAGCCCTATCACAAAGAGGGGGGGGGGGGGCGCTGGAATTTAGGTTAAATTGGGACCGGCGTTTGGGAGAAAAACATTCTAAATTAACAGCCGTGTCATTTCTTTGAATTGTTTTCATCGTTGTGTGTGTCGTATGTGCGTACTTGCGCACGTTTTCATTAATATATAAAACAAACTGCGCTTGTTGTTGTTCACGCACAACGTTAAGCTCTTTGCTAAATGCGACGCCGTCAAATTCACCGTTCTGCTTATTTTAGCGAAGGCCGAGGCGCCGCGAGGAAATTCGACATCGTCTCTTGACCGATGCACAGCCAATTGAAGTGGACGCAGCCGATCTGACATTTCAATTCTAGGGGCATTATTCGCGTACTGTGTACGGCAAACAATGCGAACGTACGCAGACAGAACTCACGACGCAACGGATCTCCGTGTCTGGCGGAAACGAGCGAATCCACACAAGGAGGAGCTCGTTGTGATCTCGCGTCGGGAATAGGCAGAGGGAAGAGAGAGAGAGAGAATAACGGATGATGAGATGGGAAATTGTACGACTTTTTTTTTTTAAACTACAGCCGTTACACTTTGTCGTTGATAATTGCTGCGAGTGGCGCGGATGATTTTTCAGTGCCTTTTCAATCACCGCCTGCGATGGGACTTTGTGTGTGTGTGGAGGATTTAACACGAAAAAAAACGGTCTCATTTTAAGGGGGCGAGAGCAGTGAATTCAAAACGGCACCTGCTTCAGGCAGTCTCGTCTAATTGTCGTAATTACCGGGACATGCCGAGGAGAGGCCCATTCTAATCCACTCGAGACGCGCTTGTTAATTGACTTGGTTAAAAGTGGTACAACTTTGCAGTCTCTCTCCGCGAATGGAAGTCGATGCGCTTGAAAACGCACCCCATTAGTTCCCTTTGTGCAGCGCTTGCGCGCGTACGCACGCACGCGTGTGCACGCGTTTGTCCGTGTCCATGTGTGGGGAGCGGTAGTGTAGCGGTTAGCGCTACGCTGCGCTACGAACCTGGTGACCCGGGTTCGATTCCCGCTCACGGCCAACATCGCCAGTGACGATTATCTGAACCGGTCCTCGGCCTCCTCCCCTAGGTCGACTCAGCCCGAAATGAGTACCTGGTGCGGTGCGTAAACATCGCAACCTGGGAGACAAAGGCGGCCGGGCGTGGTGCTGGCCACATCATCCCGTCGTGTGCTACAGACAGTGCCGGCCTTCATAGGTGCTCGCTAACAGCACTTGCCCCAACAGTCTGTTTAGGCTATACGGGGGGGGGGGGTGGATCTTTGTCTTTGCGCGTGTAATTCGCCTCGGGTGACAACACAGCAGTTTGTTTGCAGGTGCGCACTTGACTCGCATGTTGACGGTTGTGTGAGCCGCTGAGAAGTGACTGCGGGCACTAAAGCTATTACATCCAGTGCAGTGTGCCCGAGCCTCCCCCGCCCCCACCTGCCACCACCCGCCCCCCACACCCACCCCCCGGCGATGCGGCAAAATAATTGTCAAACTCATTCCCTCTCAAAAATAAAACAAAAAAAACGTCGCAGCACGCCATTACCGCTTAACCCGGTCCCTCCCAGCCCGCCTCGTCCCATCGCCACCACCCACGTTTCTAATCAGCCATTCAGCCGGCAGCCTCCCCCGGACCTCTGCCGGTGTCAAACGCTGCGCGCTAAGAGAACGCTGCCTCGTTGCTGCCGCGCCGTCGAGCCGTCAGATAGGGGGGGGAGGGGGGGGCGAAGACTCCCACGGCGAGCGCGACAATCGGAGCGAGCGCGCCCGTGGGCCCCGCCGACAACGGCTGCAGGTCACGCGAGAGCGGTCGGACGCATTGGAACGACGGACGGACGGACGCACGCACGCACGCACGGACTGACGGGCAATGGAGAACAACGCGGCTCGAAAATCTCACTCAGCTGACCGGCGATCACGAGCCCCTGGCTCTCGGGGCTCCGCGTGCGAGGAGGAGACACGCGGAGCCGTCGTCGACCTTGTCCAGGCCATAGATGACCGGGAGCAGGCGCCCCCCGCCCTCTTCGTCTTCTCTCTCCAGTGTCACCTGTTGTTCTCTGTCGCTCGCTTCACTCTGTCTTTCCTAATCAGGGGCCAGTGGGAGCACAGTGGAATGGTTCATTTGCTCGGCATCCTCTATTTCGTCTCTGTTGCGAAGCATTATTTAAATAAATATATATTTAAAAGTGCCATCGCCACCTGTCCAAATTTCGACAGGATTTTCCTCGGTTAGCGATGGCTGTCCTGGGAAATATATAAATCTTGCTGCGACATTAAATATAAAAATTCCTATTTTTTTGTGCATTGCATGTAGAACTCTCCCCTCTTCTGGTATTGTGAGATATTCCATTTCCCGTGATATCTTTTTGTTAGTTTGTATCTCAGAGGTGCCAACTTGTGTCCAAAATGAATGTGGGCAGGGCAATGATTTTTTTTTATTCTTATACATTTGTATGCTGCTGTCTTACAGTAAGAGGCAGCCTTGGAGCTGAAAGGTCAGAGGTCAGCACCGCTGAGATTCTGGGTATCAATCTCGATCTCCACCACCAGCGATTGAACTGGGCTCTCGAGTGTAGACGGTTAATGGTCTCAGCCTGGTCACCGACATGTGCCCTATTATCACATCATGATGTAACAAGTCATTCTTTCACCTCATGCTGTTATCGTGAATTTCGCTCCAGCCCCCCCCCCACCCGTGTCTAAGAAGAACCCCGATGCAAAACCGCCACCGGTGTCACATTTCTTCCCAACAATTTTCAACCTAATTATAACAAAAAATTAGAAAATTATAAGGGTGGGGAGGGGTGGCACCCAGCCCCCCCCCACCTCCAGCCCTGCCCCCCACCGACGCTACGGTGCTGGTTCCCATGAAGACCGAACAGCCCAAACAACTTTGGCCCCTCCGCCACTCGGCGCTGTGCCCCAGTGGGCGAAGACGGCTCTGGGTCGGCGAGGCTGTAGGAGGAGGAGGCAGGTGTTGGTGTCACGGCGGAGGCGGAGAGGTCGGCGCCGCTGGTACAGAGCTCTTGGGGAAACCAGGCGGAGGTGGGTCAATTTAATTTAATGGAGCATGCAACGAATGCATTAAGGGCTGGGGATGAGGCATGGCGCGGGGTTGACGGCGTTGCCCAGTGGTCTAATTGGGCAACCACCTCTTGAAATATGTCTCTGTATTCTAAGCGCGACTCTGACGCTGGCATCTCTACGTCGAGTGACGCAGAAAAGCCGCTGACACTGTTGAGATGAGGCCTCCGCGTCAGCATGATTTGCTTTTCGTTTATGTTTGAGATAAACTCAAAGCGCGAGGCTTCTCAATTCCAAAGACGACAGGGCGTTGACATAATTTGAACGAGCCGAAAGGCGACGCCGATCTGCGCGCGCCTGTCGGTCGCCACAAGTGGTGGCTCACGCCTGCAATCCGGTGACTGGGAGGCAGGGTTGGTGGATTTGACACTCATATGGTGACAAGAGTCACAGCTCAAACACCAGGACGCTGAACCTAAATTGGGCCCTTTGAGTGGACGTCTGTGAAAAAGAGTTTCATAGCTCATCGAATTTCTCGAGGATGAATAAAGATTGTGTTTCTGAAATACCGTACAACACTTTACTCCACCCAGCAGGGTGGTTCAGAGGTCGGAGCGCTGAGCTGGCAACGCTGCGATCCTGGGTTTGGATCTTGGTTTCAGCCGGGTTTTCAAGTGAGCTGATGTGCTCAGGCCAGTCACCAATAACTGCAAAGAGAACGACTAAGAACCCCCCCCCCCCCCCGCATTAAGACTGTAGGCGGCAAAGCTGTTAGTGAGCACCTATGAAGATCGACATGGCACACGAGGGGGTGGGTGGCCAGTACCACGCCCGGTCGCCTTTGTCTCGCCAGCAGCGATGTTCAAACATCACACCAGGTACTCATTTGAGATTGTGTCGACCTAGAGGAGGCCCAGGACCGGTTCAGATAATCGTCACTTGTGTTGGCCCTGATCGGAAATCGAATTCGGGTCACAGGGTTTGAAGCAAAGCACGCTATCCCGCCGCACTATCGCTCCCCACTGATAACCAACAACTACACACACACACACACTCTGGTTCCGTAGGGTTCGACGCTCAATATGGAAACATTCCAGCTGTGAAAATCATTTTTAAAAATGTGTGGCTGCCTTATGACAATGTCTTCTCTGTATGTAGGATGTACAAGAGAGTGCTGCCCGCTTTAGTGGATAGATAAAATAAGTCGCTTAACTGGATCTTCGAAGTAGTTCTGGCATATCTCCTTTCACGGACCGTACTCGATCACAGGGCGGTGCGCTGCAGTGCCCGTTCGGGGTTTGCGTTGTCTAGCGACACGACACCAATAGTACAATGGGACAAAACTAAATTACATGTTGCTTTAATCAGGGATGTAGGTTGATTTGAATGAAAAAAATCGTCAGCTCTGAAACGTGAAATTCAGGCATATTTGGCAATTTAAGTCGCATGATAGATGCATTCTCTTTATCGTTAGCATTACGTAAATAACTCTTTACACAAGCAGTTTTTTTATTACGGTATTATTTTTATCGCTCGTGGTGAGCGCGAACGTAACCATCCCAAGGCAATCAACATCATCATCATCACCACCATCATCATCGTTGTCGTCAGCCATGGCCAATGCAAGCTCCTGCCGTCTCTCACAGTCCTACAGTGTAACAGATTGATCCCCAGGCAACATGGGAAGAAATACATTTTCATCGCTGCCATTCGTACCTCCCAGGTGTTCACAGCGGCCCAAGTCTGATAGCCTGATGTGTAATTGAACCATGAAATAGTCAAATAATTGGCTGACGGGAGCAAGATTGTGAACGAAAGGTAAATTGCTTCATCGAAATGGCAGGTTACGGTGTAAGCCAGACCACCCCCCTCCCCCCCGCGAATCGCTCTCCACGTGACGCGTGGTGGATACCTCCAGCCGCGGCGGGCTGCGTTGGGCACACGACTTTCGTTCGCGCGGCCCGTGACTTCATTTCACCAGGGCCCCCCCCCCCCCGCGGCTTCAGTTCACTCTCAGACTTTGTTTGAAGCTGGGTAAGGCCCCCCCCGGGGGGGGGGGGGGGGGGGGGGGGGGGGGGGGGGGGGGGGGGGGGGGGGGGGGGGGGCGGGGCGCGGG
>CM025636.2:6107462-6142722 GCA_014621495.2 Entosphenus tridentatus
GCCTGCTGTATATTTGGAGTTTGTGTGTCTCATCATCATCACGGTGGTTAGGAGATGTTAACTACCTCGCCTAGCATGCAGGCATGCAGGAGGTCCTGCGTTTCGTAACAAGTGGCTGAAGTTGAGATGTTAACCCCCTCTCCTGGTATGCAGAAGGTCGTGGGTTTGATCCCGACCCTGATGCCTGCTGTATATTTGGAGTTTGCATATATTTCTCTCCCCGTAGCCACTTGCATTTTTCTCTGAGTCCTTCGGTTTTTCCCTCCACATTTAGAAAATGTGTTTAGAATTAACATGCGTTAATAGTATTTGGCAGGTATACATTTTCACGTAATAAGCCACTTCGTTGAGCTATCATTTGTGGCCAGGTCCCTTCTAAAAAAAAGAGCTCTATCTCAGTGGGCCTTACCTGGTAAAATGAACAATAGCTTAAGAGTTTAGTTTTCTATTCTGTACCTCTTCTCTCGTCCCATCCATTGTTCCTCGTCTCTCGTTCCACCGCATCCTCCCCTCTCGCCCTTGGTCTCCCTCTCTACTTGTGACCTGCACCAGTCGCATCCCCACAGCCCTACTCATCTATGGATCTGTGTGCGAGTCTACGGGTCTCTGTGTTTTGAGTGTATTTTGATTTGTCGCACGGACGATGGTCCCGTTTAGCCAGCTGCCTGGATATTTTACGAGGGACATCCGTGGAGTGCGTGAGCACAGCAGCAACTAGTCTGTGGGCCTCTTGTGAGCCTAAGGGTCTCTGTGTGAGTGTATGGCTCTCTAATCTCCATGGCCCTTCGATTTGCACCTCCTTGGTCTCTTTTTGCCACAAGCCCAAACCCGCTACGTCTCGCCTCCCTTACCCTCCTGGCGATATGACTAACACCCCCTATGGCTCAGGAAAGTGCATAACCGGCTAATTAACTAAAATGTTATTTTATTTTACATTCAGAGACAAGGTCTTGCAGAAGGGTTCGACAAAAGTCAGGACCCGTAACGATCTCAGATCCGTGCCGTATGCACCGTTATCTTATGGAAAGGGGGCAGACATGACCTTCAATTTGACCTTTGAGGTCAATTTCCCTGCACTTCGTGGCTCTTATTTTTTTTCTTTTTTGTTTCGTTGGGAGGGCTCTTGAAGCCGCTCGTCTAAATGCCGACCAGAGGCAGCGAAGGGGGATGGATGTTGAGCCACCTGTACCCCAGATCAATGTGGGCACGGTGCCCCCTGCGTGATATCAAGATTGGGACGTCTGTTCCCAGTTTGTTTAACGAGCAGGCAGAAGGAGTCCGCGAGCACAATACAACGAAAACTCAACACATTCGTTCGTAGCGTTGTGGCCGCTAAGGGAAATAATAAGAGGCAACGTTTCGGGCAACGGCCCTTATTCATAGCGGAGAGATGGGTGTGCCATGCATTATCCGTGATAGAGAAGGATCATTGCCCGCAGCGTCACCGATTTTTTTTAGTTTTTCTCATCAACAGTCTCTTTGAGCAATGTGTTGGGGGCTTGTTGTTGTTGTTGTTGTTGCAGCTGTTGGTGCACAGTTTGGGCCACCTGCTGTAATCGACCATACAGTCCGTTTATCTGTCATTGAGAGTAATGTAACAATTCATGAGTTGGAATCCACTCTGACCTCCCCCCTCCCCTTCCTCCATCTCTTTACTCTTTCATCAACGCACCCAGCGAACATAACGCTAAACCCTCGGCAACACGACGAGCGACGTCCATGCCACGAGCGTTCCGTGCTGCCGCCGCTCTCCTATTTAAGGTTGCTCAGTTTGGGACTGCTCGGTTTGGGGGTTGCTTGGTTTGGGGTCGCTCACTGAGACCCATATCCAGCCCACGGGCGTTGGATTACAGCGCGTTGCGAACCTTCGGCAAGACCTGCAAATATCCGGTGCTGAATTATGTACAAAATTAATTTTTAAAAAACCTAATGACCCCCCCCCCTCACCCCACCACCCGCCTCCTCTTTTCTTTAATCTCAATTAATTGTCACAAATCTTGACTTAAAGCTTTCGTGACTGCAGGAATTCATATTCTTTGGGTCTTTCGGTAAAGTCACGTAGATTGGTTCAAAGACAATAACAAAATAACCAAAAACTATGACGTTTCGATCGCAACACAAGCCGTCGTCTTCAGGAAAAGAAGATGGCCGCTTGTGTTGCAATCGAAACGTCGTAGTTTTTGGTTATTTTTTTTGAACCTATCTACATTTGCTTTACCGCAAAGAATACAATTGTCACAAGTCAGGGGCGAAAGTGTGACGTTCAGTTTCATTCATTCGCGCAGGACAGCCTCTCCAAGTCTCTCAAGCCTCTTGTCTCGGGAGGGTCCTGCCCAGGCCCGCTGTTAGAATCGCCTCCAGTGGCCACGGTGTCGCGTAAAAGCATTGACACGCGGCGTCTGCGGAATTGCGGAAAACGGCAGTTACCCAGATGTATGTCTCATCTCCCCCCTGCTGTTGCGCCGTTTCGCAAACACGTCGTCCCCTTTGTTATTGACACCGCTACCCGATTAGCGTCGCCCCGAACCCACACGCTGACGTCGCTGACAGCATCATCATCATCGTCGTCGTCGTCATCCGTCGCCTCTCAGGCCCTCACCTCCACCACCAACCATCTGCTACTCTGTAAGAGTCGCTTCGATTTACGTCGTTTCGATATTCATCATCGCACCTTTCAGGAACGCATCCCCCCCCTCCCCACCGACGTAAACCGGGGCATTGCTTTCAATAAATTATTACAGTGCGCGTGTTGCAGTGTGTCGAGCAGAAAACATCGGTACGAATCGATGAATCCTCCGTGACGACGCTCCTACTGCTCTCCAATGCCCAACACATGATTCATCGTCTTGCCTTCGTTGAAATGCATCTAACAAGCTGGACCCAAAGAGTGAGCAACGTAGAAGTGAGAAAAAGGTTGCACAGAGAAGACGAGCTGATGATGATGACGATGCAGGCAGTGATGAGAAGGAAACTGGGGCGCTATTTGGGCACACGTGCAGGATGGACAACCACAGAAAATTAAAAATAGTGCTGTTTGGGAAAAGTGTAAGGAACCGGAAAGAGAGGAAGACCTAACAGAGAATGGCTTGATAATTGTTTTTTTACCCTTTTATCTGGCAACAAAACTGACACCTTTTTTACGAGGAGTCATGTTTGCATACACCACAATACCTGCAGTCATAATGCAAACAAAAAACATAACTCTGATAATGTATGCACTGTCCTTGAAGTTGATTGGTTCACACCCGAGACAGCTTTCCTTAGAGCCTAGTCTCACATGGTGTTGGACCAGATGACGCCAAAAGGCGCACGCCTTTTGGCGTCATCTGCATTATGACTGCAGGTATTGTGGTCTATGCAAACATGACTCCTCGTAAAAAAAGGTGTCAGTTTTGTTGCCAGATAAAAGGGTAAAAAAACTATTATCATGTTTTTCTACTGGCAAATGAGGTTCCAATGGAGAGAATGGCTTGATGACGACATCACAAGAGGATCGGTGCCAGAGAGATGTGGCCACTCCTTGAGCGAATTGGCAAAATACGGACGAACGTGGAAACAATGACAAAATGTTGCAGTGGATACTCCACTACGGGCTATCTGGATCGTGATGATAATGATGCCTCGACGAGGGACCTAATTGACCTTCACCGTGGCCTGCTCAGTTTTTTTTGGTCATAAAACAAACGTTATTGACGACGGCCAGCCGGTGAGTTGGTGATGGTGGTGTCGTTATTTTATTTTGACTTAAACCTTTCGTGACTGCAGGAATTCATGTTCTTTGATTCTTTCGGTAAAATCACGTAGATAGAAAAAAACATTATAATAAAAAAAGAAAGTGACTAAAAATAAATAAAAATAAAATTCATAATGCCGAAAGAACCAAAGAATACGTTATTTTATTTGTGCTTGTAATGCTCTGCCAACAAAAGTCCCTTAATTGGTTTGTTTCTCTCGACGAGCTCCGCCCCAGCCGAAAAACGACGCAGATTTATTGGAATTTTACCCCAACGTTTTTTGTAATATAAATGTTTTTCTCTCTCTCTCTCTCTCCTTTGCGCAGGAATCCACGAGTTCCCAGAAGACATCTTCAACAACGTGCAGCGCCGGCACGGCGCCGTGTTGCTGCACGTGCTGTGTGTGAGTAACAACCACCACATCCACCACCCCCACCACCAACAACAACAATTGATCCACCAACAACACCGCCATGGATAGCAATACCGCCACCAACAGCAGCAGCAATAGTAGTTCCAAAGACAAAGATCCCCCCCGTGTATAGCCTTAATAGACTGTTGGGGCAAGTGCTGTTAGCGAGTGGAACCTATGAAGGCCGGCGCAAGGCACACGAGGGGTGAGTGGCCAGCACCACCCCAGCAACGGCTCCGCCACCACTGCTACCACGAAAGACGAAGATGCCCATATTCTACTACCACCACCAATAACAATGCCAACAGCAACAACAGTAGCCCCACCACCACCAACAACAACAGCAGTAACATGAACGTCTGTCTGTCACCACCTCCACCACCGTGAACAACAACAGAAACTACCATGACTCCACCACTACCACCAACAGTAGCTCCACAAGCACAACCACCACCACCACCACCGATAACAACTGCACCATCAACACTAGCAACAGCATCAACAATAATAGCTCAACCACCACCATGACCACCACAACTACCACCAACAGTAGCTCCACCAGCACAACCACCACCACCACCGATAACAACTGCACCATCAACACTAGCAACAGCAGCAGCAGCAACAATAATAGCTCAACCACCACCATGACCACCACCACTACCACCAACAGTAGCTCCACCAGCACAACCGCTACCACCACCACCAATAACAACTGCACCATCAACACTAGCAACAGCAGCAACAATAATAGCTCAACCACCACTATGACCACCACCACTACCACCAACAGTAGCTCCACCAGCACCACCACCACCATCGATAACAACTGCACCATCAACACTAGCAACAGCAGCAACAATAATAGCTCAACCACCACCATGACCACCACCACCACCACTGGCAGTCTCAATTATTTGATAAATATCTATACCAATTCAATGGATGCTGATGCTTGAGCAGATTTTCTGACAGCCTGGATGAATATATTTTGTGAATAGAAATGAAGAAATAAAAATGCCAGTGTGTCGAGTTTGTTTTTCGTTAATTACACTTGCGCACCACTGCTAACGGAGCGGCATCACCGAATGTTTTTCAAAAGTAACGAGCATCGCCCGAGCGTGCAGATGACCGAGGCATCCGAGGGCACAGGTTCACCAAATCCCATACAACGGATAAGCGTGTGGCGTTAGAATTTCTAGTGCGCGCACACGCTACAGCTCTTGTATTTATTTTCATTCGTTGGTGGGGGGATGGCATCTAACACTTACTGGAGTTGACAAGCATATCTCGAATTTCCTTCTCGCCATTAGCATAGAGCTGTTTTGCCACTCACAGATTAATTGGCATGCAAAACAGTTTTCTAGTCCGAGTGTTCTTGGATACATTTTGTATCTTTATTTACCTTTTTTTCCGGTAGCCTTTTATGGATACGCAAAATTCTGGCCTACGCAAAATTCTGGCTTACTCGAATCCGGCTAATAAGAGAGGCTTTACTGTGCAGAACATTTACGTTATGGGACCTCCCTTGCCAGTTTCAAAATGTAAGAATAGGTTTTACCCTTTAAAGAAATTGCCAGAAAGGGTAGGTCCCATGATGTAGCTTCTCACCCCGAGCTCTCAATGTCCTGATAGTCTTTGTGCTGTTCACCTTTTGGCGTCCTCTGGTCTAACACTGTTTGAGACGAGGCTCTAAAGAAGTTGTCTCTGGTGTGGACCAATCAGTTTCAAAGACAATGCATATAGTGTCAGAGCACTTTTTTGTTTATATGTTCACCACAAATATACGTGGTTAATGTAATACATGATTCCTTGCAAAAAGGTTTCAGTTTTGGCGTTTTAACATCTTAACACAGCTGTTTTATTGCCAGAAAGGGTAAAACCCTATTTTAAAGCATTTAACTTAGTTGATTGTATGAGAGTGTCGCCATTCAATATTTCACATCATGTCCCCTCCCTGCCTTTACCTGCTCTGGTGTTTGTTGCAGACCATGTACATGTTCTACGCTTTGGCTATCGTTTGCGACGACTTCTTCGTCCCATCACTGGAAAAAATCTGCGAGGTAAGGACAACGCGTTAAACCCAACGATCGTTCGTTTTTCTCTTCGCATTGCAGCGAAGGGGGAACATTTCTACTGAGTGCACCCCCACCCCTACCCCCGTGGCCCCACTGCCTTCTTGTTGGGTTTTATTTCCCACGGGTTGTAATTAACAGAGGCGGTGTGTTCGCTACGCGCTCCGGAAACGTGCCAAATGGGAACCGCAAAATGGGAGATAATGCTCATTAGCGCTATTAACGAGAAGTTGGACAAACCGAGCCGCGGGGATGTCGCACAATCACAGGCCGTGCTGTCCTGCCTCTCTTGCCGCACGCCTCTGTTTGTTGTGGAGCCCCTGAGTTTTAAATGAAGGCAAAGACACAGATCCCCCGTGTAACCCTGAGCAGACTGTTGGGGCAAGTGCTGTTAGCGAGTGCCTATGAAGGCCGGCACGGCACACGAGGGGGTGGGTGGCCAACGCACCACGCCCGGCCGCCTTTGTCTCCCTCGTGGCGATATTTACTATGCACCACACCAGGTACTCATTTGAGGCTGAGTCGACCTAGGGCACACCCAGGAACGGTTCAAGTTATCGTCACTGGTGTTGGCCGTGAGCGGGAATCGAACTCGGGTTGCCGGGTTCAAAGCGCAGCGCATTAACCGCTACACTACCACGCGCACACGCACGCACATGCACACACGTGCACACACACGCACACACGCAAGCGCACACACGCACACACACAAGCGCCCACACGCACATATGCACACACGTGCGCACACATGTACACAAGCGCACACACACGTACACAAGCGCACACACACACACGCACACACGCAGCCGAGGCAGTGTAAATCTCGAATGTGATTGCCGGGCGTCGCAGTATCAAGCGTAAGGACCGCCCCGGCGGCTCGGCGGTGGAGCCAATGGCTCACAAATCAGAAGGCTGCGATTAGTCATTTGTTTATTTTGGGTCAATGTCATCGCCCAGGTACAATGCCAAATTTTAACTCCAACCCTCCATCACCCGACAGAGCAAATCAAATCAGGTTGTCCACACCATGGGAAAATGTGCAATTTGGTTAAATGGTTCTTCAGCAAAAAAGCCAAGGAGGAATTGTTGAAAAGTGAGCCAAATGTTGACAATGTTATACTCGACATTTCGCTGGAGATTACATCCAGCATCATCTGCTCTTTCGTGAAAGGTTCCGAGTTCAAATCCTGGTCGTGGAGGGGTTGACTCGGTCCACCATTCCTTTGGCGTCGACAAAGATGGGTATCATTATCATGGGGAAGTTGAGCGGTTTTCCAATCAAGAGATGTGACCCCCCCCCCCCGCAGCCTTGTCATAGGAACGTGGAATTTCCACTACTGTTTCAGAGCCCGTAAACAAGACATGAGCACGACTCTTACTTGCAGCAAATCACTTTTACAGAAGTGTGTGTTTTACCGCGAAGGTAATTGGGTTTTGTCGGAGCTAATTTGTTTGCAGCTCGTATCGCGAACCGGCGTAAAGCTTCTGGCATTGGTCCCCCCCCCATGCATCATTTATCAGCCGCTGAAACTCCTGGTCTTGGCAGCTCAAAGGCTGCGATTGAAGAAAAATTCCGTCGCTTTGTTTTGCTTGGGAAGCGCTTTGATGTTACGTAAAAACAACCACGGATTAGCAAAAGCAAAAAAATATACAAATACATCCAGGAAACAGCACGGACGGGTGCTGCTCATAACTGTCTTTACGATTTTGGAATTTTCAGCAGCTAAGTTCTTTAAGTCCCATTAAAATTCTATTTTTTTTTAGCAAATGCAGTTCTGTGCGATTTGCATCCGAATGCATTTCAATGTTCGCTCTCAATTTTACCGAAACTCAACAAACGTTCCCGCCATTCATATTAAATTACTTTAATTACTAAAACTGCACACACGGAGAGAAAATTCAAAACATTTAGCACGAACCAAAACACTTGAGAAACCAGCTCGATTATTTCGCGCCGTTTCCTCCTTGCGAGCCAACTCTCTCTACAATCTTCCTCCTTCTGTCTCTCTCTCTGCCCCCTGCTGCTCTGTGCTGCCGAGCTTAACAACTCGGCCCGTAGGTTTTTGAGCCGTCCTTCTGTTGCCGGTCATCCTCACCCTGAACGTCTCCCGGTTCTGCATTTTCACCGGTCGAAAATACCAACAACGCGAAAATGTACATTTTTTTTACCTTTCGTTTTTAAAGATCAACGGCAAACCACGACGCGGACTTCTGACGCTAGCACAGTTGAATTAATCTGCTGGCCCATCCCCTGACCCTCCTGCGTAGATCGTTAATCTACGCACGCGACCCGTGTGTCACCGTCGGCGCGTGGCATTCGTACCCCCCCCCCCCCATCTCCTCCACCTCCGTGCACCCGCGCGTGGCGCTCGCTCGCCGGTGGTGATGCGCGTAGGAAAGGGTGGCAGCCCGGCCGTCCGCCCTCCCACGTTGTGCCGCGACGACCTTGAAGGAGTCGTTAATAATGCATTGCCCCACGCGCGGCACCATGACCTTGTACCCACTCCCTCCCTCCCGCCCGCCAGCGCCTGCACTTGGACGAGGACGTGGCTGGCGCCACCTTCATGGCGGCCGGGAGCTCGGCGCCAGAGCTCTTCACGTCCATAATCGGTATCTGCTCGCGATCGCGGCTATTGCCCACGGTCGTAATTCCGTGGGTCGTGATTCGTGGGTCGCGATTCGTAAGGTCGTAATTTGTGGGTCGTAATTCGTGGGTCGTGATTTTGTAGGTCGTAATTCGTGGGTCGTAATTCGTAGGGCATAATCATTGGTCGCAATTCATAGGTTGTGAGCCAAGCTCAGGACTTTGGACAAAAGTGTTGAAAAGAAACAACAATCCAGCACCGTGTGACACTGCTGCTATTGCAATAGTTAGCACGCCGCACTTGCGATTGACGGGCACGATGGTTTGATCTCCCGGAGTTGCAGTTGAATCATTGGGCACGTGTTTTCGTGGTGGGGTTAAGTGTGGGTGCAGTTAAGTGTGGGTTCTTCTACCTCTTACAAGACGCATGGCCATCCTGGAAGAAGAGGCCAAAATGCCACCTTGGGGGGGGGTAGGCCGTCGAGAGCTCCTTTATAGTGGAGAAGGCCCTTCCGGCAGCAGTAGACTGGGCAGGACATTTTAGGGTTGCACCTTGACTTCTTACCAACGCCATGGTGATAAGCCGCATTGCCACAACCCTTCTACTCTAATTTAAATCCAATATTTTTGTTATAAGCAAGGCAAAAAAATAAACAGCATTAAACAGGCCTATGAACGCTGTTTAATCGCCTCGGATGCATGTCAAGAATATTTTAAATATATTGCCGGCCGCCTCTGGTTACCACGATTCCATGCACGGTATCATGCCGGTGGATGAATCTCAGCGTGCCCAAGTGCCGGAGGAACCCCACGCTAGAGGTTTTTCACAGGACTACTAAAAGTAATTTCTCCGTGGCCTTTGTATATCCTGCTGTACACTCTGCTATGAGATTGTTTTTGTTGGGGTTTTTTTCCCCCCGCTCAGCAGTCAAAACAGACGTGTTTTATTCTCGGAGTTGGGATGTGGATACGTTAAGTGCAAAACTAACTTGAAAGCGATGGGTGTTTTTTAAATTGTTTGTGTGTGTTGTGCGATTTTTGGACTGAGACCATCAACTCGCCATATCCAAGGGCCCAGTTTCGTAACAAGTGGCTGAAGTTGAGATGTTAACCCCCTCGCCCGGTATGCAGGAGGTCGTGGGTTTGATCCCGACCCTGACGCCTGCTGTATATTTGGAGTTTGCGTGTTTCTCTCTCCATGGTTGTGTGGATTTTTCTTCAGGTCCTCTGGTTTTTCCCTCCACATTTAGAAACACGTGTTTAGATATTTGGCTGCTATAAATTTCCACGTGATAAGCCACTTCGTTGAGCTATCATTTGTGGCCAGGTCACATCTGAAAAAGAGCTACATAGCTCAGTGGGCCTTACCTGGTAAAATAAATAGTGTATAGTTTAGAAACCTGGATCTCAGCACCTCAACGTACTGACTTCTGGCCAACCCATGCACACAAATAATTAAGCCTACCTTACCATGATGAAAAAATATAATATGCTTTAAACTTGCTAGTGATAATACAAGAGGTGTTAAGATGTTCAAACAACCATCACAAGGCATCATCAAGTCTGCATTAACCTCACACATCATGCTTGTGGTAAAACATGCAAACCAACATGCTCTGTTAACACTATGCAACCCAATTTTTGTTCCTGGGCAGTAAGTGTTATTTCGCAATTACTTATGCCTCTTGATGCCATCTCAGAAAAATGCAGATATGTATCCACTTAGGCAGCTGGAACTAGACTTATACTACTATTTATATTACTGGAAAGTTCTAGAATGTTCTAGAAGTTACTCCAAGTTTACTCGGCACTGAATCTACCTGGAATGTTCTGGAAAATATGTCAATTTAAAAATATCACTGTCCTGGTCACAAAAGCAACGTTTGTGGGGAATAATAGCCATTTTCTGTATTTTTGAGGCATAAGCAATTGGGAAATAACACTTACTACCCAGGATCAAAAATAAATAAATACATTTTACACAGTGTCATATATGCATTGTCTTTTGACCTACAACAGAGACCGTCTTCTTTATGGCCTTCTCTCATCAGTGTTAGTCCAGATAACTCCAAAAGGTGAACAGCACAAAGTTATTGTAAATATAAAACATTTATATCTTGGGTTGGTGCGATACTGTTAGAGTAGATCTATGGGTCTCTTCATGAGTCTGTAGGTCTGTATGTGAGTCAGTGGTTCTCTATGTGAGTCTCTGGGTCTCTGTGTGAGTCTGTGGGGTTCTGTGTGAGTCTGTGGGTTTCTGTGTGAGGTTCTGGGTCTCTGTGAGGCTTTGGGTCTCTTGTGAGGCTCTGGGTCTCTGTGTGAGTCTCTAGTTCTCTATGTGAGGCTATGGGTCTCTGTATGAGTCTGTGGGTCTCTGTGAGTCTATGGATCTCTGTGTGATTCTGTGGGTCTCTGTGCGAGTCTCAGCACAGATGGTGGGGATGGGACTATCGGGGCACGATCTGGGAAGTCTGCGTGTCTCCCGTGAGAGGTCTTGACACCCAACGGCTTTGGTCACAATGACGTATTGATCCTTTTTGATCTCGGTTGGTTGCGGTGAAAGAAAAGTGCAGCCTCAAAATATCTGCACCGTGCCACGATTGAGGTCACAGATTGTGTCAATTCAGGCCCTGCAGAGCACTCATAATATCCGTATACTTGTATTAACTGCCCTATCCAGGGCTGACCCACTTAACTTCGCCTCCACGTATTTTCTGCATCACCCACCTCCCAAACTGAACGTGACCTGCAACTGTCAACCCGCGAAATAATGAGGTGCGCGCCGTACTTATCGCCGCCGCCACCACCACCACCAACAACAACAATGTTTTTGTCGTCAGCGTTGCGAGTTACGGATTACGGTGGGGGGGGCAGTTGTGGCAGTGTCCGTCGTTTGTTCATGGCGGTTTCTGGATTCCACAGAGTTTAATTTAAACCCTCGGGAATTTAGAAGCCAGGGAAAATAAACCAGTTTGTGGAACTTTTCGGAGGCAAAAATAATATGTTGTGGAAACTTCAAATAAAACAAAACAAAAAAACGCTCACATATGAAATTGGGCACCAGTTTAAAATAATAACGGAGCGAACGGGTACGATTTCCCAGGTCATTATTATAGATTTTTCTCTGTAGGGTTTTGTTGATGAAAGCCAAAAAACATACACCTTCAAAAGGGATGGGAAGACTTCCTTTGTGACAAAGCTATTTACCTCATACTTAAAATCATCTGGTGATGATGGTTGAGTGGATGATTGGGTGAATGATTGGGTGAATAATGGAGTGGGTGAGCGAGCGAGTTGTGGTTGTTACCTGCCACTGTTAGACGCGTTGGCAAGATGTTAACTACCTCGCCTGGTATACAGGAGGTCGCGGCTTCAATCCAGACCCTTATGCCTGCTGTATATTTGGAGTTTGCGTGTCTCTATCTCCTCGTGGTCTGGTGGATTTTTCTCCAGGTCCTCCGGATTTTCCCTGCACATTTCGAATCAACATCACGCATTTAGAGTATTTTGCTGCTATAAATTTCCACGTGATAAGCCACTTCGTTGAGCTATCATTTGTGGCCAGGTCGCTTCTCAAAAAGCGCTATACAGCTCAATGTGCATTACCTGGTAAAATAGAAATAGTAGTAAGTAGTACCATAGTAGTAGTAAAATATAGGACTTACTTGCACCTGCACCTAACTTTTTCTGGCTCCACTTGCTCTCGGAATATATTTCCACAGTTGTTTTGCTTCTTCTCGTGTGTTCTGTTTGCGGCCGTTAAATGTCTCGTTTGTTGGTTGTGCGATCTTCCGTAATGTCCCCTCTGAGTTGTTCTCTACAATAGTTCTGTTTTTATCACCTTTATTTTGTTGGTGCTGCTGCTGTGCTCACGCACCACGGATCTCCCTTGTAAAACAGCCAGGCAGCTGGATAAAGGGGCAATAAGCCGTGTAACAAATCCAATACACTTTAACTTGCAGCCTGGTGGTTCTCGAATGTGTCTGGTAAACAAGAGTCCTCCACGTGGGGGCAGGAATCGACGAGTGAAGCTGTGTGTGCGTACGTTGAACTTCTTCCGCACCGTACGTAGCCAACCCTGCTGATCGGAGGCGCACTGGAACAAATAACCGTGCTCGAAGCCACAGAAGAGCGATACGGAGGTGACTGACCGCCGGTGAGGGAACGGAGTAAATCGGTGAGTGCTGGACCATCAAACCGCCATTAACCTGACCGCTCGTCAAACGTCTGCTCCCACCGCCCCCCCCACCCCAGGTGTGTTCATCACCAAGGGTGACGTGGGCGTTGGCACCATCGTGGGCTCGGCCGTCTTCAACATCCTCTGCATCGTCGGCGTCTGCGGGATCTTCGCAGGCCAGGTGGGCACCCTGCACTGCACGCCGCCCGTAGTCTCGTCTCCGCCCTGCTGTCCTCGCCATCGCCATCATCATCACGGTCACCGTTATCATCACCGTCGTCATCACCGTCGCTCTCGTCATCTTTACCGGTATCGTCGTCAACATCGTCGTTGTCATGGTCACCGTCATCGTCATCACCGTCATCATCTTCACCATCACCGTCATCGTCATCACCATCATCACCATCACCGTCATCATCATCATCACCGTCATCATCATCATCATCGTCATCACCGTCGCTCTCATCATCTTCACCTTTGTCATCGTCACCATCATCATCGTTACCATCACCGTCATCATCACCGTCATCATCATCATCGTTACCATCACCGTCATCATCATCATCAACGTCACTGTCATCGTCATTCGCCGTCAGCCGCGATCTCTCCGCGGAGCGGTGATGCGCGTGCCCTGGTGGCGAGTGATTTCCAAACTGAAAGCTGTGGCAAAGAGTTGGCAACCCAGCTGGTAACCTGTGCACGTGATGAGCAAGACAGGTTTGTGCACGGTGCTACTGCATGAAAAGTGGGCCGAGCCTTGCCCAATCCTAGCCAGCTGGCTCCAAGACTTAACGAACCAACTCGCCAACTAAAGCCCGTGCTCGTGTCCACCGCGACGCGCACACAATCCTCCCAGCCTTGTCCAGACCACCGCCTCGAAAGAGGCGACCGTGTGGCCGCGTAAACGGAGTGGGGGGGTGTTGCCTGTTAATTTGTCGCGCCCGCTTCCTTGCAGGTGGTGTGCCTCACGTGGTGGCCCATCTGCAGGGATTCCGTCTACTACACCTTCTCCGTGATCGCCCTCATCCTGGTGAGAGCGACGCGCACGGCGCTCGCTCGCCAACACGGCCGCCACCCACCCCCCCCCCTCGCTTGAATCGCCTCGCCTCAGCGAGCGTTTCTTTCATCTTCGGCGACTTTTATTTAACAATAATTATTATATCGCGGTTTGTTTTTTCGGTGTCTCCCCCCCCCCCCCTGAGCATGTGGCGTTCTGTTTCTGCCCGCCCGCCCGCGGGGACGTTTGTCACGCTGCTGCCACCTGGGGAGGTTGCCGCATCCCCTCTTGCACGTGGCGCAAATCGCGGCCGTAAATACTCTGGGCCGCAACTCGCCCGATCGTCGGCGATCAGAGCTCGTGCTATAACCGCGTCAGGCGACGTGCGGAAAGCGTCTCGTTCTGAACGCCGCGGCATCAGACGGCACGTCCAACGCCTCCTTGACACGAGTCGCCACGAGTGCGCCAGAGCTCGTCGGGTGTGGAATGCTGAGCAGTGGATTTTTGAGCCTGCTTAGGGCTTAGTACGGGTGGCGACCTGGGCTTTGCCGGGAGTTGTATGAGCAGGGGTGGCAGGTCAGGGCTGCGAGTTGGCCCAGACGTGGTGGTGATGTTGAGGTGTCACCCCCGCCCCCCCCCCCCCCCCGCCTCCTGTGTGTGGGATTGCTCCGGAGTTTCTCCAGTCTCCTCTCCACGTGAAGGCAAAACACTCAACGTTTGTTAGGTGCAGCCTCCCGACTCTTGTCAACGCTTACCTCTGGCCCACTTGTGTTAAGGGGAGAGCCCCATTGCCTGGAGCGTCTCGCCTATTTTATATTTGCATTTCAATTTAAGGTCACACACGGTTATCGTTGGAATCGGCCAAACATTCCCAATCCAGGACCCTCCTGAACACGGGTCTTGGGGAACTCTGTGAGGCGTTCCTGGGTCGTTAACTTACATTGTAATTATTGTTACTTTTTTATATATTTTTTTCCTCGTGACTTTTTTTTTGTGATGTTTTGCATATAATGATTGTAATGTTTTCCACTGGTCCAGTGCACAGAGCCTTAATTTTCCTTCAAGATTGTTAATACTTAAAAAAAACACATTTATGTTTGCGTTTTTTGTATCCTGCGTAATTTGGCTGTGCAAAGACGAGTGCGTGGTTTGCAAATAAATAATGGGCGACATCGGGGGTCGACGCTCAGACACACATTTCAATACAGCTCTCCACATTCGGCATTAACACCGCCGTACGACGTCAAAACATATCATCGGCTGATGTTTTAAGGCAATCTCCAAACTGCAGCGAGAATGTGTGTGTGCGTGTATTTTGATGTTGGCCCATTGGGAAGCAGGCAGGTCGTGCATCTGCCAGTCATCTCGGTCGGCCCTTAACACCGGGGTCTGTCCCGTGACCTCCTGCCAGCAGCGAGCCTTCCGCACTTCACGTGACGGCCTTAGAGTACACCTAGCCTGGCACAGGCGCCGTGATGACATATCCACCACTTAGTGGTGAACAGCGGCTGCTGTTGTCGTATAATCGTATACACGCACGTATACGCATACGAGACTGTCTGCCAGTTTAATGTCTGAAAGATTTATCACTTTTAAGCAGTTAAAATATGGATATTAGTAATATTGACCTAACGCAACAGATTTTATGACCTGTTATGTCTATATTGTATAGCAATGGAAATGTTAATTGACTCTGATTGCAAAAATCTTGGCACACAGGATAATGTTAATATATTATTACATTGAAGGCAACAATGAGTCCTGGTTCACCTTCACAGATGTGTCTGCCTGCTACAGATTCTGGCTCTGGAAAGGCACGTCAGTTTAACACGTAGGCTTTCGCGTTTGTAGATGTTGTGGATTTGCTCTCCAACACACCGGTGTGCTGTACTCGTAGCGAATTGGTTATGTTCTGTTTACGTGACAAACCTTGCTTTTTGGATGTGTCGGGTGGTGGGGGGTTTAACGGCACATTTATATTTACGCGATCGAACCCAAAAAAAAAAAACATTATGAAGAGACACGTATTAGTGGTTTGGATTAAATAGTAAACATATTTATAATTAAGGAACCAGATTATTCGTGCATGCATAGGCACACACCTCAGATTATCGCAGTTTTTCTATGTAGAGTGCGAAAGAAGTTCAACATACATACTTCACAAAAACTCTCTGCATTTATCATGAACACTGCCTCATAACATGGAGATATATTAGCAGCTGACGTTTCAGGCATTGGCCCTTCTTCAGCGTGAATTTATGTGTGTGTGTGAGAGAGAGAGGTGGGTTTTGGATTTTAAAACAATTTGGATTTCCATATTTTTGGGAGATTGACATCACGTGAATAATTAATACGTCGCGTTAACCCGAGTGACGTCACCGGATGCCACGTCATACAGGTTTTGGCGGGAAAGGCACAAGAGTGACTTCTTATAGAGTGACATTTCCTGCGACATCTTCCTGTGACGTCATATTTTTGGATCCGTCTAAAATCTCGTGCCTTGGCCCAATTTTCACACTTTTCAGAAAAGTCCGAAAATTGGGAATACATCTCGCGGGGTTGTGTGTGTGTCTCTAATTCGTCTATAAATGGCGACCCACTTACAGATGGCCCTCTGATATTTAATGACCCCCTTTATTCCCAACGGGCGATTGAATATTTTGAGACCCATGGTACACCCATCATCCAGCAGTGGAGGAGGTGAGGGTTGGTGGATCACACACAGATGTTGTGGAAAAAAAACCTTCCCATGGGTGTCAAGGAGGTGCCATACCCTGGCTTTCCAGGAGACGGCAGTACAGCAAGATGTGGACTCCACCTGTTCCATCTGCATGATTGCCACCTCACACCATGTGGGTTTTCCCCACGTGCCCCGGTGTCCTCCCTCATGTATAAACCCTCATTAATTGGCCGATAACACCTTAATATATGGAGGACCGCAGAGCTTGGACGAGAGAATCTGGCACTGGCTGGTTACCTCCTCGCACCTCGGATTCATTTCCCTCTCTCTTCACGAGTGAGCGATTGCCGTGCAGCGCATTCAAAGTTGACATGATCATTATTATTAATATTGGGAGAGAGTTAAAACATTTAACGCTTGTGTTGAGATGGGTGGGGTGGACGTGTGGAGGCTTTGGAATCACGTGCTTGTTTTTCTCCGCAATTTCTCCCGATTTATTTTACTGAGGGCATCTATCAAATGTGTAACCACGTGCATTCCCGTGAGCAAATCTTCCAATGGAAGAAAAAAAAATTCCACTGGTAGACATTAGCACATTCCACTGGAATGGAATGTACATCCCAAAATAATTTGTGTGGTTATTTTCAGCAATTAAAACGCGAATCGTATACATTTATATTTTTTAAAATCCCAGATGGTGGTTGTTGGACCTAAACGCGTTGGGAGCACTTTTTGTACGTGGGTGCGCTCTGCCCGTTGGGATTGTACAAGCGCCGTAACAGTAATTGCGACCCAGATTGCGAAAATCTCGTCAAGCGGGGAACAGAGTCCACAGTGTTCTCTTTCGCAGCTGTGATAGAATTAATAATTAACACCTCTGCCTACCGCAAAATATATATACCCATATCAATCTAGGGTTCAATAAGGATTTTTCCATCGCAGCACATCCAAAAAAAATGTGTGTGTTCATTATCAGCATGCAACACGTGCAATGTCATCAGTTGTATACATTATATATATATGCACCGAAGCTTATTGGAATGAAATTGCTCTGCAGGTTTGAATTAACAAGCTTTCATAAATATTGCAAGTGAGAAAACGTACAAACAAGCTCTGATGTTTTGGCCGGAGATGCGAATGGTTTTTTTTGTTTGCTACCGCGAATCGCATTGTGACCTTTCTCTCTCTCTCTGAATCGGTATTGATGACATTTGGCTTGCCGTGTCTTTTTGTTAATCCTCTCGTCGTGGATTTGTCGACCAGCTTTTGGAAACATTGAGGGGGGAGGGGGTGGGCGGGGGGTTGGGGGTGGAAAACCCCTCACAAAAGGAAATGGCATTAAATTCCTACCGAATGATGATCTTGCCACAAACTGGAGACACTAATTTCACAAGCGTGATTGGCTTGAAAGAGAGCCGTTTGCTTTGAAGGGCGATGACAGCCCTAGGCAGTTAAGTCGATGTATGCAGCATTATCGTTATTTAAAATGCATTTACAGAATAAATATGACTACAAAAGTGGGGATGGGAAGGTAGGTAAACATTTTTTTTACAGTTTCATGAATTGCGTTTAAATTGCAGTTGTCTACTGAATGTCATCTGTTGTAGTGGTAGCCACCGCGCTATGAAGCCGGCGAAATTATTTCAATTCTTGGCCAAGATTAAAGTAATTGGAGAATGATATCTGAACCGGTCCTGGACCCTGGACCGGTCCTGGATCCCTCTCCCACCACCACCCACATCCCCCAACAAAGAAAAAGATCCCCCGTGTAGCCTTAAACAGACCGTTGGGGCAAGTGTTGTAAGCGAAGACCTATGAAGGCCGGCATGTCACACGAGGGAGTGAGTGACCAGCACCACGCCCGGCCGCGTTTGTCTCCCCAGTGCTGATGTTTACACACCGCACCAGGTACTCCCTCCCCGACTCCCCCCCACCCCACGCCCCCTACCTCCCCCCCTTCAACAACCTCAATGGCTCCACAATGTGACGTATGGTCAAACAACCCCCATAATTGACACAGCGTTAGGAAAGCCTTCATCCAGTGGTGAATTAACAAAGGGGTTGTAAATTATTATTATTATTGTTACGTATAATTATACTGTACATGTACACAGAGACTTGCTCTTTTTGCTTGTGTCTAAAAGTCAGTGCAATGTAATTGTGTCCCACTGTGTTGTTGTATTTGAAAAGAAGTGTTCATGTAATTATCAGCCAAACAAAATGAGAAAGTGATGTCTCATTATTCACGCTGCCTGGTGATTTTTTTTGTTTAATATCCCCATTGAGTTTTGTTCCGCACGGAATTGTTTTATTTGTTTGTGTATGTTATATGTACTTCTACCGTACAGAGAGCACCGTTATATTTAACGCGAGCTGCTATTGATTTAAAAGGAATAAGGCACGATCATAAAATCTCATGAAACCGCTCCACTGCTATTTTCTGTGGAGGTGGGCTCTCCGATTTTTTTAAGCCATCGGTCACTCGACCGATGATCAGTTCCATTATTCGACTAATCTAATCTTTGTAATATAAAGTCTCACACCTCTATTCCCATGTGCGTGCCACTGGAGGTGGGGTGATGACGGTGTTCGGTGACCTCATCATCATCATCAGCAGCAGCAGTCACGGCTTGCAAGGAGGGGGGTTTCCGGCCTTCAGGTGGCAGCAAGCGATGTGGGTGTGGCCCAAGCAATCGACCAAGAAAAACAAAATATCGATTAGAATTTTTTTTTGCCGATTGAACGATTAATCGCCCCGGCTGTAATCGTAAACACAGCTTGTGGTGGTTAGCCCAGCGCCCCCTCACCCCCTACTCTGGCGCTACCACCTCTGAACTTGACGTAACAATATTCTTTGGTTCTTTGGGTAAAGTCACGTAGATAGAAAAATAACTGTGTTGTGGCCGAAACGTCGTGAGAATTTTAGTATGTTTTATTTTTATTATTTTATTATTTCCTTTCTACGTGACTTTACCGAAAGATGCAAGAATATGAATCCCTGCAGTCACGAAAGCTTTACATCGAAAAATAACTAATACATCACGACGTTTCGATCACAACACAAGCAATCGTCTTCAGGTGAAACAATACAGCAGGTGGACTGCTGGGACAGGAAAGAATGTAGCGGGAGAGCTACTGCAGACAAAGGTTATAAAGGTTTGAGATGGGTACAACCCAAGGGTAAATGGGCGGGGCTAGAGATGGAATTTGCAAGTCAATGTAAGATCGCAGAGCTCGGAATACCTCGGCTAATCCGAGGGGGGGGGGGAGGGGCTGCCGTAACGGGCGAGAAGGTGGGGGTGAAATTCACAGAGGGAAAAAGGTGATAGAGAAAAAATTTACCCGTAAAAACAAAGTTTTTCACTATAAATCCCTTATATGCGTGGCGGCTAGAGTCCTCTCGTCCTCTGGCTTGAGATGGCTGCCACCTATGGGTCAGATGATTGCAGCGCAAGCATTAAGCAATTGGTAATTAAATATAATATTTTTGTCCTCAAAAGCGTAATTTTGGAGAGAAAAAATTCACGAACATTAATTGTCACGCACAACGAGTCTGTGTGGAAAATGTCAGCTCGATTGGATCACGGGAAGTGGGTTAAAAAACGACCGAAAGATTTGCACGGTCGTAAGCAAGCAAGCAAGTGAACTTAATATAAAGGATTTAAAAAAAGATCAAACTTAGCAAACTTAGAAATGTAATGCAACTCAGAGAGTCGGCCAACACAACAGTTAACACTTTACCTGGTTGATCAACGTCCTTCCAAAGATTGCAACATTTTACATCCATCTTCTCGGCTGAAGTCACGTCTGAGTTGTGTGGAAATCCTCCCCGTAGAGGCGGTTCAATCTTGATTTGAAGCTTTCGTGACTGCAGGAATTCATACTCTTTGGTTCTTACGGTAAGAACCAAAGAGTATGAACAACTCAGAGGCGTGAGCGAGTCGTAACAACGCCACGGAAGCCACCAAGTGCTGAACACTGCCCCGTGGCCTTTCCAGCGCCACCGCCGCTTTCTTGTGACAATAGGGGCCGTTCTCAATGCGACCGGGCGACCGGAGCGCTACTAAGCGGAGTGGGGGGGGGGAAATGTTGATGCGCCTGGGGGGTGCGATGCATTTTACTCGCACGGGACACTGCAAGGCCCACTAAGCGCCACGTGTTGTCGCGCGGAAACTCCGAGATGATTTATTTATTCGGCTGTAATTGTGGAATCCTTTCACTTAATGGGATTCCTTCTCTCTCTCTCTCTCTCTTTGTCCCTCTCTGCCGCAATTTTCTTGAGAAGTTACAATACATTATGCTGAACATAGCCCGTTTCTGCGATGGCGGTGAGGTTTGTTTGTTTTTCTAATATACACATACAAAACTATTAATTAATTGATTCAATGTATTTTTGGAGTAAGAACTCGCCCCCGATAAAGAGGGCATCGCAATGCTTTGCAGTATAAATTAAACTAAGGTAGTCCTACCTACAAAATCAAGACACGTATAAAAAAATGTCAAAAATTAGAGAAGACACTCAAGGAAAATGTAAAAGGATAAAATGGCATTCGTTCATAATAGGAATTTTATGAAGAACCTAATCAAAAGCAATTACAAAATACGGTATAATCTCATTCGCGTAAAACTGGGCAATTGCAGCAGCAGCGACGATGACGCTCTCAGAGAATAACCCGGACGCGTCTTTGGCGACGCGCGTGCGAATCGCTCGCTGTTTCACCCACCCCGCTTGGTGGTTGTTGGGGGGGGGGGGGGGGGGTTCTTTTTGAAGTCAAGACAGAGGAGGAGGCGGCGAGGGGATGGGACGCAATTCATCTTAATTAAGCAGCGTACACACACAGACGTGGTTGAGCACGCGTTGAGAAAGGAACATTTTTCTTGACGGAGCGAGAGGAATCGCAGCAAGATTTTCTTTTTTACTGTTGCCTCTCTGTCTGTACAGAACGAGTCGTACATTTTTTCTCTCTCTCACTCGCCCAAATTAAATGGCTTTCTTTGCTGGATCGTTACTCTTGACACATCGGTGGCCGTGGGAGGACGGTTCGCCTTCCACTTGTCAGCTCATCTGCCGACTCCGTGCCCTCCCATCCCTGGCCGTCGCGGCGGGATGAGGAGGAAGAGGATGAGGAGGAGGAGGCGAGAGGGGGGGGTTGCTTTGAAGCGAGTGGTGTGAGGCGAGCCCTGCGACGTGTAGGGTGGGTAGCGATGGTGTTATGGGTCGCTGGCCTTTGTGTGGGTGTGCGTGTACGTGTGTGGGCGCATGTGTCAAGCATGTGTCTGTGAGTGTATGTGCCTGTGGTGGGGAGCGGTGGTGTAGCGGTTAGCGCGCTGCGCTACGAACCTGGCGACCCGAGTTCGATTCCTGCTCACGACCAATACCGGTGACGATTATCTGAACCGGTTATGGGCCTCCCCTAGGTCGACTCAGCCGCAAATGGGTACCTAGTGCGGTGTGTAAACATCGTCACTGGGGAGACCAAGGCGGCCGGGCGTGGTGCTGGCCACCCACCCCCTCGTGTGCTGTGCCGGCCTTTATAGGTGCTCGCTAACAGCACTTGCTCCTACTGTTAAGACTTTAGGGGATCTTTGTGTTTATACTGTGCACGTATGTTATTAGGAGCAGTCGGTGATGCAGTGGTTAGCGCACTCCACTTATCACCACAGTTAACATCATTGTAAAGTGACACCTGAACCAGTCCTGGGACTCCCCAGGATCGACTCAGCCTTAAATCAGCGCAGGAATGGTGCAGATGAGACCAACCCACTAACTTATCTTGTGCTCCAATGCCAGCTTTAATAGTTGCCCCACTTAGCCGAAACTTGTCTGTTCAGGCTCTGAAGGTGGGGGGGGGGCGCGCACTTTGCTGCGTGACCTCATCTATGCACGTTCCCCAGTTTCCGCCACGGTGGTCCTGCCACACGCGGCTTCCAGGGTTACGAGGAGGCTTGACGGCTGGCTTGGCGCACCGCGTGGCTGGCACACGCACCGCGTGCGGGGATATTAACCACACGTCCCCCGGGGGTAGGGAGGGGGAGGGGGCGTGGGGGGGAAGGAGACGCGCACCGCACGACGATGCTCCCGCCACTGCGGTTCGTACCCAGCTCCGAGACCCGTGAAAGAGGAAGCGTTGTTGTACCAGTCCGCGGGTAACTGGAGGGGGCAGGAGGATATGGCCCCAAGGCTGGACAAATTAAAGGCCGACACCAGTGAAATTGAGCCCCCTTATAGCTCTTATTGTTATGTTACCAGGTATGGCCCCATTGAGGTGTGAAGCTCTTTTCAGACGCGACCGAGGCCACAAATAATCGCCGAGCGAGAAGTGGCTTATCGCGTGCAAATGTAGAGCAGCCAAATACTTTTTATGCGTGTTTATAAATGTGGAGGGGAAAAAACCGGAGGACCCCGAAGCCAAATTCACGCGATCACCTGGAGAATGCGCAAATTCCAAATAAACAGCAGGCGTCAGGGTCCGAATTGAGCCCACGACCTCCTGTATACCAGGCGAGGTAGTTAACATCTTGCCACCACGGTACCCTCATTTAGTTCCTCCAGCCTTGAATACAATGTCACAGATGAGAGCAAAGGCGCTTCTGCGGCCGTCTGGAATGCTCTTCCCTCCAATATGAGGATGCCATTCGAGCTGTGCACTTTTAAATCATCTCGATTGAAAACCCATTTATTTTAGTTTGTTGTCCTTCCCCCGCACCGCCAATTAGCACGGGCAACTACGTACGGTGCAAAGGAAGTTCAACACGTATGCGATGCACAAAGTGGGAAGCTGTCGTGCAGGATGGGGGGAGCGCGTCCGCTTCTCTCCTGCACGCTCCGTTAACGATCCCAAAACGAATCAAACAAAAAAACACACAATCTTGAAAAGTGGGCAGCCGTCTCAAGAGACTGCCAATCATCACCGCCTCCGCGGACCCCCCTCACCCCCCCCGTGTGTGCGTCTGTGTGTCCGTCTGTGTGTGCGTGTGTGTCTGGCTTTGTTAAGCCTATGGGGACTGGCGGGGGAGATCTTTGTGTCTTGTGGGGAGCGGTTAGCGCTACGCTGCGCTACGAACCCAACAACCCGGCCAACATCAGTGACGATTACTTGAACCGGACCTGGGCCTCCCCTAGGTCGACTCGGCCTTATTTGAGTACCTGGTGCGATGTGTAAAAACACCGCCACTCGTGGTGCTGGCTACCCAGCCCCCTTCGTGTGCCGTTCTGGCCTTCATAGGTGCTCGCTAACAGCACTTGCTCCAACAATCTGTTAAAGGCTACACGGGGGATCCGTTGTCTTTGTGTCTGTGTGTATAATCTGTGCTCACACCCGCTGACGAGCCGCCGCTAATGGAACCAACGCATTGCACGCGGTGCTCAGCAGCGCAGCGCAGTGAACTCCCCGCGTTCATTACGCCCTAATTATCGTTAACGTTCGCTCGCTCGAGAGGACTGTCCCCCCCCCCCCCCAAACTCACGCGCCCCCCACCCCTGCCTCACTCCCCTTCATTGTGCCTCTCGTGTATTCAGTGCACGGGCCACATTGCCCAAGCAGACAGGGAGTGCTGTACCTGCTCTCGGCATTATTAAGAACGTACTTTGGTCACACCCTCCTCTCACCCACCTACCCACCCTTCTTCCCCTTACTTCTGCTCCTTTTCCCCTCGCCGTCCCTTCCCCTTATAAGCAAGTCCGTGCTCCCGCTCGCAGTCCCTGTGGGGTCGTGTCGAGCCCGTGTCTCTCCCTGGTCCCACCAACCCCGTGTGAGCACTGCGTGTGTCGGGCTTCGGCCCACGGGAATTTCTGTGCTCCCCTTCCGTTGTTGTGTTTCCTTGCGCTCTGTACCGCCGCTGGGCTCGTCGTCAGAATTTTGAAACAACAAAATGTACTTTTGCGATTGCCTCGGCGATGGGAGGATTTTCTTTGGGGGGGGTGGAGGGGGAAGGAAGGGGGGTGGGCGTGTGCATGGAGGGGGTCTTCGCTGTCAGTAAATGCGATCGGAAATCGTAACGTTTTTACGTGGTAAGATCACGTAAATATAGAGGTGTCGTCAACCCGCCACCAGCCGACACAGCCAAGGCAGAAAGGTTTGTCACGTCAGCAAAATGTACCAATTAGTTTCGACTTCAGCCCACCGGTGTGTTGGGGAGTAAAATCATTTTACCATTTGAGTACCGTGACGTTTCGCTGCTGCTGCTGCTGCTTTTCCACCGAGCATCATCGGGACATCCACGCGGAGGGGGTCCCCCATCCCCCCCCCCCTCCCTCTTGCCGGAAAAAAAAATGATGGTCCCAATGTTTTGCTTCGACGGCGAATTTTGCGATGTTTTGTGCTGGTGGAGTCTGAGAGAGCGCTTAATTGTTCTCGTCTGTCCTTTCCCGGGGTTTGGGGGGGGGGGGGTCCTTGCAACCTGGCCACCAGTGGGGTTTGTATATTATATATATCTTTTGTAACGTCGTTCCATCCCAAACAAAACGCGGTCACGGTACGTCCATTAAAATTGTATAGGCGCCGTGTGTGTGTGTAAAAATTGTTTACATTTTAATCGGAGGAAATACTGTATTGTGTTCGCATGTGCTGGCAAATAAAACAGGTGTTAAGATGTTCAAACACCAAATAGATACTCATTGCAAGGCATCGAATCTGCATTTGAATATATTGGCGGTACACCGGCAGTGCGCGGTATAAGAAAAGCACATTTTTCACAGCAAATATTGATTGTATTTATTTCCCCTGCGATTCGCGATCCCCGGTCAGAAAATCTTGTGGGGTTGTTGGTGCGTCAAAATCGGTTCTTGTGACGTCAAAGCAGTCGGAGGACGAATGTTTACGGAGGGCCTGAATGTGAAGAAGCTTCCCAGTCTGTTGCCGTACAGCGACGCCCGTACCAATGACGATTGGCTGCTCTGTGTTCCGACTCATGCCCTACACGGATTTGACTTCTCCTGCCCCAGACGTGGTCGGGCGGTGAGGATCAGGTTAGGGTTCGAGAAATACGAGCACTGACCTTTCGTAGACAAATTCCGCCTACATTGGAAAACCTTGTCCTTAAATAGCCTTTGGTTGTTCACGAGAGATTCATATTTTTGACCTCATTTATTGTTACCATTACAATAACCCTAACCCTATCGATCACAACACTCTACCTGCCGTAAGTCTCGTAAGACTGAATAAAGCTTCGAATCACGTCAAACTTGGTGACAAGGTCAGTTAAAGGCTGATAAACAGATATGCTGATTCAAATTTTTATTTCAAACTCTTTCTTGAGGACCGATGTATTATTCTACACCGGTGTACCGCCAATACGTACATTTACCAGACACGCTTGTGGCAAAACATTTCCTGAAAGGTTAAACCCTATTCTTTTTTTTCATCACTTCGATACTGGCAAAAAGTATCCCACATTGTATTTGCTGAGATTGTTTAAACTTTCCCTTCGCAACGTGAACGTTTCATCGCGAAAGACGTTTGCCAGCGGTGTTTTGTCGTTATTTCTTGCGTCGATGCGAAACACGACCGCGATTCCCCGCGCATCTTATCCACTACATCGCGCTGTTTGTTTTTTCGTTGCAGTTCATTTACGACGAGAAGGTCGTCTGGTACGTAACAAATGAAACCCCAATCCCCGTTCCCACAAATTGCCTTCGCTCTTATACAATCCCGCGGAGGGTCCGTGCCGAGGTCTGCGGTGCGTGAAGCCGGCGCGCAAGCAATGCACCCCCGATTGGCGATGCGTTCAATGCAACTTTCCTGCCATTTCCGTGGTGACTTTGCACGCTCGTTTTTTTCTGAGGCGCTCCCATAACGATGATGAAATTGGTCACGGGCAAACAAAGACAAAGATCATCATCCCTCCCCCACCCCCTGTATAGCCTTCACAGACTGTCCAGGCAAGTGCTGTTAGCGAGTAGCACCTACGACGGCCCGCACTGTGGCACACGAGGGAGGGGGGGTGGGTGTCGAGCATCAAGACGAGAAAACGCACTCGCACACATGCCGAGGCTTTCCTGCGTTGCAAACGGCATTCATTTAACTCTGAAACTACGAAGCAGAACCGTGACGATTCGGCCAAACGCGAGCTGCGTGTCAGCGGTGCCTTCCGTGTCGAAGCGGAGCCACGCTGGTGAGCGGCACGCTTTTCGTGTCTCGCGATGACGTCACGAATGTCCGCCAGGATTGGAAACCACTCGCGGTGGTTGCGTATTGCAACGTGTGATATCGGTATGGATGGTAATTTTATTTTGAAATAATAATATTGATTTGTTATTGTAATGAAAATCAGGGTTGTTGAGACAGAGGACCAGAAAAGTCAAGCAGCCAGCAATAAACAGCATAAATTGAAGGTGTAATCGATAAGCTTTAAACATGAATGTGATCTTTTTAAATAATATATTTAAGGAAAGAGTGGTATGATCATATTTTTTTTTTATAAAAAAATTAATTATTACTTTGTTTCTTCCCAGGTGGGAGGCCGTGATTCTCGTAACCATGTACGTGATTTACATCGTTTTGATGAAGTGAGTGCGCGTACGCCCTTGCGTATATCCCCCTCCGTCACGCAACACACACCGTCCGGGGCGTTGTGCACGTTGAAATATAAAGCACCTTTTGCGAGCGATATTTCACGCGTGCAACTCTGCGCGTGCGAGAAGTGCGCCCACCGCCGCTGGGATTGTCGCCGACACGACTCGACAAGTGGTGGGCGCACGAGGGTTTTCGTTTACGGCCGGATCTGACCCCCCACACGTGGCCGCCCCCCCCCCCCCCCCCCGGTTGTGTGCTACGCCGCCCACCAGGTTCAACATGCGCCTCCACGCCTTCTTTTCACGACTTCAAAAGGGCGGCAGGAACACGGCCAACGGGGTGGCCAACAGCAACGAGATGGAGGACGGTAAACTCCACGAGGGTTCCCGCGGCGTCGGTTGTCACGGATACGATGATACGATATAAGCTACTTAAACTCTAAAACTATTTTAAAACATTTACCGGTTAAGGCCCACTGAGCTATGTAGCTCTTTTTCAGAAGTGACCTGGCCGCAAATGGTAGTTCAACAAAGTGGCTTATCACGTGGAAATGTATACCGGCTAAATCCTTTAAACGCGTGTTGATTTAAAATGTAGAAGGAAAAACCCGGAGAAAAATCCACGTGACCACGGGGAGAGAGGGACATGCAAACTCCAAATATACAGCCGGTGTCAGGATTGGGATCGAACCCACGACCTCCTGCCTACCAGGCGAGGTAGTTAACATCTCCTTGCCACCGTGGTGACCCTAAATGAGACTCTCACCCCGGTCCCTCGAGTTCTCACATCGTGAATCAAAATCAACTGGAAACAACTCCCTGAGGGGGGTGGTGCTCGCTTTGCCCCCCGTTCAAACGAATTCACGGCCACGGCGTCGACCGGGTTCACACGAGGGTCGCCCAAACTTTTTGTTGCAGTGTCGCTTGAAAGTTACCCGCAGTAAAACTCCCGACGGGCACCGCTGGCCTTGTTCCGCGAGTTGCGTCGCACGACCGTGCCGTCAACAAAGTCACGTCCCCGTGCATTTCTAATTGGAGGACAACGGCACAGCAAGATTACTGTTGGTGCACGGCAGCCAAAGGAATACATTTTCGTTGCTTCCATGCCAAGATTAATCTATCAACCTCAGGTGGCTGTTTTGGGAAGCCCGCAAGAGTGCCGTATGTGTGTGTGTGCACGCACGCGCGCACACACACACGTGCGTGTGCGTGTGTGTCTTTGGGAGTGTGCGTGTCTTTGGGCTGTGGTGGCGCAGTGTCTATCGCAGCCTGTTCCAAACCTGACGACCTGAGTTCGATTCCCACGCACAACTAAAATTGATAGTGGATATCCGAACCAGTCCTGGGCCTCTCCGAGGTCAACTCCGCCTCAAACGAGCACGAGGGATACAGGAGGCGTCTGGGTGTCAGGCTGGCCACTCCACCCCTCTTGTGTGGCCGTACCAGCCTAGGTGCTCGCTCACTAGCGATTTTTGCACCACACGTGGTTATGGCTTACGGGGAGGAATCCAACATGTACATTGTCGTTCTCTTCTAGCATGTGCACCTGTCGTTCTCTTTTAGCCCCGCCCCCCCCCAATACGTTCCATTAATTGGCTACCACATTCAGATAAGCCCCTCCCCCTCTCCTCCTCCCTTAACTTGTATTTAAGAACTTGTATCTTGGCATTTTTGCCTCACTTGATACAGTAAATCTGGCTGTGACGGTCCCACCTGATGACGGAGACTTGTGTTGCCTCCGAAACGTCGTGATTTATAATTTTATTTCTATTATTAGTTATATTATTTTTATTTTATTATTTATGTTTACCTACGTGACTTTACCGAAAAAACCTAAGAGTATGAATCCGTTGTTAAATGTATTTCTTTGTTTTGTCTCGGTTTGCAGCTTCAACACATTGCGGTTAGAAAAGTCGAGCTCTCTGTTGAGGCCTTCACCTTGAAGGGTTGTTGCAGGGGACAGTTGCCATCAGGGGGTCCCTCAGGCCAAAATTACATCGAGAATAATTGGGATGAGATGAAGGCACTTTGAGTTGCCGGAGCATTTAAGAGTGCAGCACATGTAAATATCGATGTAAATGTAATTCTGTTGTTTTTGTTGTGTCTGTGCGGTGTGTGTGTGTCGTGGTGTCGCCGTGGCCCAGTGAACCCGAACCACGTGGCGGACATGTGCCGCAGCACCTCGGTGCTCATGGTGGACGAGCTGCTCTCCGTGTGTCCACACAAGCTGGACTTCTCGGAGGCCGGGCTCCGCATCATGATCACCAACCACTTCCGGCCGCGCACGCGCCTCCGCATGGCCAGCCGCATGCTCATCAATGAGGTGACGGCTCCCTGATTCCCGCTAGCCCCATACTACTAGCCCAATCCTCCATCCTGCTAGTCCATCCACGAGCCCACTCCTCCATCCACTACCCACTCCTCCATCTACTAGCGCACTCCTCCATCAACTAGCCCACTCCTCCATCATGCTAGGTCATCCACTACCCACTCCTCCATCCACTAGCCCACTCCTCCATTCACTAGCCCACTCCTCCATTCACTAGCCCACTCCTCCATCCACTAGCCCACTCCTCCATCATGATAGTCCATCCACGAGCCCAATCCTTCTTCCACTACCCATTCCTCCATCCACTACCCACTCCTCCATCCTGTTAGTCCATCCACTATCCCACTCCTCCCTCCCACTAGCCCACTCTATCCACCAACCCTGTAGTGCAGACAAACTCAGGATGGGGGCTAGTCAGAGACAAACTCTAAACCAACGTTAAACGCTGAATAGAACAAGCAACGATGCTATCTGCTTTTGTATGTCGTGCATTCTCCTCGTGTGTGTATAGATGAATATCCACACACATGGGGTATGTATATATAGAGAGATGCATATACCCACATACACACACAGGCCCTGTGTGTGTATGAGGCTGGATATAGTAATGGGTGTCTACCGAACGGGGCAAAGTTTGAATAAAACCCGAACGTGACGGTAAACGTTTGCCCAACTTGCGTTGACCGGACTTTAACAATTTATCCATAATAGAGATTTTTTTTGGGTTAGATCGCGTACCGGTAAATATATAAATGTGTCGTTAAACCCGCCAACACCCGACACAGCCAACTGGTAAGAGTTGTCACGTAAACAAAACGTGGCCAATTCGTCACTAGTACAGCACACCGGTGTGTTGGAGAGTGCACAAGTGTGGTCACCACATCTACGCCTCTATATAAGGAACGAAACAGGAGGATTTCTCCACGAATCTGGCTGTCGCCTGATGAAGCTGGTTGTAATTACTGGCGAAACGTCGTACACAGATTGTAAATGTTGTGGCTTGGCTCTCCAACACACCGGTTTAGTGCTGTACTAGTGACGAATTGGCCACGTTCTGTTTACGTGACAACCCTTACTAGTTGGCTGTGTCAAGGTGGTGGTGGGTTTAACGACACATTTATATATTTACGCGATCTAACCCAAAAAACGTCTTATGGCTGGTATTGGTTGTGAAAGCCTGCTACTACACGTTATAATAATTTAGACCGTGGGGGGGGGGGGGTTCGTATCCCCCCAATCCCCCCCCCCACCCCCCACGACGGGGCTGCCGTCCACTTCCCCACTCCTCCATGCGGCACACAAAGGGGGCATTGTCGCCTCCACAGCTGTTGCTGGCATTCGTCTTCTATTCAGACGTCCACTCAATTAGCATTCTGGTCTTTTTACAAACCCGCTTTTGCCATCGTGTACAGATGTAATGCCTCTATTTTAGTGGTGTTTTTTAGTGTGTGCGTGTGTGTGCGTGTGCGGGGAGCGGTCGCGTAGCGGTTAGCGTGCCGCGCTACGAACCCGGCGACCCGAGTTTGATTCCTGCCCACAGCCACCAACACCCGTGACGATTATCTGAACTGGTCACGGCCGGCCGGGCGTGGTGCTGGCCACCCACTCCGTCGTGCGCCGTGCCGGCCTGCATAGGTGCTCATCGCAAAACAGCACTTGCCCTGAAAAGTCTGCTAAGGCTACACGGGGGATCTTTGTCTTTTTTGTCACGAATAAGAGCTGCAACCGCAGCCCCGTCACAAGTCGCGTTGCTGTGTACGTACGTGTGTGTGTTGAACTTCTTTCGCACCGTACGTAGCCAACCGTGCTAATCGGAGGTGCGGGAGAAGGATAACACTAAAAAAAGCAGTTGTGAAGAAATTAGTTTGTCAATTTAGATGATTTTAAAGTGGCTTCCTAATATCGGAAGGAGAGAGCGTTCCAGATGACCACAGAAGCGCATCTGGAAGCGTGCGATGCGGTGAGCACCGTCTTTGTTCGAGGGCTAGCCAAAAGCTGCTGCTTTCTTTGAGCATGACCGGAGTTCGCGTGATGGTTTATGCTCCTTGACGAGATCAGCAAGGTGCTGTGGTTCACTTGTGGCAAGAATTTTGTGTGTCATGAGCGTGACGTCATGGCCAAAGTTCACAGCGATTACACAGCCATGCTCGTGCCCGATAGCAGCTGCTCACCATCATCATCACCATCATGAGCCAGGCTCTGTCCACTGCTGGATGAATGAAGGCCCCTCCTCCCCCCCCCCCGCATGCAATGCCACAATCCATCTCCCGTACTGTCCTGTACGGTGCGTTCCTGTCACAGCTGGCATTCCATCAGCGGTCTCGCCCGTACGCCATTGTCATTGCTTCTAGCCGTGAATCCTGGCCCATGCCTCGACCTTGCTTTCGTGAACAGTCAAATGAAGAGATCTCTCCAGCACGTGTTCCCTGCTCCATGTGCTCCCCTCTCTCTCTGTCCCAGTGTCACAATTATTTTTTGTCCACTCCTCAGCTTTAGGGCGCCACGGTGGCTAGGAGATGTTATCTACCTTGCCTGGTATGCAGGAGGTCGTGGGTTCGATCCCTATCCTGACGCCTGCTGTGCTCGTGTGGATTTTTTACGGTTCCTCTGGTTTTCCCTCCCTATTTAGAAACCGTTGTTTTGACTGTTTGGTTGCTATCAATGATAAGCCCACTTCGTTGAGCTATCATTTATAGCCAGGTCACTTCTGAAAAAGAGTTACATGGCTCAGTGGGACTCACCTGGTAAAATATTTTAGATTTATATAAGTAATCATTTTCCGTTCCTTATTCTTGGCCAGTGTCAACGTTGCTGGTCCGTACGTCAGGGCTGGTGACCCGTGCCTGCCCCTATTAGCAAGCGGCGCGTGTTGTGCTTGGCGGTGATCGCTGGCAACCACATCGCGTGGATTGTGGCATCGCAGGGCCGTGCCGGAATGTTGCAGCCATGGTCTCTTCGCTGCTGGATGAAGGCCTCCAGCAGTGGATGGAAAATGGTTGCTGCTGCTGATGAAAATGAACAGCTGCTGAGTGATTCACCTGGGTTGTAACAAACAAATCTACCATTAACCATCACGTGAGTTTGTTTTGTGCTTTCCACGCACATCCAATTAGCGCAGCTGGCTACGTACGGTGTGAAAGAAGTTCAACATATACCCATGCACTCAACGTCGGTGTGTGATACTCCTACGGTGCTGTCCCCATGTCCAGAAGTCCCCAGTTGTCGGCGACGCCTCTGCTCGCGTGCGTCCATCCGTGCGACGACACGACGCGCCGGTGGTACACCCTGAGTGCCGCACGCGTGTCCCCCTCCCCCCTCCCGAGCAGAGGCAGCGGCTGCTGCGCGGGCGTGGAGTCGCCTGCAGCGAGTGCGAGGTCGCCCACAAGATCCAGCGCAAGTACCGCTCGGGCGCCAACGCGAGCGGCGGCGACGCCGCGGTGGGCGCCACCGCCGCGTCGGCGAACAGTGGCGGTGGCGGCGACGCGGAGAACGGCGCCGTCTCGCCGGGGGGAGCGGTGGCGGTGGCGGCGGCGGCGGCGGCGGAGGTGACGGTGGCGGCCGTGGGCAACGACGGGCGGACGAAAGACGGCCCGGGGAAGGAGGGCCCGGGGAAAGAGGGCGCGGGGAAGGAAGGCGCGGGCTGCGAGGAGGAGGAGGAGGAGGACGACGAGGGAGTGTCCTCGCCGTGCGTTGTGCCCGGTGAGCAATGCGATCGTGCGGTGTGACGCGGTGCGGTGACGCGGTGTGATGCGGTGCATCGTGATGCGGTGTGACAGAGCGGAGGTGATGTTTGCAACCGCGGTTTTGGGCGTGTGGTTTAAGTCTGTGGATTTCTATGTGAATCTGTGGATTTTTACGTGAGTCTGTGCATCTCGATGTATGGACGGTGGATGTGACTCGAGAAAAGGCTGAGAGTAGAATGATGTGGAGAGACAGAATGTGAGCAGAAATGGAACTCGTGGCTTAGAAGCAGGAGGGTGAGGCTAATCTTTCACAATAAATGTCTTCCACCCATTAGGGCGAAACCACATTTGTACTCGTAGCCGGATAAGGAACGAGCCAATTAAGCGTGGATGTCGGGAGCCATGCAGTGCTTTAATTGACAGGAAAATGTAATAATTGGCTGTTTCTCATTAATTATTCATGCGTTTTATATTTCCTAATATATTGCAAGAATTACGCTCCAGCCAGTAAACCTGCGTTCACCGTCCGTGTGTAGCACGAGAGCAGGTTAATTCAATGAAGCTGTTTCGCTTTGCATAAAAAACAATGCCGAAGAGATTGTCTGCTCTCCGTGAGCAGCGCCGGTGGCTCCATCAACGATGTGTCAAGTCAAAACAACATCCCTCGCTCAGATGAGCTTCATAAGGCAGTGCGCGCTCATCTGCTGCCTACAACTCCCGAGCCAGCGGTGGAAATTCCGTTTTCCTCTGACGGGAGGGGGCGGAAAGGGGGGTGGCGGGCCCCCGAGTTTATCCGAAGGACGACCACTGTTGACTTCCCCCTCCACAAATTGGTACTCGCTTCATAGTCCACAACACCAACCCGGATTTGAACTCCACGGCCTTCCGATGGCGAGCCGCTCGCTCTGCCGCTGAGCCATCGTCGGCCGGATCTAAGCCGCCGGAAGTGGTTCACAAAAATTTACTTCATCCGCGAGGTCTTTTTGAAGGCCGAGGTGGGGGGCGGGGGGCGGGGGGCGGGGGGGGGGGGGGAGGGAAAGAGGCGGTGGATAAATTGGGACCTGCGGCGTGGCGCTTGCTTCACCTGCAGCGGAGAGAAAGATTGCTTTTGAGAAGAAGCACGCCAATTAAGGGACGGGACGTTCAATGTGAACGCAACGTTCCGTGATCGTCATCAGAGGCCCCTTTGCTGCATGCGTTCCCAGATCCGTCTGATTTATTTTTTTATTTGGAAAAAAAAATTGGGGGGGGGGGGATTATTCCAACTGGACAGGGACGTCTGAGCACCACCTTCCCCCGATGATGTTCATCGCCCGTTTCTTCTCCAGCAGGCAGCAGCCGTGCTGGTGAAACTGAATGAAGGGTCACCAGGATACGGTGGTACCACGGTGTCGAAAAGCAAAGGCAATCGTGAAGAGTTCTGAATAAACGTGTCCAACGTAGTATTATCCATTAGGCAACTTAAAGCAAGCCTAGGCTATTGTAGAAGGTCATGTATTGACTTGTAGAAGGGCATGTGTATACTATTGTAGAAGGTCACATATAGACTATTATAGGAGGTCATACGTAATCCATTGTTGAAGGTCATATATAGACTTGTAGAAGGGCATGTGTATACTATTGTTGAAGATCATTCATAGACTATTCTAGAAGGTCATGTGTAGACTATCGCAGGTCATCAACAGTGGTTCCGTAGCGGCCAGGGTCTCTGTGTGGCCAACCTCTCTCCTACACCTGGGGCCAACGTGACCACCACCACAACCACCACCACAACCACCACCACAACCACCACCACCACCCACTCTGTCGTCTTAGTGAGGGGGGGCAGGGGGGGCCTCCAATTCGCGCTGCCGATGAAAACGTCTGTCGTCTCGTCTCGGCAAGATGAGTGGACGATAATAATAATAATAATTATGGCTTCTAATTAATACGTTAATTATCGTGTGGCCGACAGCATGTGCAGCTGTGGCCGCGTTGTAGGTTGTTACAGTTGCCATGAGGGGCGAGTGTCAGTTGAGCGTTGGAGTCAACATCTGCTCTGAGCGAGCCTCTGCTCTGAGCGAGCCTCTGCTCTGA
>CM025636.2:6151337-6163670 GCA_014621495.2 Entosphenus tridentatus
CCTCACGTTTTTGACGCCCACGTGTCTTCAGAGAGGCGTGAGATTAGCTCTGTGGCGACTACAAGCACAAGTCGCTGTAAGCCGGTGGCTTGGCAGGGGAAATGGAAATGCACTGCTGAGTATCTGTGGCCCTCCTCCCCTCGCCCAATTACGGAGCGAGGATGCCACAATTCCTGCATAAATAATGGCGGCGGGGCTGAAACCGGAGGGGGGGGGGGGGGGGTACAGGCAAGGGTTGCATTAAATGAAATGTCTGTGGAGAGAAGCAGAGGTGATGGGTGAGGGAGGTGGTGGTGGGTGGTGTGGCGAGGCTGAGCCGGTGCGTGAGTCATCGTCCGCGGGCGTGTTCACCGTGAGCTGCTTGGCCTGTGCGCCATTCCGCCATACCATTTTATAATATTTTTTTATGCATTATGTTATACTTGTTAACCCAGTAAGGCATCTCCCCAAGGCTCGTAACTATTTTTTCAGGAGGGTCCCTGTAGTAGTTGGTGACAATTGCTACGTATCTTCCAAATGAGTAAATTCCAGGGTATTTTATTTCTCCCAGATTCGGCAAATTTTAACCGTGACGTCGGCACGCAGCGGCCTGCCCTTGCGAACGACGTCACGGGATGATGAACTCCCACTGCAAAGCAGACGTCACGTAGCCTATATATATATATATTTATTTTTTTTTAACGGTGAGTACAACCAGGGCGGCCCGGCAAATCCGAACCAGCAAACTCCGCAAACAAAGCGGCGGACGCGCTCTCCCACCGGGCCGTGTTCGCCAGCCCCAAACCGCCGACAAACACCGCACGGGTGCCAACGGGCAGCCAGTTGACGCGCGTGCGCTAACTGCGGAAGACCGACGCGCACGCCGCGTCGCGAGCACCGCGTGCTGCGGAGTGCGGGGGTTGAGTTCCGATCGTCGCACGGTGGAATTAGCGGAATTGCCGCCGTCGCGGGAGAACGGTCAGCGCCACCCCGTAATTACGCAGGTCGCCCGCTCGATGCCACCTCCCACCGCGGAGTTTGAAACAACGGTGCAAGTTTCCTTAAATCCCGCCCCCCCCTTTCCCACCGCCTCTGTCCGCCCAAGCAGCACGAATGGGTTCACCACGGGCTATGGTCGGCAGGTCGTGCCTGCCGGGTTAAAGTGTTTGTGTAATCTCGATGGATCGAACACCGTTCCCAACGACACGCGGTAGAAGGTGAAACATTTTTGGAGAGGAGGGTGCACGGCACGGCCGTGAAAGCCTCTGCTCAACGAGGGCCGTTGCAATATTGGTCTAATATATCTGTTACTGTTATCCGGCAGTGTTAGTAGTGACAGATGTGGTAAATAAAAAAGACACGTGATTTCACCCTCAATATCTCCATTTTTACAGTCCCTGTTGAATTTGACGACGAAAACAAATTGTGAAATGAATTACCAATATAGTTTTTTTCCCACATTTTAAATTGTGTGTGTATATATATGAATAAAAGCTAAATACCTTCACTCACAGACCAAACTGTAAGGCCCCACTATGAATGCAGCACATCCCATGCCGTCGGCAAAAGTGTTTTTATTGAGCCAGATAATATTCAAGATATGAAGAAATATTGTGTTTGTGAAAGCCATGTATGTCTTCACAATGTTTCCATTTCAAATGTGAAATATGCCGCTTTGCCACTGTATCTATTTGTAAAAATGCAGCCCGAGCCTGCTCGTGCAATAATCCATGCTGAAAAAGGCAACATTCACTGCACACAAAACTACTTATTTGGTAAAAAAAAAAATTGTTTTAATGTTTTATGGAATGCCATACCGTCATATTTATATATATTTTACATGTAACGGTCGGCCATAGCATTATCTTTCATCTCGGTCTGATCTTCCACGTACAATTTGGATAATCGTTGCGTTTGATGTCGACTGTTCGTTATTCACCGTTAAATCTCTTTCATGGTGGCAGTGATGTGGGGTTTGTTTTCCACCTCCCCTTTTGTTTCCTTCTCAGGTGGCCATCAACAGCCGGGGTCTCGTCTACTCCGTCATCCTGCTGCTAGCCTCAGTGTTCATGACGGTGAGTGGCACCCGAATCGCGTCTCAAAAATAAAAATCACGACTTCCGACGGCAAGTGAAAACCCGCTTGCCATCACGTCGTCTTGCAAATTACGGCCACCCACCATCAACCCCCTACCAGTGCTCTACCTTATTACAGACTAATTCAGACCTTATTTGCCACCCCGTGCCCTTATAGATCTCAACGCTCATCCTATACACTACACTATACACGACACTGTACACTACACTATACATTACACTCCTACACACGACACTATACGCCGCACTACTATACACTACATTATACACTACACTGTCCACTACACTACTACACATTGCACTCTACATTACTATACACTGCGAAACACGACACTTCTACAGATTACACGATGCACTACACTATACACTACTTCACACTATACGACTTCACACTACAATATTCACTGCACTATACACTACTTCACACTATACGACTTCACACTACAATATTCACTACACTATACACTACTTTACACAATACGACTTCACACTACAATATTCACTGCACTATACACTACTTCACACTATACGACTTCACACTACAATATTCACTACACTATACACTACTTCACACTATACGACTTCATACTACACTATACACTACTTCACACTATACGACTTCACACTACACTATACACTACTTCACACTATACGACTTCACACTACACTATACACTACTTCACACTATACGACTTCACACTACACTATTCACTGCACTATACAAGACGCGACTACACTACCTTTCAACCCCTTACCAGTGCCTACCTTATTACAGACCAATTCAGACCTTATTAGTCTTATAAATCTCAACGTTCATCCTACAAAGTCCCTTATTGAAACGGCCGTACGCCGTAAGGACGTGAAAAACTCAGTTTCCCTGTACAAGAATACGGGTAAACCATATCGGTTGACAAGCTATGCTTTTAAGATCGTGCGTGGAATTGCGCGCACGTTGTTGGCGTGCCCAACGCAAAAAAAACAACTGGGGCAAATGAATATTTAATACGAAAATTGTATTCACCCTTCATCACTCTCGCTTCATTGCGCGTTGCGTGCTTGTCGGAAGCCTACGACCAAAGTCATCCGGAATGCGCACCCCACCCCCACACCACCATCTCGTCGGATCTCGGCAGCTAAGCAGGGTCGTGCCTGGAGAGTCGCCAGGACAGCTCGGCAGAGTTGCGTGGAGGGCAGTGCATCACGTTGTGTTTTTTTTGTACTGTGCCACGCTCTGACGTCTGCACTCACCATTTTGACCGACCTGCACTGACCAGAGAAGGCCAGTCAGATAACCCTTCCCCCTCCCATGGCCCCAGCCCACACGGAGTGGAGGGAGGCCCTCATCCAGCAGTGGATTTGATGAGAGGGCTGTAACGTGCACGTTGCATACGAGGTTCAGAGAAAGCTGCGGTGGATAGGCCCGCAATCTACACGGGGCAGCGGGTGAGTGTTGAAATTAAGAATCTCGAGTGATGTAGCATTCCTTGTATATGATCCCATTAAACTCTGCGAGGCTAGGATTTGAGTGCAGCTTGGCAGGACCAGTGCAGCTGCACTCAGCAGTGTGCATGTGGCCACACACTGAGAGTCTTGCCTTCAAATTTGTGTTGCTGCTATTAATCACGTCATGTCGAAACGAGTTGCGGCCACCCTGAGAATGATTGAAAGTATTTTATTTGGTTTTTAAATGTTATTGGTTATAGATTAATTTGGGTTCCCCTAATTTTAAAAATTTGGTTTATGGAAATAAGGGGTGGGCAGGAGGGCTGAACGATTTGGGGGAAATGTCTAATTGCGATTTTTCTGACAGATATTGCGATTGCGATTTGATTTGCAATTACATTTTTTAAAGTCAAGCTTCAGTTTAATATTCACTGTGTAATAGATTTGAAACATGTGATGGAGCATTGCCACATGATACCATCAAAATATGAACTGCTATTCTAATGCAAGGATGAGAACTAAATACATATGAATTGCTTCCAACATGTATTTATTAAAATATTTTAATTGAAACAGAACAATCAAACATAGAAAAGTTGTGATGTTAAATCAATTAAGTTATTATAATAAATAATAAACAATTCCAATAAGAAAGTAATATGACTTTCAAATCGCAAAAAATCGCAGCCTTTGCGATTTGCTGATTGCATTATTTCAAATAGCAATTTCGATTTGAAATCGAATAATCGTTCAGCGCTAGTGGGCAGGGGAGGGCGAAATGGAGAGTGGAGCGGCAGTGCACTGCACTACGATTCCGGCAACCCGCGTTCGATACCTGGACACGGCTCATCTTAAGGGCAAGTGATATCAGAAACCGTCCTCCTCCCCCCTCCTCCACCAACCTGCACTGACAAGCCTGGCAGAGTGTGCTCAGTCTTCATCCGTTGGTGGATCGTGAATTGGCGTATTTTATTAATGGTATAAATTGTACCTCCTTTGCATGATCAAACGCTTACAATTATTTTCTTGAATGGGTTGCCAAGTTTCCGTTGTTTAAGTGGAGAGTATTTCAACAGGGCCGTATCCTGCAGCTGTAGAACATTGATTCGTTGCTCAAGTGTGATTGCTTACCCACATATAGATCCGTGCAGAATAAAGAACCCACATTTCCTTATCTAACTTTGTGCAATGTTGGCAAATACATTTTACAAGGGGGCACGACGGGGTACCTGGCCAGAGGTCTGGCTGGCTAGTCGCTCTGTGTCGCTGAAGATTTGCTTGTGCGTGCGTAAAGGGCTGTGTTGAGAGGCAGCAGGCACTGATTAACTGGTGACGATATGTTAACTCCCTGGGCTGGTACACAGGAGGTCGTGGGTTAGATCTCAACTGTTGATACCTGTATATTTGGAGTTTGCGTGTTCTCCCCATGGCTGTGTGTATATTTCTCCGGGTCCTCCAGGTTTTCCCTCCACATTTAGAAACATGCCTTTAGAGTATTTGACTCCTATAAATTCCCACGTGATAATCCACGTGTAGTTGAGCTATCATTTGTGGCCAGGTCGCTTCTAAAAAAAAAAGAGCTACATAGCTCAGTGGGCTTTTCCTGGTAAAATAAAATAAAAAGTTTCAGTTTGCACGGTTGGCTATTGAACCATTCCCAGTCTATAATGTTCTTGGACATGATCGCAGCGATGTGGTTCAGGAGCGAGATGCCAATGTCGAGTTCGTGAGATGTTGCTGTTCCTCCTGCAACGAAGGAGCACAGACGACAGTGGTGAACAATATGATCCGTAGTGTGGGTTGCATAGCCACAGTCACACTACTACTGTGGCTCGTGCTTTTAAATTTTCCAGCTATGGAGAGGTGGTAAGCACTGACCTGTTGTTGATGTTCTGATGTGGTTATGGTGCATTCCCATCATTTTTCTAGTCACGATTAATATGGATTTTCACGATGCTAAGTTTCTAACTTATTTTGCCGTGCATGCTTTGCTTTAGCCTATTTAATTTAAAAAAATGTAGTTCAATATTTCGTATCATGATGGGGAAAACAGTACATTGATTTGTAAAAAGTTTGCGCCCCATTTAAAATGAAACCGTGTGCGTGACATATAATATGGATGAGTTTTATATGAAAACGTTTCAAATATTGCATTTTTCAGCACAATTTTAGTATACATCTTTCGACAATTTTCATTTTTTAAGCATGTGCTGCATCTTCGTGCGACGCCTCTTTTTTGGACGCTAAAAAGGAAGCGGCGTTTTTTTTCCGGTGGCGTAATTTCCTGCGACGTGGAAAACTTTAGGAAATGTTTGCGAAGTGACATGTGCAAGGCCAATTTGTGTGTCTGTGGGAAGCGGTGGAGTCGCGGTTATCGCGTTGCGCTATGAGCCCAGTGAACCGAGTTCGACAACACCGGTGATCATAATTATCTGAATCGGACCTTGGCCTCCCCTCGGTCGACTCAGTCTCAAATGAGTACCTGATGTACTGTGTAAACACGTCGGCTTTCTCGACCAATATCATCCATTATCTAGGTTTTTTGTTTTGGGTTAGATCGCGTAAATATAAATGTGTCGTTAAACCCGCCACCGCCATCGCCTGATGAAGCTGGTTGTAATTACTGGCGAAACGCCGAACTCAGATTGTAAATTTGGGGATTTGTTCTCCAACACACCGGTGTGCTGTACTAGTACACTACACTATACACTACACTACTCCACACTAGTGCTGTACTAGTGACGAATTGTCATGTTCTGTTTACGTGACAACCCTTACTAGTTGGCAGTGTCCGGGTGGTGGCGGGTTTAACGACGCATTTATATCGAAGCCAAAAACAAGAATAACCCCATACTAGTGGTGTGTAAACATCGCCACTTTGGAGATAACGACAGCCAGGCATGGTGGTGGCCACCCACCACCTCGTGTGCCGTGTCGGCCTTCATAGGTGCTCGCTAACACCACTTGCCCCAACAGTCTGTTAGGTTGGTTTACACACGGGGGTTCTTTGTCTCTTCGTCACAGGTGTCAAATCAGAACGGATAGCGGTGTGGGGGGAGGCGAGATCTTAGTGCCACGAGGACGCCACGTTATGTACAGCAGCGCGCACATTGTCAGCTGCTGACGTCTCCAGAACTGACGATAGGCGTTGATGGCCGTAACGCAGAGATGAGATGGTGAAAGAGACCGATTTGGAATTCGAGGATCGGTCGTTTGAAACGTGGGAAATGGTACGATGGGGAGGCCGTCCTTCGCGAGCCGTCGTGGGCCCCCGTTTCATCAAAAATTGGCGCGGATTTGATTTTCCGCTCTCAAAATAATCCACCCGGAATGTTTTCATCTCTCGGCGTACAGTGCACGCAATGCTATCAAGAACTGCGCCCATTGCCTTGTATGTCGGCTAACCGAAGCGCCATCTGATTACTCGGCATGCTCTAATTTTAATATAAAGCGACATAAAAAAAAGAATAAGCTTTGCCCGCTCTTTTATCTCGGTCTAGACTGCGTGCCGTACAGTTCTGTGTGCAAGTCGAACTTCTTTCGCACCGCACGTAGCCCAACCGTGCTCGTCGTAGGTGCGGGCAAAGGACAAGAAACTAAACACACACGACGCAGCTTTGAGAAAAAATTAGTTCCGCGTTGTGCGAAAACTTGCTCCCGAATAGAAGAACGGCGTCGTAGCGAGGACGCGTCACGGCGTGAACACCGCCACGCGCGGAGCGAGAGGAGTCGTCGCGTTCGATCCATCGGCACCGCCCGCTCGGTAAACCCCACGGTGCTCCCTCGTCGTCATCGTCGTCGTTGTTGACAGCAACTTCCTGCCGCCTCCTCTTCAGTCTCCTCTCTTGGTTCTCTTTCCTCTCGGCTCTCACAGTTTGAACTTTCTTTTCACCATCGTCCACCCCCCATTCTGGCCACACGTCCGAGCCGTCTCGGTCGATTCTCGCCCAACTTCGGCTCTGTCGACGCAGTCGTCACTCGATGCCCCCCCCCCTTCACTTCCAACATGACCTTTGCTACGTTAACTCTTCTTCTCCTCCTTCTTTCGTCTGGCATGGGTGGAGGGTGGGGTTGGGGGAAGCAACGGTTTGTGTCGATGACGTCATAGTTGAACGTTAAGGTTCTTCAACCAATCCAAAAGCGGCAGTCGATGCTGTAGGGATTCCAGCATATTACTCCGTGCCAGGGACTCTGTGAGATGATAGGACAATAGTCTGAGTCCATAATTGGCAAAAAGTAACGGCAAAGCAGTTATAAGTGACTGACAGAATTGTGCGCAGTTGCGTATACAGTACACGACTTCCCTGAAGGCATCAACACCTTCAGCGAGCGCGATGCCGATCACACAACGCGGTTCGAATTCGACCCTCGATCGATGGCTGCGCCATCGCCGCACACACGTCGAATAAAAAACAAGTCCTTACTCACTAACAACTCCTCTATCATTTTTCATTGCTGGAGGGGTTGCCCCCCCCTACCTGAAAATCCTGGCTCCGCCATTGGCTTCGCCACAGTCGCAGTTTGGCGATTCTTTGATTGTACATTTGAACGTATTTGCGGTACATCAGTGGTGCATGGTGTATATATTTTCAAAAGCTATTTTTTCACAGTAATTAATTATTTTATTTTCCCACGATTCGCAACCCCGGGGGTGGTGCGTCAACATCAGTTCTCGTAGTCAGAGGACAAATGTCGGTTCAAATTTCGACATTTGGACTTTTATGAGGACCCGGTGTGTTATGCTGCACCAGTGTACCGCCAATACCTCCATTTATATAACAGCTTGTACGACGCCACACAGAGACACAGAGACAGAGAGAGAGACAGTAAGAGAGAAACACACAGAGACAGAGGGCCAGAGAGAGGGACAGAGGGAGACAGACGGAGCAACAGAGAGAGAGAAAGAGATCTCCCCGTGCCGCATCTGAGCGTAGTTCGGCATGGTCCACAGCCCTCCCACTACGCAACAACAAAACACCTTCACTTACAACCGATCTGTAGATCCACTGCTGGATGATCGGATAGAGGCCCTACACCACACACCATGTCAATCGTTGGGGATTGTTTTACCATACTTCACCACGCTGGTCACAAGTTGGTGAAACAGGTGGGGGGAGGGGAGGGTTGAGGGTGTGTGGAGGACCGGTTCGGATCTCAATCGGTCGCCATAGACATCGATTTGGCTGCTATAAATGTCCACGTGATAAGCCACTTCGTTGAGCTATCATTTGTGGTCGCTTCTGGAAGAGAAGCTGACAGCTCAGTGGGCTTCAGCTGCTAAAATAAAAATTGTTTTTTCTTGTGCTTTGCTTACCTTGCCTATAATTTGGACTCCCATCGTGTTTTGTATGAAACTATAACAACAATGATTTTCATTGAGCTATAAAGATATTTTTCAGAAGGAACCTTGGCCACAAATGAGAGCCCAACGAGAAGTGGCTTATCGTCGTGTGGAAATGTACAGCAGCCAAATACTCTAAACGCGTGATGTTGATTCTAAATGTGGAGGGAAAAACCGGAGGACCTTGAGAAAAATCCACACAGCCACGGGGAGAGAGACACGCAAACGCCAGATATTCAACAGGCGTCAGGGTCGGGGTCGAACCCACGACCTCCTGTATACCAGGCGAGGTAGTTAACATCTCCTCGCCACCGTGGCGCCCAAAGTTTACCATATGATGGTTGTTGTAACGTTCTGACTCGCCCCTACTGGACATCTGTAACAAAAAGAGCTTTACAGATCATCGGCTTCCTCAAGTACAAATACATATTCTGATTCCGACGTTAGCTGTGGCTCGACGTGGAACTCGGGGTCACCGAATTCCGAGTGCGGCGCTCTGACTGCTGTGTCACCTCGACACAGTTCGTACACACACACACACACGCGCGTGATTACATCTTGTGTTGCATAACCCTGCGCGGCCCCTTGGTGTTGTGTAACCTAATGTGTGTGTGTGTGTGTTTGCAGCCTGTGCACTGATTTAATACTTAAACTAAAAAACATTGATGAAACTGAGATGTGGTGAATACGGATTTATGCAAATCGAGGCTGATGCATGCACAGACTCTCGATGCTAAGCTTCTTAATATATTGAATTATGCTGCAGACTGTAATGCCCCCAAAGAGGACCACAAATCTCCACTGCACACTCATATGCCCATGTAATTTTTTGCTTGTTTTGTTTCTATGCCACGGCTTATCCTTGAGGTTGGGTGGTGCACATTCCGACTGTCGGCGGGGGGTCTCCGTCCGTCCTTTTGTAGCAGGCCACGCCGAACCCACACAGCCGCAATGCCGAACCCACACAGCCGCGTTCCCGACGCCATCGTGGTGGCGAACGGCGGATGGGGGGGGGAGGAGGTTCGTTCGGTTACAGGAGGCGGGGGGGGACGTTGGTGCCTTGGCCTCCTTCTGCACGCCGTGCCCTTTGCGGAATCGCTGAACTAATAACGCACGTTCGCTCGGTTCGCAATCCCGCCAAGTTCATGCTTCTCTATATAAATTCTCACAGTTGTTGGTGCACGTTGAACTTCTGCCGTGCCCTACGTAGCCCAACCGCGCTCATCGGAGATACGGGGGGGAGAAGGAAAACTCTTTTAAACACAAAAGGCAGTGCTGAAGAAATGAGTGTTCAATCTAGATTGAAAAGTGCATAGCTCCAAGACCGAATTCTCACAGTTGTTGGTGCACGTTGAACTTCTGCCGTGCCCTACATAGCCCAAACGCACTCATCGGAGGTATGGGGGGTGGTGGTAAGGAAAAATATTTTAAACACAAAAAGCAGTACTGAAGAAATTAGTGTTCAATCTAGATTGAAAAGTGCATAGCTCCAAGACCGAATACCAAAACGCAAGGCAGACACCAACGACCAGGAGAGGCGTGACACTGGCCTCCCTCTTAGGGACCGAATGATCCTCAGCAGTTTGCGCAGAATTGGTATATTGATCATTTACGTAACCCTTGCCAGTCTACTGCTGGATGAAGGCCTCACACCGTGTCGGTCATGACTATACTTCACCGTGCTGGTCAGTGCGGGTTGGTGAAGGCAGAGGCTCACCGCTGGTATTAGCAGTGGACGGGAGTCGAGCTCGGGTGGCCCGGTTCATAGCTCAGTGCGCTAACCGCTGTGCCTCCGCTCCCTACTCTGGCACAATACGCATTAGGGCATACATACACACACCGGCATAAGACAAAGATCCCCTGTATAGCTTTCACAGACTTTTGGAGCAAGTGCCCTTAGCGAGCACCGATGAAGGCCGGCACAGCATGCGAGGGGGTGGGTGGCCAGCACCACGTCCGGCCACATCTGTCTCCCCAGTAGCGATGTTTTACACATTGCACCAGATACTTATTTGAAGCCGAGTCGACCTAGGGGAGGAGACTCAGGACCGATTCAGATAATGGTCACTGATGTTGGCCGTGGGCGGGAATGTAACTCGTGTCGCCGGGTTTATAGCACAGCGCGATGATCACTGCACCACCGCTCCCCACGTATACATATACACAATCACACACAAACTCGCGCAGACAGAGACTCACACACACACAACCTCACACACAACATCACACACAATCGCCTATACGCAATCACACACACACACACTCGCACAGACGGACACACAATTACATGTGTACAAAATATGCGTCATCTTAAAACAAATTAATCCCAATGGGCTCTCGCCTGTCTAATTTAAACACGCATTGATTAAATATAGAATAAAGCCACACGTATTCCGAGCATTCTCTGCAACGTTGCCCATAGCTTTAACAAAAATGAAGTGAGCTCGCGTGCGAGATGGCGATTAACTCCGATGTTCATTGTCAGTACGTGCGCGTAATCTGACATTCGTTTTGATCGCACAGGCACATTGTTCCCTTCAAGTTTTTCCCCCGTGGAAGGTGCTGGGAGCGTTAAAAATCATCTGTAAGTGCTGCGTTTGGCGACGTGAACGCTCGGCGGAAAAGCCGGCGACGGGGGAAAGGGGATATGGTTTTTGAGAAGATCGTGAATTCATTAGCGTCGTTGTAGGAGATGCGATCTCACGACGCCATGTTAACGCGCACGCACGCACACACACGCACGCGCACACACGCGCACGCGCACGCACGCGCGCACGCGCGCGCGCGCACGCACGCGCACGCACGCACACGCGCACGCGCGCACACACACGCACACACACACGCGCACGCCCTGTGAGCCATTCGGCTCTTGAATCGGGTGCAACCGCAACAAACAAAAAACAAAAACATGACCAAAAAACATCTTAAACTGAATATGTGACTGAGTGCAAAAAGAAAATCCAAGAAAAGACAGCAAAATATAGCAGAAAAAACACCGTACACCAACGCTGTGTGCAAAAATCCCAGTGGGATGCAAGTCAAACAACCAACAACAACCACAAGACAACTTAGATTAAGGCCATCAGTCTAACTCTGTACTACAACAAACATGGGTAAACCAATACACTTTTCGAAATCACCAAAATAAAGCCGTCCCCAGTTGACTTGGGCAGTGCTACAAGGTATTGAGGAATGATTGACAGCGATAGAGGAGTCACTTGGGGATCGTGAAAGGGCTTTAGGGGAGGGACGGGAAGGAGTGGAGGGGCGAAGGGAGGGAAGAGGAAGAGAATGGGCAACAGAAAAGAGGCGATGCTTTAAGAGAGGAATGGAAGGAGGTTAAGGAGGGGGACTGCTCAACGTACAGGGGTAGTGCTTAGTCTATGGGCAGTGCTGAGTCTATGGTCAGTGATGAGTCTATGGGCATTGTTGAGTCTATGGTCAGTGCTGAGTCTGGGGGCAGTTTTGAGTATT
>CM025636.2:6165753-6176029 GCA_014621495.2 Entosphenus tridentatus
TCACGTAGAGACCCATGGACTAACAGAGATCTATAGATTCACATCCAGACACCATGGACTCACGTGGATACCCATGGACTCACACAGAGATCTATACCAAGGAGGCATGCTCACAGCGATTGCACTACTCTGCTGCTCCTGACGCGACCATCTGCTCTGTCCGTCGACATCAGCCATGCGAAGGAGAGGAAGGGTGCAGGGCGTGCACCGCTCTTACGCACAGCTGTGCGAGACGTGTGTGGCCTGGGCCAGGTGTACGTGAGTGCGGGGCGGGTGGGGGCTGGGATGGAGGGGGGGCTGGGATGGAGAGGGGGCTGGGATGGAGAGGGGGCTGGGATGGGGAGGGGGCTGGGATGGGGAGGGGGCTGGGATGGGTAGGGGGCTGGGATGGGGAGGGGGCTGGGATGGGGGGGGGGCTGGGATGGAGGGGGGGCTGGGATGGAGGGGGGGCGGGTCATCGAGCAGATTTATCGAGTGACGTGCCACAAGCGGCGGTCACCACAACCTCCGTTCGTCTTTCCACCACCGATCAACGTCCGCCCTTGCCAATCGGATGAAAAGAGCGTGTGCGTCTCCGTACGCTCGCTGGCGTGGTGGTGGTGGTGGGGGGGGAGTTGTGATTGACTGTGCACAGCGGTGGTGTCGCGGTTACCGCGCTGCGCTACGAAGCCAGTGGCTCGATTTCGATTCGCGCTGACGGTCAACAGCGACGATTACAATGGTCAACACACTTTTTCTGGCATAAGGTATTCCAAAGGTTTTAATGTAATTGTGTGGTGCTGATTCAAAATCTGGCATCAGTTTTTGTTTACCACATCAGGTTTTTGGGATATCAAATATTGCATTTTCAATAAAAACTGCAGACGAAAAATATTAAATAAATGTGGATATCTACATTAAATTATATAAACACACTATTCTAAAAATACAGCACCATATTTTAACACTAAAGCAGTCACTGACTCGCAACAACTTGCAATCATAAGTGACAGAGTTAATTTCGGGTAAAATCAATGAAAATGGGGTATGCCGATAGCATAAAAATTATGGTATAGAGCAAATCTGAGATCAGATTTGGAATCAGCACCCTGAAATTAGTCTAAAACAGCTGCAAAAGTCCAGGCCATGAAAAAATGTTTTTTTTGTTGACCAGTGTTATCTGAACCGGTCCTGAGCCTCCTCTAGGCCGACTCAGCCTCAAATGAGTAACTGGTGCGGTGTGTAAACATCGCCACTGGGGAAGACAGAGACGACCGAGTGTGGTGTTGGCCACCCAACCCTTCGTGTGCCACAGTGCCGGCCTTCATAGGTGCTCTCTCACAGCACTTGCCCCCAAACAGTCTGTTAAGGCTATACGGGGGATCTTTGTCTTTGATTGACAGAGATACGTGAGATGTGCCCTTCCATGGAACGCGGCATTCTTTCGTAATCAGAACCTTTACTAATACTGGAGGAATCCGATGAGCTATACAGCTCATTTTCACAGATGGAACGGGGGTGGGTTGGTGGGCGATGTGTCCACGTTCACCTCGAGCTCTGTGAACCAGTGGACGGCTTCAGGAGTAGCTATCACACGTGTGCTCGGGTCGTGCCGCGTGCTGTTTGGCACACCGTCCGACGTTTGGCTCCGCGTGCGCGGAGATTCTTTGGGAAGCTGAATAGAGCTGCTCGCTTTGGGGGCGAGCAGGAAAGGAAGTGAGCCCCTCCATTGTGTTCCTACTGAAGCTCCTACCCACCGCGTGGGCGCGAAACGTCAGACACCGTGCCGAAAACACGCGGTACGACCCGAGAGCACGGCGAAGAGAGCTACACGGCAGCACGACTGCGACAACCCAGGCAGCAGCAGTGGCAGTAGCAGCGTGGCTTTGGGACCAGCCCGGGTGAATATCTGAAACGCTTCTTGCGAATTATCTCATAAGGCCGTGGCGTAACCGCGTGGTCCGTGGTGTGATATTGGTGACCACAGTAACAGCACTAAACCAATACTGAGGATTTTACTTTCTCCGCCGTTTCATGTTGATCGCGGTGGCTTCGAGGCGGCTGCGATGAGGTTGTCCCAAGTTGTACGACTGGCGAAAGCGTGCCGTGTATAAAAAAAAATAAAAGAGGCAAACAGGATTAAATAATCCTGCCATCCTACTCTGTCCTCGTTTAGCCCCCAATAGACTGCGATGTTGTTAGTGTGCAGTGGATCAAGCCAGACATTGTGTCCCGTTGGGCAACCCTGTTTGGCCTATTTTCACTTAATGCCGCAAGTTCTGTGACGAAACTGCGGCACAGAATGGATATTGAATTTCTCGGAATCCGCGGGCACAAGTGGCACGTTTGGCAGCGCTCTCGCACTGCGCGATGCAATTTCAGCACGCGTACACTCGCGTTGGGAGTTGCAAACAGCGTTCAGATCCCATCGCGAGTGTTGGCATTCTGCTCTCATTCAAAATCCAAAGCATCGGTGCGATTGTGGCCACGTAACCCAAACTATGGAACAGTTGGTTAAACCGCTGTAGTCTGCGCTCCTTCAATGGAGGAGGGATATAAAAACGATTTGAACTCTGTCCTATTTTTTGTTGGGTCCTTACCAACAAAACTGCCCCCACACGTTCAGCTGTTACCAAGCTGGTGGCTTAGGTAAGGCCGAGTGTGGTTGGTGGTCACATGACACGTGTGCAAAGCATGATGGGGTTTTGTCGTGCTGTTTTGGAGTGTTTTGTTAAACCCGTTCTGCTCTTCCGAGTTCGTATGCCGCGTTAATTGGGTGTTTTTTTTCCTTTAAATTGTGTTAGCCAAACACATTAATGCGTTCTTTTTTAAGTACCTGGTTTAAAACGTATGGAAGTTTAAAAAAAAGATATCACCTAAACGCACGGAAAGAAGGTGGGAAATTAAAGGGGGATCTTGCGGAACAGCAGGTCCACTTTTGACAAATCGCACCCCTGCCCAGCGGACCCTCAAGCCAGGCGATGTAAATACTGCGGTGTGCATATCAACTCTCAACTCCACGCCGCCCGCTCCACAGTGGACGCTAAAGATCCCGTGACGTCACCCTCAAGAGGAGGTCATTGTGTGACGTCGTCATGGTCCAACTTTGCCAAATTCCCCCCCCCCCCAAAACCCTAAAAAAATGCCGCAATTAGGATTGCGCATGGCAATTAACAAGCAATCATCGCCAGGTCTCGCCTCCTGCCGCACAGGGACAGCTGCCACCGGGGGGGGAGGTGTTTGAGATGAGCTGTGATGCAAGGCGCTTTGGCATTTTATCGTAATATAAATGCAAATATTATTGACATTCAAATAATTAACTTAGGACCATGGAGAGGCTCGTGCTTGGAAAATACACACAGAGGAATAGCAGCGTGCGCAAGAGAGAGCAAATGCAGAATCTTTATTTATACCGGAGAAATCCGATGAGCTATAAGCTCTTTTTTTCACAGATATCCAGTAGAGGCCTGGTCAGCGGACGTCGTTCCGACTCTGGGCTTGGGGTTATGACACGCCACTGGAAGGGACGATGGGCGGTGGTCGAGACGAACGATGGAGTGGCAGTGAAAGGAGGGTGAACGGTCCGACAGGACATCCACCGTGGTGGCGATGGGGAGTGTGGAATTCCCTCCGTGTGTAGGAGCTAGACGGATTGTTGCATCCTGAGACCGTGGGAGGTGTGGTGATGGAACCTTCATCCACCAGCCATGGATGGATGGATCATGGCTGATGCTGATCGCGATGTTCTCGGGTAACTAGGAGTGTAACAATGCATTAATTCCTTGAATAATGATGCTTAAGGTTCACGAAACATGCATCGAATCACGTGAGTAAGACGCAGTGGGTTTTTAGCATCTACTTATGCAAACGGTTTGCAAATTATACACGAATTTACATGAAAGATAATGGATCAAACACGACTGTAGAAAGGGGATTTTAACAAAATTGAACAATACAAACGAGAGGGCAAGAAACGAGACAATAATAATTAAATCTCAATCGCGGACCCTGCGATCTTTGCAATTCATGACATCACCTCGGAAGGGGCGACTCCTTTACATAGTCCCAAGTGTATACGGATCTCAAGAGGGGAGGGGAGGGGAGGGGAGGGGGTGGCCTCCCTCCCTCCCCCACCACCATAATTACCCCCTGCTCCTCCATCCTTCCCACCCACCACTCACCGCCCGCCACTCTTCGATGTGCAATCCGTCTTGAGTGTGTAACCGTAGAGCCACGCTAATGCACTCCCGACACACACACACGCTTCCTTATTCCTCGCCGCGCGGTTAACGTCACTGGAAAAACGCGCAAGTGGAGAACCGCCTGGTGTGATGTCGGCTTGACCCCGAATGCACGAGAGTGAGAGGTGGTGATTGTGATTTTTTTTTAAAGATATTCCCGTCGTATTATGCAGCAAGTCCCCAAATCACCCTCGGTTATTGACATTCTTATTATTACGCTCGTTCAACCCAGGGAAAAGCCTCTCAACGAGGGTGCTACCAGGTTTTTTTCCCCGTAAGGGGTGAAATGCTAGCCGTGTATAATAATCGCAATTGAGTCAATTTTGGCGAGTCGTTGGTAAAAAAATAAATTGGCAAATTTGGACCGTGACGTCAGCACCCGACGACCTACTGTTACGAATGACCCCACATGAACAATAACGTTTGTGATGCAGACGGTGCGTGTTATGTATGTACGTTGAACTTCCTTCGCACCGTACGTAGCCAACTCTCTGCGACAGTCACAGTGAACGCGCTACCGCTGGAACCACATCACAGCCCCAGCATGGCCAGTCTCACCAGACCCCGTTGATGGCTCGGGCTCCGAAGATGGTCTGTGCAGCAATGGATTCTCGAATCCATCTGTGCAGAGCTCGATCAAAGGCAAGGTTGGAGAGTGCGTGGAGGAGAGTCGAGCGACCTTACGGAAGAGGTGGGAGAGTGCATGGAGTGGAGTAGGTTGAGACGAGACAGGTAGGAGAGTGTGGTGTGAAGTAGAGTACGATGAGAGGGGAGAGGTAGGAGAATGCGTGGCAGAGGTCGCAACCGGGTACCCGATACCCGTACCCTACCCGATACCCGGGTTACCCGTACCCGGCCGGGTACGGGTACCCATTTGCGACCCTGGTGCGGCCGGGTACGGGTAAAGAATCAAAACCCGTCTGCGTACTCTGATGCGTGGTGGGGAGTATAGAGTGAGAAGGTGAGGGGAGTAGGGCCGATGTGTACACTGTGCGGGGTGGGTGTTCAATCAACGCCGAGCTTCTGTAGGCAGCTCGTCTTGCGCACACCGCCGCCGTGTCAGATGGATGGCGAGGAGCGCCGACTTGTGGGATGTTATCACGGCCCTCTGCACTCATTACCGCGGTGGCACCTCGCGGCGCCTTTTCGGAACGCCGCGCGCGCGTGCCCCCATCAACGGTCGTCAATGAGTGGGTGGGAAGTGCCGAGGAGGGAGATGAAATGTGTAAGGCGAACGGGTGGGGGGGGGTGTGAAAAAAATGTAATCGCGTGATTTCAAACAAACAGTGGGAAATCGAATGCACGGCGTCTGAGCAGGGTGTTGAGGCGCCGTGGTGGCGAGATGTCAACTCCCTCGCCCGGTAAGCAGGAGGTCGTGGGTTCGATCTCGACCCTGACGCCTGCTGTAGATTTGGAGTTTCCGCGTCTGTTTCTCCGCGGTCGCGTGGATTTTCTTCTCCGGGACCTCCAGGTTTTCCCTCCACATTTATAAACACGTGCATTCCGAGTATTTGGTTGCTATTCATTTCCACATAAGCCATTTTATTGAGCTAGGATGTGTGCCCAGGTCACTTCTGAAAAGGAGCCATATGGCTCAGTGGGGGGGCCTTACCTTGTAAAAAAAAAATTTTAAATGAAAATATTGCGGAGCAGTCGGAAATCCTGGCAGCAAGTGACGCTTACGCCGCTATCAAAACCCCGCGCGGTGGAGCAGCGCAAAAAAAAAGTCCATTGTTTTGAAAAAATGTTGGAGTCATTATTATTGCGCGTTGTTGACACGTCACGATCAACCTTTGATATTTGCCGCCGACATTGTCTCTGGAGTAGTCACGGGGGAGTTTGGAGGTTTCCCTGAACTGCGCACTTCTCGCTCATGAGTTTCGAAGGGGAACGTTTCCAACTCCCTTCTCGTCTTTCCGTCTGTATGTATCCCTGCATTGGTGTTCCCACGTGTAGTGGCTCTGCAATCACTCCAGAATCAGAAATTTTATTTAGCCTGGAAGAATCCGATGAGCTATGAAGCTCTTTTTTTTCCCAAAAATGTCCAGTTTGGAACACGGGGTCAGAAAGTTACAACAAGAAACAATACAAAAACACGGATAGGAGTGGAAAGTCTCAAAGTTAAGCAAGTTAATAAATATAAATAAAGTATTAATCTGCCCTGCTCGTGCGTGACTTTACAGATAGTTAAACACTGTCCCCAGCAATGTATGTGTAACACAACATGACCTGCGCTTCTTTGTAGTTATTGAAACAACTCTTTTAATTTGCAATTAGAACTACATCCAATATTCGTCGGAACCATTGTGAAACTGAAAGAAACAAAGAGAAATACAGCGTTAATTGGTTTTTTACCCTTTTATCTGGCAACAAAACTGACACCTTTTTTACAAGGAGTCATGTTTGCATTGACCACAATACCTGCAGACTGCAGACTGCAGGTAATGTGGTCAATACCTGCAGACTGCAGGTATTGTGGTCAATGCAAACATGACTCCTTGTAAAAAAAAAGGTGTCAGTTTTGTTGCCAGATACAAAGGGTAAAAAAACAATTATCACATTTTTCTACTGGCAAATGAGGTTCCAATGGTGTAAATACAGCGTTGCTTACTTACACCCTTTGGCATACTACAATCGTGTAGACTTACACATCCATCCCACAGTGTGCAATGTATACAAGTTTACAACTAGGCCATACAATGTGCAAGTTCAGATTTAATATTACGTACAAGCAAGCCATTGCTCATCTAGAATACTTTACTAAAGTCTGAATCATCGAAATATGTATCTTACAGCACAGCAATCATCCAACAATTCGACTGCAGTACTAACATTACAATAAACTATCTCAAGGCATCTTGTTGTGGCTATCTTCAAAACGAGTACAACCACTACACATTCCCATTAATCACTCAGCCCCGTCTCCTCCCGTCGAGAATTATTTCGCCTAAATAGACAACAATGATAATACAAAATAATAAAAGTTCGGAGACAATGAGTAGTCACTCTGCGTGGTGTGCATACCTGTCAACACCCATACGGTTTGCCCATATTCTTGTACAGGGAAATTTAGTTTTCAGGTCCATACAGTGTAGAGCCGTTTCAATACGGGCAAAAAAAACATTCTATTTGTTTGTGTTTCTCCCTTGTCATGGGACTTTGTAGGATGAACGTTGAACTTCTTTCGCACCATACGTAGCCAACCATGCGAATCAGAGGTGCGATATAAGAACAAATTACATAAGTACAGTACTTCAATTCCTGCCGATTTTTCAACACCAAATGAAATTTTGGGCAAGGCAACATCACGAAAACAAACTTGTCCACTCATTCAATACCCTGCTGTTGGCCAAAAAAAATATTTTATGTTTATTTATTGGTAATTTATTCCGTTTGTTTAACCATAAAAGCCTCACCGAGTCTTATCACATTTTTCCAGGAGCCTTCTGCCACGTTTTCACGGGGGAGGTGGTGGGGGGGGATGATTTGAGATGTGTAATCCCAATCGGGCAAATTTGCAGTGTAATTTTTCAAATTTGCCAAAATTTAGACCACGACGTCGGCACACAACGGCGTACTCTTGCGACTGATGCCACGGGATCTTTAACGTCCGCTGCTGCGATGCAGACAGCACGTAGAGGAGTATTACCGCTAATACACACACATGTCGCAGTATTAATTGGGGTGGCCGCTGGATTCGAACCGCGCGCCTCTGCGCCACACCCGCTGGGCCACGTCACCGCCCCGTGGCGTCTGCGGGGGGGGGGGGGGAGTGCCACGGGTGCCACGGTGGCGAGATGTTAACTACCTCGCCTGTTATACAGGAGGTCGTGTGGGTTTGATGCCGACCCTGACGCCTGCTGTTTGTGTGTTCTCGTTCTCCCTGTGGTTGCGTGGATTTTTCTCCAGGTCCTCCGGGTTTCCCTCCACATTTAGAATCATGTGTTTAGAGCATTTCGCTGCTTTACATTTTCCACTTGATAAGCCACTTCAATGAGCTACCATTTGTGGCCAGGTCGCTTCTGAAAAATAGCTCTATAACTTAGTGGGCCTTACTTGGTAAAGGCATTTTTTAATATATTTGTGCGTTTATCAGTGAAGATAAATTCAATCTGATTATTGTTAACCTAGATAGATCATTCAACACTTCCCCAATTCGCACTGACCAGTATGGTAAAGTATGGTAAATGTCCCACGTGACCCTCTGGGTGTGGTGATGTGTTTACCTTTCTTGCACTTTGCACTACTGTCATATTTTCGTACTGTTTGTTCTTGTAACGTTCTTACCCGCCCATCCTGGACATCTGTGAAAAGAGCTTTATAGCTCATCGGATTCCTCCAGTATAAATAAATATTTTGATTAACACGTCGGGTTTCGCGACCAATATTATTCTTAATAAAGGTTATTGGGTTAGATCGCGTAAGTATACATGTGACTAAACAGTCCAACCACCCGACACAACCAAATTAGTAAGGGATTTGTCTATTCTGGCAAATCGCCCGATGATGCTGGATGTAATTACCAGCGAAACGTCGTCCTCAAATTGTAAATGTTGTGGATTTACTCTCCAACACATCGGTGGGCTGAAAGTAGTAACTATTTAGCCTTTTGTTAACGTGACAAATCCCTTACTGATTGGCTGTGTCGGGTGGTGAAGGGTTTCAACACATTTATACTTACGCGATCCAACCCAAAAACCTTTCTTTTGAAAAATATTCTGATTGTATTCTGATTCTCTGTTGGTTGGAGCCCATTATCCAGCAATGGCGTGGCATTTCCTTCAGAGAGCCCGTCGTGATAATAGGAGTGTATTTTTCGAGGGAGATCTGCAAATCGATGGCAATACGACCCTGTCGAAATTTTTTTTGTCAAGAATAGAAAGTCATTACGCGCGGTTGGAATATTAAACGTCACATCGACAAACTCGCATTGATTAGAGTGCCGCTTAATTGCTACGATGCATTAACGGCGGTTGTAAAAGTTTAGATAACGCGGACGTGAAGCTTTCGTCGGCGTTATCCCGAATGGACGGACGTGTGCGTGCGTGCGTGTGGGTGGCCGGACGAACTGGGGAGCGGTGGTGTAGCGGTTAGCGCCACGCTGCGCTACGAACCCGGCGACCCGAGTTCAATTCCCGCTCACGGCCAACACCCAGTGACGATTATCTTAACCGGTCCTGGGCCTCCCCTAGGTCGACTCGGCCTCAAATGAGTACCCGTTGCGGTGTGCAAACATCGCCACTGGGGAAACAAAGGTGGTCGGGCGTGGTGCTGGCCACGTACCCTCTCGTGTACCGTGCCGGCCTTCACAGATGTTCGCTTAACAGCACTTGCCCCCAACAGTCTGCGATGGCTACAACGGGGGGATCTTTGTCTTTGTCCGAACTGCTCCGACTCGAGGCAAGGTCGGCGTTTGTCGCACGGCCGAAATGCGGACACGACCTCAAAACTCCTGACGGCGGCGGCGGCGTCTGACTCGCACGGCGGAGCCACCGCATGGGCCGCCGTTGCATAACGCGCCATCTGTGCGACTGGCTGCTGATGCTAACGTTGGGATCGTACGTGCCAAAGCAAAGAGCGCAGAAGCGAGCATGTCACACGGGTTATTTTAAGTCGGGTTTATCCAGATAAATGGTAACCCCCCCCACACACACATTAATCTACATCGCGTGTTTTTATATTTTTTCTGGAACCAAAACTTTTTTTTTTAATCGCCTGCAAATCTACCATCGGGAGGGAATTCTTGTTTACAGCGGCGGCGGCGGCGGCAGGGCGAGCAGCTCAAACATGGGGATGTTTGCGAGTTCGCATCCCGGATGTGGGAGGGTTTACTCAGCTCATCATCATCATCTCTCTGTGGTTGATAACAATTACAACCTCCCCACACCCCAACCAAGAGGATTGTGAAATTTCCACCAACGGGTCAGGGTTGTGGACAGGACATGATTACTGCCTCGATGCTCATTCGAATAAGAAATAACTTTACACTTCATTATTAATTTGGTTTTTAAACATGATTATCAATTTTGATTTAAAGCTTTCGTGACTGCAGGGAT
>CM025636.2:6191029-6204922 GCA_014621495.2 Entosphenus tridentatus
CCCTCCCCTCCCTGCACGACGGACGGACGGACACAATAATCCCCTGTGGGCTGGTGTAACCAGGAGGTTCCTACCAGTATTACTGGGACGTCAACCAACTACGACTCTAGTTGAGATAAGAATGATATATTTGTCTTAATAAGGGAGGAACTCGCGTAAAATACCACGGTGTCACAATGTACTCGGACTAACAGACCTTTTGTGATATTTTTCTACATAATGTATAACCATGCTGGGAGGTTGTATGGTGCATTCATTTGTCGAGGCTGTGTCAAACCCACTGATTTTATCCCATGAATAAGCCACGTGCTCTAAACCACTATAAAATTACAGCTGGTATGTTACAGTTTTAGAATGAGTGAAATGTTGACTGCCAGGTTGTATAATCTGTGGAAATGTCCTTTTTGGCGTGTTTAGTTCGTTGTCCCCCCCCGCACCTCCTATTAGCGCTGTTGGCTACGTGCTGTGCGAAAGAAGTTCAACATACATACACACATGCCGGCAGTCAACTTCCTTGATTTGCGTTTCAGTCATGTGCATGTCGTGTTTCGCAACACGTGAGTCCGTTTAACCATCGTGGGTTCCCCTGCCAAAGCTGCAAATAAATCTAGTCATTGAAAATTTGTGACATGAAGTTTTGCCATTGACAGCAGCACATGGTTTGTTAAAACACTAATTAGGCAATGGTTAGTTGAAATAGGCTTTCAGTATATGTATTTTTTACCATCCAAAGCTACGCTGCATTTTGTTGGTGAAGTTGTGCACGCCGCAGGTGTGATTTGGTGATGGTTTAAACATCCCTCGTGATTTTTTTGGTTGAGATAATGGACGCAGCAGCTGAGTTGTTTGTGGTGTGACACATCACCGAGGTGTCTCTGCAATGTCTTGCACACCATCGCGGTATTTTGCCAATGACGCATCGTGGACGAGATCGTGTCCCATCCCCCCGCAGAAGTCGGTCTGTCGGTCGGTCAAGTTACAGCGTCAACCGGACCACTCGTCCGCACCCCGGGAGCATTGACTTCTCGCACATCCACAGCAGTTCACCGCTCTCGGGGCGGCCGTGCAAGAATCACGAGTTCTCCGTGCTGCTGTCGGTTCTAACGCAGGTCCTCTTGAAGTGTTGTTGGTTGAGTATCGAGCACAACTCGGGAGAGACGTCGCTTGTTTTTCAGTGTTTTTTTCTGCTCTCTCTCTCTCTGCAACCCCATGCCATCACTTTTGTTTTGGTTGCGAATGCTTGGCTCACGACATCATCGAGGCCGAAAGTAGAGTTCCTGATTGCTTGCCAAGCTCACTGGCCCAGTACCAGTCTGCTAATTTGACCAGATATATTCCCAGCACTCTTTTGTTGGATCAGCTTCAGCCACAGAGCCCTTTGTATCACCAAATATGATGCGGTGATGGCCCAATGCCAGCATCAGAGGTGCATTTGATTGTTTTCAAGTGATATCCCTGTGACACCTAGGCACTGTAATATTGTAGATGGTGAATATTACTGCACAGTACTTAGTTATGCGGATGGTCACCACAACAGACTTGCAGTCCAGACTTTGTCGGATCGATTCAGTTTTACGGCGCTGAAGTTGAGGTTTCTTAAAACGTCCTCGCCTCTGTCCACTCAGCAGTGCGAATGGGTACAACCATAGTTGGTTGGCAGGATTGGCCGCGTGTGGTGGTGGTGGTGGTGGTGTAAACTGTGTGGGGAGCAGTAGTGCAAGGGTTAACGCACTGCGCTACAAACCCGGCGACCCGAGTTCGATTCCCGCTCACGGCCAACATCGGCGACGATTATCTAAACCGGTACTGGGCCTCCCCTAAGTGGACTCGGCCTCAAATGAGTACCTGGCGCGGTATGTAAACCTCGTTACTAGGGAGACAGGCGTGGTGCTGGCCACCCACTACCTCGTGTGCCGTGCCAGCCTTCATAGGCGCTCGCTAACAGCACCTGCCCTAACAGTTTGTCACAGGCTAGATGGGGGATCTTTGTCTTTTGTGTAAACTGTGGTTACTCTCACCTCTTCCAGGACGGCTGGCCAGCTTCGAAAAGGAGGACAAATTACCCTCTAGAGAGGCTCTCAAGTAGAGGCCCTTCCGCCAGCAGTGGCACGAGCTAATACTTACACGGCCTGCGCCTCTACCTATTGCAGTACATGTGTTTAAATCCATACTTATCGCGTTCCTCTTCGGCACGTGTGTGTGTTTTATGACATTTGTTTATTATAACTCTTGTGAGCGTTCCGACATCCATCTGCATTTAGTTTCCTCCACCCCCCCAACAACCCCCCAGGCCAAAAAACAACGCTCGCCGGCTGAGGGTCTGGTTGGTTGTAGCCCTTTTGTCTTGTAACTAAACCCTGGGCTCCGGTCCCTATTGGCTGTGTGGTTTTTTTTATTTCTAGAGCCACATTTTGTTCGAGGGATTTTCAGTGCAAGATGATAGATGGCTCCATGTGGGTTTGCGTGTCAGTGTCTCGCCATAGCCTTTAACTCATTGTCTTGGAGCTCGGCGAGACGGTTAGTTACACAACCAAGGCATTGTTTTTTTTTTACAGCGGTGCCCTTCATGCCAACCAAGTTTTCAGAAGCTGATACACGAGCGAGCAAAAGAAAAGGAAAAAAGAATGCACAGTAGAGACTGCCCTATGGACTAGTTCTCAAGCTTTGCAGCCGGATTCATTGTTGCATGGTGAAATTCTTCACGGCAAGAGAGGTTATTGTGCTCTGGCAACGATTTGCACGGCAAAGTTCTGCGGCCCCAATTGCGTTGGGCAACGAGCAAAAAACGGTCCCGCGATTAGCAAAAGCGCTGCTTTATCAAAAAAATGTTCTCGAGCACGTGGAGTGAAACGTCGGACATGAACAACCCGGACACAACACGGCCGTGAAAATAAACACGTGTATTCGAGCAAAATCATGGAAGCGCGCAACAAATTGTAGAGAGATGAGTGCGCAGGATGGCACGTAGGAACAGGAAGAGGCATCTTGTCTTTCGGGGAACAAACACAAACCGGGAGACGTCACAGCAGGAAAAGTCAGCTAGAGCAGCATACATTAGGTGACGTCACTCGAAGGGATGAATGGTGGTTGATCTTTTGAGATTGGTGATGGAATGGTAGCCAAAGTGCCCCAGACGATCACCATCACAGAGGTGGAGTCATACTATCGGATTGCAGGAGTTGGATCGTTTGTGGCATTGTTGGACCACGTGGGATAGCGACGAAGTGGTGCAGGCTTCATCCAGCAGTGGATAAACAATGACTTGTGATGATGGTTCATCTGTTAACCGCACCTGCGATATGCACTGTTGGCGACATACAGTGTGAAATAAGTTAAAAATGCATACATACGAACGTTCTATGTTTGTACGTGTTCTTAATATTTACAAATGGATTTCATGCTCAAAATAACTTCATGGATGTGTTGACGCCGTGTGTAGAGGGGTCGGGTGTTTATTTACATTGGGCAAGCCATTTGATTCCAAGAATATGGGTTACCCACTTTTTCTCCCAACGTGAAAAAAGTGTTAAATTCTGAGAAAATGGACCAAAACGTACATCCGATTTGATGTGTCCTCTTTTCGTGGAACGTTTTAAATGATTCAGTGTGTGTGTGTGGCGTGCGAGCTTTTGCCACAGACTGAAGCTTCAGACGTAGACACGCCACACGTTCGCCTTCCTCCCCTCCCCTCCCTCCCTCTCACCACCCAGCACAGGAACTAATTTCCTTGGACACTCATTAGCAGATGATTTTTGGCAGCGTCAGTTTTGCATAAACCAGGATGTGATGAGATATTTTCTTTTGTTCTTCCAAGAAGCGCGCTCATAAGTGCACTGGTGAAAATACGAGGTGGGTTTTAAGTGGAGTGGAATCGTGTCACGTGGCAGTGGCGGGTCACCCTTGTTATGTTCACAGGACTGGTTACTGCAGCCTGCACCCCATTGGTTCTCAATCGTTAAGACATCTATAATGGTAATACATACATCGGTTTGATTAAACAAAGTAGTTGTACTTACGTGCCCATGCTTAATTTGTGTTTTCGATTATTTAGCTTCTAAAACAAAATCCTGCCATGTGTCGCACCCCCAGGGAGTGCGTGTATTCCAGGTCAAGAAGAACTTGGTTGGCATATTATTTCTCACGTTAGCAATGCCACTGATGCTCCGTTATCATAATTGTCGAGTGAGCACGTCGGTGGGTTTTTTTTTACGGATGGGTGCATGGAACAAATTAATGTGTAAACACAATAACCTCCCCCCCCACCCCAGCTCGCTCTGTTTACAGATTTAAAGCTCCCAGTTGCTTGAATCTCTGATAATACAACAGCTACTCTGTGCAAATTCACTCTCTTGGCAGACATAGTGGGTAAAGTTTGTATGACATTACTCGGTGCTAAATCGATTTGTGTGTAGTCGTATAACGACTTAATATTTGTCTTTCGCCCTAAAAAAAAGAGATTCGTCGCTCGCCCGCTGGGCTTGTCATTTCGACGTCCGTCTAAGATGGAATCGGGTTCATTGCTACTCGAGCATGTTGCTCCTCTGCCTTGTAATTCACACACATTTGATGTCAGAACTCGTGTGATGTTTCACTCCGTGTAATTTAAATGCTTTTGTTCCTGGGTACCCGTTGTCAAGAGGGATACTGCCGTGATGTAATGGTGAGCGCACTGGAATTGCAATGCAGAATTTGGCCCGGTTCAAATCAATCAATCTCCTGGTGTGGCAGTTTAAATTGCAGACAACGTTGTGATATTCCCTCCTCCGGCTCTGGCCACCCAGGAGTTAGCCGATCAGCGTGTCACATGCGGTGGTAGGGCAAAGTGTGGGTACTCGCAACCACTTGCAATATTTTCTGGCCAGCGTGGAAGACGAGGTCAAAAATACCCTCCAGAGGGACTCCTCCTGGAGCTTCCTCGAGTGGACGCCTTTCCATCAGCAGGGGCGTGAGCAGGAAATTGCAGTCCTGCACCTTAACCTTTTTCCCATTTGCAGGATTCCAGCACTGTGGCTGTAAGAGCTGTATTTATTTATAAGCGGAGGTCACAATAGTAATTCGCAAGCGAACTCCCTCACCCCCAGGCATGCATAATTTCTCACGTACTGTATTGTCGGCAATTTTTTTTGTTTTCAAAGCTGCATATGTCGACTTGACACAGCCAGGTATGACGAATATAGCACATTGCGCGTTCCTGTTTTGCGTTCCATTTACATTGTGACGTTCCCTTTTCTGGTTGAAATTCTTGACTGCAGTACAGTACTATATTATTGCTCAGGTGGAGCGGTGGCACAGTGGTTGGCGCACCGCACTGCTCCGTACCTGGCAAACCTGAGTTCAATTCCACACCAGGGCTAATAAACATGGGTGGCGAGTGATATCGGAAACGGGCCTTGACTGACCGCCCAGCACCGACTTATTGGTCAACAACGCCCGTGACTTACAAACACAAGGTGTGGGGGGGGGGGGGCTTTCATCCAGCAGTGGATTGAGAAAGCGCTGCTAATGATACGTATTTCTTTCCATATTGTATTGCCATAGCAGAGACCATACCATAAATAGTTTTATGTATTATGGCAGATTCCAGATGTACAATGTAGATGCAGTTAATTTGCACGATCAGAATCAGATTATTGATTTATACTGGAGAAATCCGATGAGCTATAAAGCTTTTTCACAGATGTCCAGTAAGATGCTGGTGATGTTGATTTAAAGGGTCATATGCACCCTGAAATATGCGAAGGGTCAATACTAATGCTTTGTTATAACCGCAAAACATTGCAATTTTTAATGATGCAACGTTGGGAACGTGATGTTCTTACCGGGCTCATCCTCTTGATTTTCGGTTAATATTTCTGTTGCCGCAATAACGGGCCAACAAATGGGAGGCTCTTCTTGGCTCCGAAGAACTGAGGTCATTTATTTTTAACAGCGGGTCGGAACAATGTGGTAGATAAACACCAGTGTAGCGTCACAATTGATCACGTTCGCAACAGCAACTGCCGATGTGTGTTTACGTCCATGTACAAATCTAAATTTCAGAAATATATATATCTTGAAAAAATGTATGCTTTTATACACACATACTGTACTAAAACACATTCCTGCTGAGGGAGCTGGTAGGAACATTGGGTTGCTCGGTTAATAGCCAGGGTCAACGGCGGCGTGGTGTATTCCACAAATATGCCCGACTGTGAGGGCGGGCACAAACCGGCGTGAGTAGGTTAAACGTTGAGTTTTTTATAAGGGCACCACGGGGTGACCAGCCCCTCTCCACCCAGCCCCTCCTCACCCAGCCCCTCCTCACCCAGCCCCTCCCTACCCAGCCCCTCCCCACCCTCCCCTCTCCACCCAGCCCTACCCCTCCCATTTTTGGATGCACGACGGACGGACACAATTCTCCCCTGTGGGCTGGTGTAACCAGGTGGTTCCTACCAGTATAATGGATGCCTGTCACAGTTGCTATCACGGTTAGCACGCCGAACTTGCAATCTGCAAGTGGCTGGTTCGATTCGATCTCCCGGTGTGGCAGGTCAAACAAGTTTCTTAAATAATCACACCCCACCACCTCACCCTCCACACTCCATTTCTGTCCACCCAGCACCACTGGACCTAGTCGGGACCCAGCCACTGGCAAACAGCGTGTGTGGAGCATATCCAGGGCTGCCACCCTGGGGTTAAAATAATCGTTGAGTGAAGCCTGCAGTGAGGTTTAAAATTGCGCATTGCCCTGCCCCGATGTTCGTCCGTGCGTGCCCAACAGGCAGCAGATTTGAAAATGTCCTCCGTGAGCGCCGCTTTCTGCGAGGGCAGAGCAGACACTCAACGGGGGGGTTCATCACGGAGAGGAAATCTTCGAAGGGGGCAGACCGCTTGGTTCGCCATGGCTTGCCCATTACCCCGAGTAGAGCGGTGGGCACACTGGATAGTGCGACATCCTATTAACCTCCCCCCCCCCCCCATAATGAGTTGAGTTTGATTCCCGGCCACGGCTAACATCAGTGATGAGTGATATCAAAACCAGACCCTCACACAAAGTCTACTCACTTCATCAACACGCACTGACCGGCATGGTGAAGTATGGTCAAAACAACACCTGTGACCGACGCAGCATGAATAGACCTTCATCCAGCAGTGGATTGACAAGGTGATAATCATTTAATATCTTGATATACTTTACTACATTACTAGAGTACGATTATATACTGTATACAATTCGTACTGTACTGAAAACTCAATGTCCCTGTACAAGAACACGGGTAACCCGAATGGGTTGACAGCTATGGGGTCAATCAAAACCTCTAGACTTCCAGTCTGTGGCACTGTACGTGGGCTTATGCCTTTTAAAAAATAAAATAAACTTGAATGTGTAAGAAGAATGCACCAAACCGATTGGTCTTGTAAGGGAGGGAAGGCTATAGCCTGGCTTGAAACCTCAGGAATGCTTTGCGGTTGGTAATCCAGCTGAAAGCAGCATTCCATCACTCTGCCCGTGGCTGCCCGCCTTGCCGCCCCCATCATTAGTAATCCACCCGTTGCCATGACCGCTTGGTGTCAGCAACGTACGTATATGACCCTCAGTGTACATGTCAATCCACTGCTGGATGCCAATCAACCACCGGATGTCAATCGAGCGCTGGATGGGGATTAGGGCCTCCTCTCCACCCCGTGCTTGTCTTCGAGGGTTTTCGTTGTTTAATCTCGATGCACCACCACTGCCCAGTCAACACGGAACGTTGCACCGCGACGTTATGCCAACGTTAGCCCAACATTGGCACGTTTATACGTCGGGTGAACGGTGTCGGCTGGTGAAGGCGGAGTGCACATTTTGGATCGTGGTGCGGTACAACAAATGGATTTTGCTGCACTGCCTTCTGCTGTCAGCGTCGCCACGTAGCAGCATCAGCAGCCGACAACACCTGCGTCACGCGTGGTGGTCGCGTCCCCTCCCAGCAGTATCCGGGCCCGATCGTGCCCTTGGCTTCTGAGAATTTAATGAGATTGTGTGCGCATTCTTGGTGATTTGGTCATCGGCGTTTGATTCAGTTATTGTGCAGTAGTAAGGTATGTGACTACCAACCCCACCACCACTCCCTTTTTCAAATTTTGTTGTTCTCGTTTGGAATCACAATTCGATTGGAAGAATCGACACTTTAAGTTTTACACAGCATTACTGCCCTATTTTATAACCACGGCTTTCAGCTTTAATTGTTTGTACCACATAAAAAATTCAGCGATCACAGTGAACCTCTTTTTGGCCGTACTGTACAGACTCACTCAGACATGACCTAAATTAAAAACCTTGTGCTTTTTTAGGGCTTCGAAGAAGGTAAAGGCACAGCCCTGCAATTACTTTCTCCTGCTACCGCTGCCAGAATGGCCCCCACTCTATAAATTTGAAGACGATTTATATGTATACAGACGTCTTCTAGGAGTGGGGGGGGGGGATACCCACACTATACCCCACCGCAGGTTACCTGACCATGGACTGACTATGCCCTAACCCATTTATACCGCTTTAGGTAGAGGCGGTGGCGGGCAGAGGTAGGGGGTTTAAGAAACCCGCACCGTTGTTTCAACTCCCGCGCCGGAAGATCTAATTGAACCGGCGGCATCACTTAATGACAACTACCGGGATGCGTTATTCTGATGGTCCCGGGTCACTCGCAAGCCCCAGACGTTGACCCACAACCGCCCTCCTTGATCTAGGAAGTTCCACGACTGGACGCAATGCACCACGCACTGCATATTTGGCAGTCTTTTTTAAAATACATGTCTTACCTGAAGTAGTTACTCCTTTGATAGTTTCAGTTGCGGTGATGATATATTAACTACCTGGCCTGGGTTCGATCCCGACCCTGATGCCTATATATTTTGAGTTTGGATGTCTCTCTTCCCTTCCCCGCTTGGATATTTCTGCGGGTCCTCCGGTTTTTCTCTCCACATTTAGAATCAACGTGCATTTAAAGTACTTGGCTGCTATCAATTTCCACGTGATAATCCACTTGTGGCCAGGTCGCGTCTGAAAAAGAGCTCCATAGCTCGGTGGGCCTTTCCTGTTAAATAAAAATGCTAAATAGTTTAACTGGTGCAAGCAGCATTGCACGGTTGGCTATCAAACCATTCCCAGTCTACAATCTTCTTGGGCATGATGGCAGTGATGTGGTTCAGGAGCTCGATGACAATGTCGAGTTCTCAGCCGTTGGCCATGACGAGAGGGCTTCAGGAAAGGAGAGTTTGTGAAATCTTGCTGTTCCTCCTCCGTTGAAAGAGCGCAGAAGACAGTGGTTTACTGTCGTTTGTGGCCAGGTCGCTTCTGAAAAAGCTGTACAGTGTAGCTCAGTTGGCCCTACCTGGTAAAATAAATATAGTTTTAGTTTTAAGTCAGTTAATGGAGCCGTTTCGTGATCACGCCTGCAATGTGTCTTGATCTAGCTCACGATTATTAATTTTGGTTGTCACAAAACGGTTTGCAAGATCATTTTAAACCAGTTCTTGTGTAGGCAATGTGAACATTTTCGTCGGTAACTCTCGGGGTTTTTTTCTGAGAAAATGTTATATAATTGCACGTTAGTGTTTGTAACATTGTGTCACCCTGTCTAAACGTTTTTAAACACAATCGCGAGCGATCCTCCGCTTTGCAACTCATTTCCGCGCGATTGGTTACAGCCGTCTTCCCACGCGTGACTTAACAAAGGGGCACGTTCATGCGAACCAAACGAGCTCGCTTGGCCCGGCTGTCTCGCTCAGTTTGTCAAAACCATGTATTTTTTTTACACGGCCGTTGGACCGCTGACTCGTTTTGCATTAATTAACGTACATCAGACATGCATCTCTCCAACAAGAAAGAAAGGTGGAGACAGGGAGTGCGCCATTTCCTCTGGCTAACATCTGGTGCCAATCTTTGTCCATGCAAGCAGTCCTTCAGGAATGTTAACACGGAAGTGGAGGCTATCGAAGCCCAATGTTTTTGGACATGCAGCTGCTATTGTCAAACACATTATTATTGCATCACAGGTTTGTTGAGATTATTTTGGTTATTTTGGTAGTATGAATGTCCAAATGATGGCCCACTTTGTTGAGCTCTCATTTGTGGCCAGGTCGCTTCTGAAAAATAAGTGAATACCTCAGTGGTCTTTGTCTTGTAGGATGTGGGATGGTTTTGTTGTATTTGTGTTTGGGTGATTTGTTTACCTTTCTTGTACGTTGCACTACTATCGTGTGTTTGTACTGGACACCTGTGAAAAGAGCTTTACAGCTCATCGGATTCCTCCACTAGAAATAAATATTCGCATTTTGACTCTTATAATATTCTTGAACTGTAGGAATTTCTTCAAGTTGTGAAGTCCTCGTTTTACCGCAAGTCAGCTCACATGGTTAAGCATACATCAACTAAAAAATATGTCTTGACATTGTTTTGGGAGTTGACATCATGCTATTAAAGCGTATAACAGTTCACCCCGACTGAGAGTTTGATACATTGTCGCGATTTCAGGAGTCGTAATTCAAATGTGAAAATCTTTACGGGGTGTATATTTTTTATTTGTTTAAACGCCGTGGCGAATTGCAGCCCCCACGATGCCATCGGTTGCAGAGGTCACACGAAACAATTTCGAACAACACTTACAGGGCAATAAAAATAAACTCGACACATTCCTCAATGACACTGCTTTAAAACCACAAAGTATAGCCCGCACTAGACCGGTTACTAGGAACCACTGGAACAGGTGTCTGTCCTTTGAAGCCCCCTTGCAGTAGTGTACACAGATCTGGCGAGACCGTCAGTCTGGCCCAAGGTAGTTTCCACTGAGGCCTATTCAATTCAAATTTATACGTGGCACCTATGTTAACATATTTAAACAATTCAACTGGTTTTTTTTCACCAGGTAAGGCCCACTGGGCTATATAGCTCTTTTTTTCAGAAGCGACCTGGCCACAAATGATAGTCCAACGAAGTGCCTTATCATGTGGAAATATATAGCAGCCAAATACTCTAAATGCACGTTGATTCTAAATGTGGAAGGAAAAACTGGAGGACCCGGAAAAAAATCCACGTGACCATGAGAACATGCAAACTTCAAATATACAGCAGGCGTCAGGGCTAGGATCGAACCCACGACCTCCTGTATACCAGGCGAGGCAGTTAACATCTTGCCACTGCTTATAACCAATGATAGAAGAGCGAAATTCATGGAGGTGTCCCCAGATTATCCCAGATGTCCCCCGGGGGTACGTTTCAGTCCTACCTCCATGCACCTTTTAGCTATACCCAAACGTTGCAAAACTCTCCCAGGAGATCGCAGACTTTCTTTTTGAACAAGCGTCTTGTCGTACCAATCTCACCCCTTCAGTTCAAACGACTCTGTGGGGCCGAAACGTCAACACGCTCTACTTCAAACCTTTAATATTACAGCCAAAAGAAGACCATATGGCTAACTGGAAAGGTCCTGACCCCCCCCCACCCCCCTTGTGGAAGCAGTGGCGCAAGCAGCCCTTTTAGCCCAAGCTACTATTAAGCCACTGAAGCCACACGCTGGAAGGGAGGTAATGGGAGTTCAAGACCAGGTTCGGTCTTCCTTCCTATGAAACCTAAAACGAGGGGGGAGCGGGGGACGAGGAGGTCGGAAGATGGGGATGGGTGTAAAGAGGGGCAGCCCCCATCAGCCATGAACGAGCGGGGAGCGGACCCATGAGCGGTGGAAGGTTAGCGCATGAGCCCATATTCCGCATGTATATTATTTTATTTGTAGGGTTTTCCTTTACTCCCCTCTTTCCTCGTTCTCTCCCCCTTCTCTCCCCGGCCCTTGTTCTTCCCTCAGTATGTTAGTTGCCTTTTTCCTCTTTCCCCTTTTCCTTCCCCTCCCCCATGTAAATCCTCATGCTCCTACACGTGGTCAGTGATGGACTAGGACACAAATTCGGCCCAGGTATTTGTAAACACCCCGGGCCTAAATTTCCGTGCGATCTCATTGGCCCATTTGGGGCTGGGTCCAACAAACAAATGGGCCGGTGAGGAAGAATCTTTGGGGCTGCCGAATATACGGGGACTTAATGCCAACTGAAAGCGTAAATACGCAATGAAGCGTACACATTAGAGCTAGTAAAATATTGTAATAAAAAAAGGCCCTATGTTTTGCTCCGATCAAATTCGCAATTTCCCCATACAGACCGGCCCTCAGAATGGACCGGCCGACTGGGGCCTTTTTCCTATGGACTGCTGCCCTATGGCCAGTCCGGGCCTGCGCGTGGTCCCTACTTGGGTGGGACAGCGAGTCCAATCCCCCCCTACCCCCCACGTATGATTCTCGCCACGCCGAATTGCAGTTGCTATTCACGGAGTTTCCGTTCCTCCTCCAATGGCAATAGCGGTATTGTCTCTGAGCTCATGTTGTGTCGTGATGAAAAAGAAAAAAATGATGCAATAGAGAGGCTGCTAAGAAGGGGCATTTCCCGCAACGTCACCTATTATGTACTGGTCTTGTTTAAGGCTACAGTGTCGTTGACAAACAGTGGTTGATATTTCATTTGTTGTCTGTGCTTGTGTACTACCGCCAACGCAAGCAGCAGCATCGCCAAACAATTTGTCACAACACTTACCGATTTGAAAATTAGCGATTCTTACAGACGCGATATGATGCAGCCATCGTGAGCGTAACAATCGATCTTAACGGAATAATCGACGCATTGTTAATGTGTCTAATACTGCAGTGGAATGGTAGCGGTTAGCCCTGGCCTTGGTTAAACTTGCCACGCGTTTTTTTTATGGAGGAAAAAAATATCACATTTTAAAGCTATTGCGAAGGCCTTTGGCAGTTGTTCCAGTGTTGTACTGTGTTGGACTGACGATTTCGTACTCAAAACAAGCGTGTTTTTTTGTCTTTTTATGAGACAACTGTCAAATGTTAGCAAGGAATCAGTACAAATACTCAGTAAGGCTGTCGTTTTGTCACGAACTCGTGAATAATTAATGCTCACGGCTCTTGTGAAATGTTTTCGGAAAATAACTTCACATACAGCCTTGCGCGCGTACTTCCCACGGAATGATTAATACCAAAGTTTGGGTTGTGTGAAGGTTTATTTAACATTTTGCAGGACTTATAAACATGGCGAAACTCTGGAAAATAACTAATGTATATGTAGTGACATCGCGGGATGTCACTGTGTAATGCCGGGCCTACAGAGGCACGGCGTGCAGTGTATTGACATCGTGGATGTGGGTGCGATACCGGCCCTAGAGGGGCTCGGTCAGCGCTGATTGACAGCGCTGGATGGCATCACGCTTGGCGTACAATACCAGCACGAGAGGATCGGGTGGGAGAGAGTGCTGGCCAAAGGAAAGGTATTCCTGGAGGCCGTGCACTCTGGTTGACCCAAGAGGACGTGTGACCGGTTAAGTCTACAGAGGGCCCCCCAGTGGGGGCTTGGAGTGGTCACGTGGTCAGGGTCCAGATCCTGCTAGAGGATTCCAGAAGGTGGTCGTGGCCAAGGGCGGAGCCAGCCACACCGCAGAGAATATCAGCCGGGTCCCCCAGAGGGACCGGTGCTGTTGTTCATCCTGAATAAACCTTCATCCTACAGAGTCTCCAACACGTGGACCTGGACCCAAGCTGTGGTCCGGTCCATTGTAGCTAGTTATGGTGTAATTGGTGTAGTTAGCCTGGTGGTCACCATCATAGGTTGCTATTCTGTTGAGGGCAGTTACCCCGTGTGTTAGTGTTAATAAATGTGTTGCCTCCAAAGAGTACGTCTACGACTCAGTTGAACTCACTACATATACATCTGTGGCCTGAGCTATCTTGTGTTGTTTTGCTATTTCCTAGGCGCACGGTGGTTTGTTTTGAAGGCTTACGCAATCGTTGTTTGAATTGCATCCAAAGACCGTTTTTCTTCGAATGT
>CM025636.2:6215241-6265726 GCA_014621495.2 Entosphenus tridentatus
AAGGAGAAGAGGTGGATTTTAAGGGAGGAACAGAAGCCCCAGGTTCCAGTGAAGATGATGTCTCTGTGTGGTGCGGTGGGAGTTGGTTCCAGTGAAGGGGAGCACGAAGGGAAAAGTAACGAGAGTGTGACTGGGCGCAGGGCGAGGGCAGAGAAGGACAGTCGAGGCTGGGAGCGCAGAGGACGGGATGGAATAGAGTGGTAATATTTGAGAGAAGCAAGATAGGGTGGGGCAAGACCATGGCTTATTGCATTTGCAGCACTGTTGTCGCTGTAGTTATTGTTGTTGCAGGCCTCTTTCTTCCCATTGCTGGGCAAAGGGCCTCCCCCCATTCTTTTCCATCCCTTCCTTTCCTTCTGCTATCTGGTAGTGGCCTCCGAATTCTGTGATTTCATCTCACTGCATTCCGCTAACTTCCCCTGCTTCTCCTGCCTTCTTTCGATCTCCACCCCATGGTTACGTTTGCCTCATCTCTCGTCAGCTGTTTCTCACGACGTGTCCTGCCCATTTCCACTTGTTTTACATTACTTTTACAGCAGCGTCGGCGAGCCCCATTCTTTCCTATCTCTTCTGTTCGCTCCTGACTTACTTTTACTTCCGTAGATAAAGCGCTGGCGATTGACAATTGTCGTGTCGTTCCACCTCTGCCCGGCGCTTGCAGGAGAACGGCAACAACTACCAGAGCAGCTCGGACCTGTTGCAGGCCGTCCGGCAGCTCCTCAACCAGCTCAAGGCCTACCTGCTGCACACCCACGAGCTTGATCCGCCCATCGAGTCGCTCATTCCCGACAGCGACATCGGTAAAGCTAGATGCAGAGCCCTCCGAATGGATCATCACGCTCATATTCCGGGTCGTAAAAAAAGTTCAACTGGATTGTATAATATCACCTCAAATGGCCCAGAATGAGCCCCGATCATTCAGATCTCAGAAGCTAAGCAGGCTTAAGCCTGGATAGTGCTCGTATGGGTAACCACTGTGTGTGCCAGACTGTCATAGGTACATGGCCGGGTATCCAACTCGGGTCACCAAATCCATAGCTCGGCGCGCTAGCTACTATGCCACCCTCTCCGCCCCACACACAACATTCACCAGTCATGAATAGATAAATTCTTAACGTGCGCAATTTGTGGTGTGTGACGACATCATAAAACTCCACATCAAGCCACGAGTCGGCATCGTCGCTTGCCCGAGCACGCTCGCGTACGTGCCCCTTCTGCCGGCCGGTCTCACCGACTCCGGCCTTGGCATCTTGAATCCGTCCCTTCCACGCAGACGCGGTCATCGAGAAAGCCCTGCACAAGTGCCTGCTCAAGCCGCTCAAGGGCCAGGTGGACGCGTGGATGCGCGACTTCCGCTCGGTGGACGGCAGCGCGCGACGCCTGCGCGAGAACCTGCAGCTCGCCCGCGAGAGCAGTCTGGCCGACTTCGGGGCCGGCGGTGCCGGGGGAGCGGCCGGGGGGGCGGCTGGAGGGGCCGGTGCAGGGGCGGCGGTACGGCTCCCCAACGTGCCGGACGCCGCCTGCCTTGAGCGGATCCGTGTCACCCTGGCGCACATGCACGCCACCTACTCGCCCTCCAAGAAGGTGCTGCTGCTGCTCAAGGCGTGCAAGTTCATCTACGACGCCATGGGAAGCGGCCTTGGTAAGGGCGCCATGGTGGCAAGATGTTAACTACCTCGCCCGGTATGCAGGAGGTCGTGGGTTCGATGCTGACCGACACCTGCTGTATATTTGTAGGCATGTTCTCCCCATAGTCTCGTGGATTTTTCTCCCGAGTATTTGGCCACTTTAAATTTCCACGTGATGAGCTATCGTTTGTGGCCAGGTAGCTTCTGAAAAAGCGTAGCCTTACCTGCTAAAATAAAAATAGACTCCGCGGGACCCGCCGCACCGGTGCCCACTTGGAATTGACAGCGATCGTCCGTGGGTTCCGTGCTCGCTCGTTGGCGTAGAGTTGTCAATCGGAAAGAGCATTTTATGATTTTGCTAAATTTCTGCGCCCCAGTTCAATTCAGCTGTTGCCTGGGACACAGTCCCGTGCCATTTCTAATTGTCAGCCATGGTTCGTTTCGCTGCTGGATGAGAACCGAGCCAACTGATGACCTGGATGTCGCCACTTTGAATAATGCGATAACAAGCGCAATAATGGGTATTGCGTTGATGGTCTAGGCGGGGGGATGGGGGCAGGTAAAAATCAATATGAGAAGCCTCGCATGGAACGGGGCATGCAGGTAACGCTTGCGCTTGTGTTCACTGATTGGTCGATTCGGTACCGATGCACAGGCACGATGTTTGGGGCGGACGACTTCATGCCGGTGCTGATGTACGTGCTGGCGCGCTGCGACATGCCGTTCCTCGACATGGAGGTGGAGTACATGATGGAGCTGCTCGACCCGTCGCTGCTCAGTGGAGAAGGTGCCTTTTATTATGGCGGTCGGGATTGGGACTGTCTCAACCGTTATGGTGAAGGAAAGATCTCGCCGAGAAGATGCCTCTCCAACCGTGGCAATTTAATCTCCGGATGTTTCGACAGCTGATCGTGAGACCAGTCCTAATGGTAGCTGTTCAGGAGTCCTCAGCCCTCGGGAACTGGAATGTATGTGGACTGTCATCTTCTTGATGAGATAGTTCCTTACCTGTAATGGTATGTATATATGTTGAACTTCTTTTGCACCGTACCAAGTTAACCGTGCTAATCGGAAGTGCCAGGGAAGAACAACAAACTAAACACAAAAAGCAGGTTTAGATATGAAGAAGATACAACCGGCTTGTGCCCTACCACTCAGCCATACTCGGGAAGACCCAACAGTCAGTTGTTAGCATTCTTATTTATCATGCCAAGCACACAACTGTAGGGCAGATTTATACACGAGGGAACATTCCTGGGATTCGTCACCAGCAATCCTCACCCGCAATGCTTTTACAATGAGCAACTGTGAGAAATGGGTATGGCAATGGCATAGAACGACAGACGTCTGTCCAGCTAATGAAAACAAGCGTTTGTTGAAAAGTGTATTTGATGTAGTAGAATGTTTGGTCTACGGATATCTTTGAAACTGCCACCCCGGGTGCCCACAAGGGGGGGGTGGTAGCGATCGTATTTGTCCAGATTTTGGCAACCGATGATTTTTACAATCGGGAAAAAAATACGAGGCAGTGCAGCCTTTACGCGAAACTTTTTCCGGTGCATCATGGCCTCTAGTGGCTTACGAGAGCCATTGGAAGGTGTGAGATTGGCGCCGACATGAGGCCAGTGGTATTATTATACTCTCAGAATTTGTTAAGGGCAAGTGTGCAGGCTCGAGTGTGTCAACTCAAAGGTCGTGGGTGACCTTTGAGACCACCACCTCTTCCACGACGTCTGTCCCAGCGTGGAAGAGTCAGCCACAATACCCTCTGGCTCCCCATATGCCCCAGCTAGAGGTGGAGGCCCTTCCAGCAGCAGTGGCGTGAGCGCGTAATTACCTCCGCGGGAATCTGTAGCAGAGCTCCATGAACTTGAACGCTCTCTCTCAGGATGTGCCGGAACCTGTGGTGACGACTGATGCATATCTGTGCATCCCTGCGTGCGTGTGTCCCTGCGTGCGTGCGTTTCGCGGTATGCAGGGGGCTACTATTTGACAACGGTGTATGGCGCCCTCTTCCTGCTCAAGAACTACCACCAGGAGGAGGCCGGATGGCGGCTCAAGACGGACGCACGCGACTCCTTGCGGCAGTGGCATCGCCGGCGCACGGTCAACAACAAGGACCTGCCCTCCTTTGATGACATTCAGGTTCAACGCTCACGACTCCGCGTAAATGCACGTACATTCCCTTTTGTCCATCCGCTGCTGGATGACGGCCTCGATTTCCATGCAGGTCGTGGGGCTGCTTGACCATACGTCGCCACGCTGGTCAGTGCGAGTTTGGTGACGACAGGCAGCATTATCACACAGCCTGGTTATGCATGGTTATGCATGGTGGTTCCCATCCAATCACTATCGAGGCTCAACACTGCTTAGCTTATGAGATCGAATGAAATGGAAAGCATTCTGGGTGATTAGGTCATGAACGAACTGAACATGATCAAGTTCCATTTTTCAAACCGGGTTCATTCGAGCGTCGACTTGCTGTGCTACCATCTGATCGGTATCTCGCAGCGCAGCAGATGTGGGAATTTCAAAACTATTATTAATCATGCTTGTTTACCCCCCCCCACCCCGCACCCGCCCCACAGAATTTCATCCGCGTGGCTTTCCAGGACAGCGGCTGCACGGGCAAGACCCTGTCCACGCATCCGTACGCCACGACGGACGAGGTGTCCCGCCTGTGCGCCGACAAGTTCCGCGTGCCGGACCCGGCCAACTTCGGCCTCTTCCTGCTGGTGGACGGCACGTGGCAACAGCTCGCGGGGGACACGCACCCGCTCAAGATCAAGGCCGAGCTCCACAGCAAGGAGCGCCTGCAGCCCTTCTTCTTCATCTACCGCCGTCTGGGCACCAGCCCCCTGCCCTCGCCTGGGCCCTGAGGAGGCCCCCGTCGGAGAGGTTTGCACCACGGAGGAGGCGGGGAGGTATGGATTTAAGAGCGATCTGGCGACTACTCCTTTGACGACTGGGAAGTGACCCAGCCTGGTTCACGGACCGGGCGTAATTGGGCTTGACCTGGATTCCCGTGGCAGCCTTGCCGGGCTGAGCCAGCGGCCAGCATCTGGGCCGCGTGGCTCCCTGTCAGTGGGCCACGTAAGGGTCCCTTTGCCCTCGGAAAAACAGTCGCGATCTCACGGGGTCAACGTAGAAGACAAACCGGCGATCGTCAGCGTCTCTCGCTTAGGTCAACTTGCAGGGTTGTGTTTTGGATTAAATAACTTTAAGTTGTTTTTAATACCACAACTGAACCCACAGATGTGTTCATTTTTGAAACTGCAGTTGTTTCCTTCGGACCGTGGATGGGAAGGGTGGAGGGGGCTTGTGTGGGGGACGAGGGGGAAGGGGCCGAGTTCACAGACTACGCGTGGCTTATGGAACATTGAGACAAAACCCAAGTGGTCCTACGCCATCCGTGTCGTGACCCAGCACGACTTCCCGTCTTGTTTCTTAAGTGGTGGTTGGAAACGCAGTTGATTATTCGTGACTCTTAAACTCTACTCCATTTTTGCGGTGCCCTGTAACTTGACAGAAAGAAGTGAGCCACTGTTAGCCACGTGTGTTTTACCACGCACAGAATTCAGCAACGGAGGCACTACGAACGCACTTGAATTGTGACCTCATTGTGGAGTTCCCATGCACTTAGAATACGATGCAGTCCAGGGAGAGACCGTGACGTCACGATCCGTGCCAGCGGTGTAGGGGCAGCGTTGGGAATCGCTCATCTGCCCGCAGGGCCATGGTGCCCGGTCACGTGGACAGCTTTGGCGAACGCGACGTCGCGTGCGTTGGCCAGAGTGACCTCGCTTTCATCTTATTGGGCCATCTGTGAAAAAAAAAGAGCTTCACAGCTCATCGGATTCCTCCAGTCTAAATAAAGATTGTGTATTCGCGAGCGGCGACGTCTCACGAGCGTCACGGGCGAAGGAGGCGCGTGAGGATGCCCGTTGGCAACGGCGAGCGGCGCACCGAGTTCATCGCCGGGCGTTCGTGCACCGTTGCTGTTCGCTGGTGGCCGTAGCTTGGACACACACCCCCTGACGGTCCCAGCTGTCACCACTGCCTCGTTTTTACCCACCGTCGTTGCCGACGTGTCAATTATTGTGGGATAGTTGTGTAGCGCGACACTTAAATTGCCAATCGTGAACGCGGTAATATTCACTCGTAAGTCTGCAATGAAAAGTCCACGATTGGCTCCGCCAGCACCTCCCCTCACCTCCGCAAAAATTCGTCTGCATCCTGCCATTACGTTTTTCAAAATGCTATTCCTCGTGCTCCCCACGGTTCTTGTTTATAGTTTTACCAATCTTGGTTCACACTCCGATACAGGTCATTACGACATCTTTGGTGCGTATCTGGTGACAACAATACAAATGTGTAAACTGTGTGGGGAGCAAGGAATGGATTATTGTCCATTGGCTGGCCGAGAGCTAGAGCCCTTTGTACTTAAGTGCGTAACAGTGGTAGCATTCCATATTTCGTGGCAATTTTATTTTGCTTAGTATCAGCAGATGTACATTTTACCTATTTATGGCTTCTTCTGTGGGCCTGAGCTGGCTTTGGAGCACAGGTGAGCAAGATTTAAAAAAAACAATTACTTGAATACGAACTTAGAACATTTCTTAAGTTAATTTGATTTTTAAAGTTAAGAACCTTGCTGAGCAAAGCACTAATTATTAAATATAAGCTACCTAAATATAGAGCAATTACAATACTGTACTCTATCTGTTTTTGTGGCCAAAATAAGTTAAATACTGTACTAAATTCTCAAGTGCCATCAAATCTCATGGAGTGGCATATTGTGTCATTTTCTCCTGGACATATGTTAACCCATCTGTTATCCTGTAGCCGAGTTATTTGCAAAATAAAATATTGATAATATCTGACAACTTTAATCGATGCCCTAACTTTTCATAATCAAGGTTTTTTGGTTAGATCGCGTTATGGATAAATGTGTCGCAACCCTCCACCACCCGACACGGCCAATCGGTAAAAAATGTGTCACGCTGACAAAAGACAAATATTTCACTACTTTAGCCCACCGGTGTGTTGAAGAGTGGATCCACAACATTTACAATTTGAGTACGACGCTTCGCTGGAAATTACATCCAGCATCTTCGGGCGATTTGCCAGAATAGTAAAGCCTGCTTCCGGTCTTAAATAGAGCAGCAGGGTGACGTCATCATTGTTGAACTTATCAGGATTCGAGCTCAGAGGCGGAGGTGGAGGTGTATGCAATTATGTAATAGATCAGTAATCAGCCACTTAGCATGTGACTCACCTGTAAGGAATTGCAATGTGTTGTGTATTACTTAATAATACGCTTCCAGGCTGCGCTGAGTCTATAGCTATCACAGCGATTAAAATTATTTGAATTCTCAATTTCAATTGATTCTCTAACTAATCTTAGCCAGTCATAATTAGTCCTGCATATCACTTCAACGTTATCAAAATCAATTGAATGTCCTTGTTGGCAAGCATGCTCTGCCACTGCTGACAGCTGTGTTTGGGAGAATTTAATGTAGCTTTGGTGTTCTTTTAGTCTTACGCTAATGTTACGTCCCGTCTGTCCAATATAACACTTGCCGCATAAGCAAATGTCGCAACTCAGCCCTTGGTTGTATCTGAATCTCATATTTGCTGAGCAGAAATGAGATTCAACTCGGAACCATCATCACAATGTTTTAAGTCCTCTTAATCGGCCATGATCTATCCACTGCTGCACGGAAACCTCTTCGTACAACAGTAAGTTAACTTTTATTTTGGTCATGTATCTTGCACCCAACAATGCAGACATCATTACCAAGTTGTTCTAGAATTTCAAAACCTGCGGTTCATTTGCATTCGGTTAAATTGCATTCGGTTGTTGTGACGAGTGTCTTGAACACATCAGAGATGATTTATTATATTTTCAACCATGTGTTTGTGGCTTTATTACAATTTTTGGAAGACATCCTAATGCCAACCTGAAGCAATTTTCCTCAGCCGACTTGCATTCTGCATTTGCATTTTAGTACCTTACTCACAGAATATCAGCGTTGCTGTGCCATTTTTTATAAATGTTTTTTTATATCTAAATGTTTTGTTATTTAGGCCCTGCTTTGTGAACGCTTGGATGACTTATCAATTTCCCACGGAATTCATGCTTTATTAAAAGTCTCCGATGGCTCGGCATCAAGGTATTCGATATTCGTTAGGACTTTCAGTATCTGATCGTGTGTATGTGGTCGATGGTAGAGAAACATTTCCGAAACGCAGATTATTCCTGTGGTTGGTTGGCCATCATTATGTTCTCAATGATCTTCCTAAACAATTTCTATTCACGTGATAAGACGCTATTTGTCCACGTGGCAAATGTGTCTTATAAACATTCACCTGCACAATAAACATTCACCTGCACAATAAACATTCACCTGCACAATCTATTATCATACTGTCTACTTAAGATCGTGTTTTTACTTGACATTTTTATATTATGTATACTGTATTGATCTATTATATCAGTGTATGACAGCATACTTAATATGGCAATATTGGCATATACGATGCATTGATATCATGTAATAAATGTATATTTTATGGATAAATGGGATTTTTTTTTATCTTGCGATATCACAACTTCCATCAGGTTGGAATTCGCGCAGTGCACTAACCCAACGCGCCACTTCTCGATTAAAAATAATCTCTTTTTGGGGCAGTGAACAGCTGCTCCGAGCCGTGACACGTGCTGCACAGCCTGGTAATGATGTCAGAGCATGGGACCAAACTTGGGTAATCAGAAAAAAAATCCTCGTTCAAATGTATTATGAGAATGTTCAGTGTTCAGGCAGCCACTGAAAAAGTGAAAAAAAAACTGTCCAAAATATTCATCACTAGTGAGGCCTGCTCATAAACAACTGCCGTCGGAAAAAACTGGACGTTACGGACGAGGGCATTAGATCACCACAGTGGCGGACGTTAAAGACAAAACAATTGGCTTAAATTTAATAGAATTTAAATTTAATATAAACCGATAAGACATCCAAAAGAGAGTGTCGTTATTGTTACGTAAGATTGGAGGCATCACATCTGAGGTGTCACTGATGTTCTTCTTGGAGGACAATTGGGTAAGGAGAGATATGATGAAGTAAACTTTCCTCCGTAAACGTGGAGTTATCTTGTAACTTTAAGGCGGGAAAGCATTCGGTACTTTTAGCACAGCATTTACGAGAACAACAAAAAATATACAGCAAAACCTTGGATCGCGAGTAGCTTGGTCTGCGAGTGTTTTGCAAGACGAGCAAAAGTTTTAAATAAATATTAATTTGATAAACGAGCGAGGTCTTGCAATACGAGTAGTACGTATATACGCTTTGTCTGCCGAGCGTCACGTGATCACAACTGATGTACGAGTGCTTTGATATACGAGTGCTTTGGATTACAAACACGTTTCTGGAACGAATTATGCTCGCAATCCAAGGTTTTACCATATTGTGGCCACATCTGTCGCAGCTTAAGTGCCGGAAACGTGATGATGTGTCTTGGGGTGGGTTTCTAGATGTGGTCTGGGCATACCAATACTGTCAATGCTCTTGGACAAGAACATGTTTTTTACCCAGCCGTTGATAAAACAAAATATTGCACCACTGGTTTCTAGGAAAAGACATCGTTCCAAAAAGTGTATTTTTTATTATTATAGTAAATAAAACTGGCATAGTCATTGGCAATTTAATATTTCCCGTGCAGCCAACTGCTCTATGCGTCGGCAATTTTATGGGGGGGGGGGGTTATCGTCATGAGAAATGCATTGCGAATTGCATTTGAAGCGAGAGAGAGGGGCTTAGTAGTTAAGTGCGGTGGATCTGAGAAAAGTCTTGAATTAAGTGGCCTTGCAGCATCGGGAAAGTGTCCAAGAAGCCCCCCAGCCTGACTGATTGCAATTTCGCAGTCTCCGTCAGGGATCGTGTTCCTCTTTGTTCAACGCACCAGTTGTTGGAATGACGGGAAGTGAAAAAGGTGATGGCTTTTTACAGTGGTCTTGCATGTATGCGCTTCGATACTTGTGTGAGATGTAGAGCAAATATGATGCAATAGTGGAGTAGTTGACATCCCATCATTATGTACTCTATGTATTAATTAGAATGCATAAAACAAAACTTGTGATCAGGCTCCCTGTTAAATGATGCCCACTGGTACGGTATAGGCTTCATCATAGGCTTGAAGGACTGTTTAACTTTCACACATCTGTTTCTGAAAGCTAATAACTGCGCTATTCATCGTTAATATCGTGTGTAAAGCACTGTTTTTAACACTATGTAATATTTGTATGCAAGTAAACTGGTTTTTTTAATGCCTCTTGCAAGTCTCTTTGAGCGTCTCTTTGTTTTTTTTTCTCAATTCAGAATAACTCACGGATGCGTTTTTATCTCTTTGCGTTGAAAAAACTCCGCGTAGCAATGTTGGGGTTGAGTTCAAACGTTTATTTTGATTTGTAACACCACAAAACTTAAAATGAGTAATCGTAAACCAAATGGCAAGAGATTAACAAAACAGAATAGGACATGGCGCAAAGGAAAGTTAAAACATGTTTTAAAGTTGTCAAGTAATAGTCAGCGTGCAGCAATTTCTTCATAATATCTATGCGCAACGAGTGGGACGGTTCCGCATACGGGTGTAAACCACACTGGCATAAAAACGCTCGCGCACATGAGTACACGCTGTCGTTGTGGATTGTGGGTAATGACAGAATGACACACAAGGGGTGTTGGTTTCTTCGTCAAAAATAAAATAACAGGTAGTCTTGTCAACCAAAAAGCTTTGGTGGGCAGTGTTTCCCAGCACCGTTTGTGCAAGCAAGGCAAACCCTGGATTGGTTCCGACTCTCTGGGTCTCATCAGCAGGGTGTTTTACTGTATGAGCAAGAGCTGTCCTGGCAATTTAGCAGCATGTTTTTGAATGAATGCTGAAAGTTATTCATCTGTTTGACCTTTTTGGCTGGTGAACCTCAGTGTTATCTTTTTTTAAAGGATCCATCCACATTCTTGTCTCATTGTGACATTATGAAGCAACAGGAAATCTAGAAGCAACAGTAACATCGCTTTAAAGGGTTTCATGTATTGCACAACCGTCAGCGTTAAACAGTTTCACGCCATATGTGCAAGTTAAAAATAAACTACTGCTAGTAGTGGTATATCTTATACTAAGACTGTAAATACTATAAGGTAGGGGTGTGTTTTCAGTTATTTTTAAACAATCTTTAAAAAATCTAAAAGCCAAGCAGGGACTGGATATGGAAATGGAACATCGCAGGAAGTCACCACACTTTATCGCTTTTTTCCGCCAAAAGCGCCATCACGTGACATCGAAATGTTTACGTTAAATTTCATCATTTTACCGATGGAACTTAATGTTAACATTTTGCAGGATTCGTATTTAAAAGTGATTCAACAGATTCAATTGAGTGCGAAAACAAGTCGGGCAGGTTGAAGACCTTTAAATTCGTAAATCTGAAAGTGGGAAATAAAATCCCAAATTGGGCCAAAGAATCCACAAACCTGATATCCAAAAAAACTACAAATCTGAAACCCATCCCAACGATTAACCAGAATAATTATTCTTGAATCATTATTGATCTTAAAATTCACTGAAAATCGAACTCAAGCTTCGTTCCTTCTAGCTTTTCCCTTCACAGTGCAAGGCACATCTTGTCCATGGCTTCCTCGATTCTGTGAAATAAAGAGCACAGAACGGCCGTTGTAGGTGAACCTAAATGAGCACGTGATACAAAATGCAATTTAAAAAACCTAACCGACGACCTTCCAGCAGTACAGTTACCGTACCAATATTTGCTTTTAGCGCAGCGCGTCCAATCGCAGACACCGCCAGCTTCATTTAGATATTCACAAAAGTTAACAATCACCTTCCAATGGGAATCTTTTCTTCGCACATGTTGAGCAGGACGTACAGGTGGCGCAGAGCGTACTGGTACTGCGGGCACGCACACAAGCAGAACGAATCGTTAAGAGCGATAACGCGCCGCCCTCGATGTCAACCAAGCCTCGCTTCCCTCCGCTACCTGTACGCATAGGAGTGCACGCACGTTTCGTTCCGTGACCTTTGTTTCGCTCGTGTTTTATCTCGAGCCCCACTTCGCAGACCTTTATTAACTATCACTTCCTGTAATTCGTTTTCATTTGTTCGTAAACAAAGACGGATATTGGCAAATCGGAGACCGTTAATATTTTACCCATTCACGTTTATGCATTTATTACTCAAATCCAGTTTTTTGGCAAACGTCTTCTAATTCCGCTGTGAACAACTGGGGTGGGAGCGGGTGGGTGGGGAAGGTGGGGGAAGCGTGTCTTCTATCCCTTCTCGTGTGTAACGCGTGACCGCGAGCCGCTCGCCCCTCGCCCCCTAGCGGCGGATACCTTCTGGTCGCTCCAGTTGAAGCAGCGGATCTTGAAGTGGTTCACGGCCGTGCGGTAGCAGCCGTGCTCGTTCAGGTCCTGGCGCAACTCGAGCATATGCTGGGCTTGCTCGGGAGTGGCGGCGCACAGCCCCACTATGCCCCTCACCACCTCCTCCATGCGCTTCCGCGTCTGCACGGACGACGAGTCGAGAGTTCGCGCGATCGGGTTAAACGCAGGCCCCGGCCGTGCGCGCGGCTGCCGCACCTCCAATTAGCCCAGTTGACTACGTGTATGGGAGGCGTGGGAGTGGGGGCAAAGACGGCGGCCACGACCTCACCTGCAGCAGCGTCTGGATGTCGGCGAAGATGCGCGATGCCACTTCGGGGTCGCGTGCCGCGTTCAGCCGGTGCTCCAGGATGGCGAGCGGCACGTCGGGGCTTGGGACGGCGTCCTTCACGGATGCAGGCGGCAACACAAGCGGCGGCGGGGGCACCGCCTCCAGGTCGCCCTGGAACTCCACCAGCTTCATGTGCGAGATTGTCTGCACGAGCGCAACGGATGAGATGGGCACTGCAGCCTCCAACTCGGGTGACGCTCGACTCACCGCCGTGCGCGCTTTTAAACCGTTGTGCGGTGGTGATCGCACTGCGCTATGAACCCTCTGATGGGTTGAGTGTCATTCTCGGCCACGGCTAACGTCAGTGGCCAGTGATATAAAACTTTTTTTTTATTATACCAGGTAAGGCCCACTGAGCTATGTAGCTCTTATTCAGAAGCGACCTGGACACAAATGATAGCTCAACTAAGTGGCTTACCGCGTGGAAAGTGATCGCAGCCAAATACTCTAAAACGCACGTTGCTTCTAAATGTGGAGGTAAAAACCGGAGGACTCGGGAGAAAAATCCATGCAACCACGGGGAGAGACATGCAAACTCCAAATATACAAGCGTAAGGGTCAGGATCGAACCCACGACCTCCTGCCTACCAAGCGAGGTAGTTAAAAGCTCGCCACCGGTCATGGGCGTGCGCCCCTTCACCAATCCGCACTGACCAGCGTGGTTACATATGGCTCGAACAACCCCCAGTCACCGACGCATCATGGGGGGGGAGGCCTTAATCCAACAGTGGATTCAGGGCTGTCTAATGTTAACGTGCAGTTATTTGGGCAAGGCGGACTCTTTTCTGACAGATGGCCTAAAGTCGTCACATAGGAGGCAAGTGAGATGAGAGGCATGAGTGAAATAGAAGGGGGAGTGACTCGCATGTTGCAGGATGATGGGCGAGGTGCCAAGAGTTGCAGCCTCGTCTTGCCAACAATTTTAAGATTGCATAAGCAGAGCTCTCCATCAAGCTTGAATTGTGTTAAAACATGTGGCATGCACACATTCTCTGTTTTGCCGTGAACATGAGTCAATCGCAGTTTCATAAGTGATTTACGTTTTAGCCATTGAGTAGTTGATTAGTCTCAAGCTTACAATATTAAGCCGCTGCTGTAGTGAGGAAACCACACACCATCTAATCCACAATTGCTACCGTCCTGGCATGCGATTCCTCCCACAAAACATCACTGCAACTGCTGTATTATGGGAACTGACGGCGCACGCATGAAAAACGAATCCAAGGAGACGGTAAGTCTCGATGAAAATGAGACAAAACCGCAGACAGTCTGAGCTGTGAAAAGACTGTCCTGGCCGACGGGTTTTGATGCGCGAGCGTTGTCCGTGACGACGCGTGGTCACCTTGTCGCCGTACTGTTGCACGTGGCTCGTGTTCGTTTCCTCCTTGACGATCTTGAACTGCTTGTGTATCGTCTCTTTGTACAAGTCTTCCTGGAAATGATTATGGTTAAAAAAAAAAATCCCATTAGCTCATTCCATCGAACTGACCTGCATTAGAATGTCTTGTCACACAAATGCACACAAGTGTCTTCAAATTTGGATAACAGCAGGAACAAATGGTAGTTTACGTGTGATGTGAGGTGGCCATTGGCCCAAAAATGGCGTATTGGTACCCGCCATGGTGGCAAATGCTAACGATAAATACTTGGGAGCATTTTGTCTCCAGATCACAAATTTGTGTGATAGCAACGTCACCAAGGTAGCTGTTGATGAGAAAATGTTTAATCAATTGGTACCTTGCTACGTTTTATAGAGAAAACCGTGCTGAAAAAAACCGCACATGATACAAAACATGTACAGAATATAAAAATGAAATAGGAAGTGTGACTATAAACCACATGGTTGACGCGAAGCTTTCTGTTCATGGTGGACACGGAGTAGCAGTTGGCACCTCAGGTGGTATCGATACAGAATGAACACTCGTTTTTTTTGAAATGCTTTTTGTGTTTAGTTTGTTCTTCCCCCGCACCTCCGATTAGCATGGTTGGCTACGTACGGTGCGAAAGAAGTTCAACATACATACAGGGCTTTACGAGGGATCTTTGTCTTGGTCTCACTCACAAAAAGGACCGTCTTGACAGACGTCTTGGAAGGGGTGAATTGTAAACCCTTGTAAAAGAGCGATTGTTGCTTTGTAGATTCAAGAGCTTAATACTACTCGTACTAATAAAGCAGCTGTACAACATTTAAGGTAAAATAAATCTGACTGTAAACGATATCCTGATAAAACTACAGTTTACATGTTTGTAATTTGTACATAGTACATCCACATAAAAAAACATACAACACTCATCCTACGTACATTATTTTTCTGTGTTATATATCAGAAGTTCAACTTACGCACGCACATACGACCAATCCCCTCAGCTCATGAACTAACCGAGTCACTGTCCTCCATCCACTTGACGCTGTACACGTCTCCGAGGTAGGTCTCCCTATCGTCATCGTAATAGCAGGCGTAGGACGGCTCGTTTGTGCCGGCCGCTGTCGTGGCGTATACTGTGAGGTGAAAGTGCCAAGCATGTCAAGTTGTAGAGAGAGAGAGACGGACACCAAAAAACCCACCGCTTTTAGAAAATGCTTCACGTGCGGTACGCGCGCTCGTGCAATGCAAGATGCTTTGCGTGAGGATGAGAAATATCAAGAGTGAAAAATTGCAAGCTGCGCGTTTTATATCACAGAGCCACCATGCTTCACATTTGCACGCAGTTCTAATTAGGTCCAAGTGCCCGCTATCCTCAGGATTGTGCCACCTCTGACCGAGGAGTTAATATGGCCAGAAGCAGAGACAAGATTAAAATATTTAAATGATACGCAGTTATGTTAACGTGGGTGAAAATCCACAGCGGACGGCAGACAGGCAGGCGTTACACCATTAATGCAAAATGGAAGAGCCCCATTTTGCACAAAAACATAAATTTAAAATGTGTAACCGCTCTATCTTTCGGGAACACACCAACACAAACCTCTTAGGAACAAAACACGATTCATCGCGGTCATCGGCTTCGGGAAAATAAAACTATTTGACGATATCAAGATCCGAGGGCATTACTTGTAGGCCAAGGTGTAGGATAAAATCTACTTGCCGTTAACGTCGCTCGGCAGGTTAATCATCATCGAGCCAGACTCGCAGGCCTCGATGTAAAACACCATCTACACAAGAGCAGGGACACAAGATTTACACGAAACGTTCACTTGTATAGTCACAACGCAATTTCAAAAGGCATCTAATATACTTACAAACTGATTGTTGGGCACGTGGAACTCTTACCTTGGCAAACTGCTTGTTGTCATGCATATCTTGGATTGTTTTGTTCAAATCCTCCACGTGCAACTAAACACAATTTCACCGAGGAAACAAGTCAGATGTGACTGTTAATACATTTTAGGAGTGCAGCATTTTAAAGGGCACATCCTCAGCGCCCTGTTTCCACGTAAAAAATCAATCTCCATACTCTTTGGTTCTTTCGGTAAAGTCACGTAGATAGAAAAATAAATAATAGATCACGACGTTTCGATCATTACAAGCAAGCTTTGGAAGGACGTTGATCAACCAGGTAAAGTGTTAACTGTTGTGTTGGCCGACTTCTCTGAGTTGCATTACATTTCTAAATTTTGTTAAGTTTTATCTTTTTTCCCTCTATCACCTTGTTCCCTCTGAATTTCACCGCCACCCTCTCGCCCGTTACGGCAGCCCCTCTCTTCCCAAGGATCTATATAATGCCCCGTCGCAGCGGTTTCTCTTTCTCACCTGAAGACGGTTGCTTGTTGCTGCAATCCAAACGTCGTGATCTATTATTTGTTTTTCTACCTACGTGACTTTACCGAAAGAACCAAAGAGTATGAATTCCTGCAGTCACGAAAGCTTAAAATCAAGATTAATCAATCTTCAGTTCAACATTCAAGTTCTGCCAAGGTTATATTTCTATCCACTTTGCTTACGTCTTGATCCGGGAAGCACAGGATGCCAGGACCCCCGTGATCAGTAAAAAAAACGAAGACGTGATCGTCCGGTCCACTGCAGAAACACACAAAGCACAGAGGCCAAGTCAGCGGTAACATCCACCCGTCAGCATACACATTCAATGCGAGCATTCCTCATAAATACTTTTCAGCCGGTAGAATGTAAAAAGATTTGGGTAAAAGTGAGCAAGCAAATTGCAGGGAACTCTAAAGAGCTCCCTCTAAGATTAGATTACTTGACCTACTCTTCGACGTTTGCCAGACGTCTCTGAAAGAGGTTGGAATACCCACACTTTACCCCACCGCACATGACCTGTATCGTTTAAACTTGTGGGCTGTGGGAATGAAGCTTTGGGATTGCAAGTCTTAAGTGTGCTACCCACGACAGCAAGGCCGGGTCACGGGTTGTTCATTAGGCCCGATGGCAGCGTCGCAATGGGTAAATCGACGGCGAATATAATTTTTTGAGCTTACCTCTGGAGAACTTTACCACTGCCAATTCCGTTGACAGCGTCACGGTCTCCCCGCAGCACAGCCAGGAAGTTAGCAGGCGTGACGTCCTGCGCGCAGGAAAGATTCACAGCAGTTTGTTTGCCCATGACGTTCACAGACACGGCAGAGGCTGGATATAAGCACACCACACGGGACGAAGGCAAAAGTGTGCTCATATCTAAAGTAGTGTGCTTGTGTCAGTAGTTACCCTGTGCCATTCCCAACCCAACAGTATAATGTAAAGATGTGTTGCTTATACCACAACTGTGCTTTTAGAAGACGGGCCTATTTCCAGCTACTACGCTATCATCATACAGACCATTATTTTACTCCGAACAACAAAGCGTATATTTTAGGAGTTTAAGATTGTTTTAAAAATATAAAAATGACACTGTATTTGTATAGAAACGCCAGCCTTTGTCTTATACCTACCGCGACGAGTTTGGGGCCACAGAATTATTTGTGAGCGCCGCAACCAGCGGAACGATCAACAGACCCTCAACCCACCTTTCCGACGTAATCCTTGGGCACACCCTTGTAAACATCAGGTCCATTGGGTCGGTTTATAATCTTCCCTGGAGTCGGATTCCTGCGACAAATTCAATGATTGAATCGCAATCGAACGTTTCGCGATCGTCAGCGTTTTTTTTAGGACACGAAATACAGGACAGGCTTGTTCAAGGGAAGTCTAAATGAAGACACAAGACACCGACTTTCCACTATTGTGTTCAGATTTTTTGTTTTTAAATGGAAGCTAGAGTGAATGGACGGTGTTCGAAAACCACAGACGTCGTTTGTTTGATCACTTTAACAGTAATATTTTTGCGATGACGTGGCAAGTGGATGTTGGCATGAGTTAAACAGAAGATGCCCTTCCAGTGGGCTGCTGGTGACATTGAATAATTATTTGCTGACAAACCGCGTTTAATTAGTCGTATAAACCCTTGTGTTGATTATTATCCGCAAGCCAACGTGTGCAGTTTCACTTGGAGAATCAAATTAGTCATGACAATCACGCGTGTTTGGGAGGAACAGATACAAAGCAGTTTCCGTAAAAAGGAATCTCGAAAATAATTATGAATATTGCTTTTGTAAAATCAAAAAATGAAGCCGCCCCATATTTCACAGGAAAATACAGTCATCACACCCGACTCGCTGTCCATTCTTGCCACAATCAGCCGTTATGGGGTGACATCGTTTTTGGAAACGGAATTCAAATAATGTAACTCTTACGAGCTCTGTAACTGTCTGTTTTCAAGCTTACCATGGTAAAAAAAAACCTATATTTGTTAACAATTGAAGATAAACCAGTTTAAAAAATCGCGATTATAAATAATGATCTTAATTTAATCACGGACGAAATTTTATATGCCCACGCTACAGTCTCATCATCATCTGCCATGTTCAATCTACTGCTGGATGTATACTTCCCCAAGTTGTTATGGCCACCCACCCAATCACATGCACAAGAGCTCATCCTCATTACTCCAACTCGCCACTGAATGTCCCCTTCGGCGCATTCCCTCCTGTGGCTGCTTTTTCACCTTTGTGCATGGAGGAGCAAAGTGTGGGACCGTGGACCCTCGATACTCACGCAGAGTTGTTGGCGAGATCGTCAAACATCATGACGACAATCTGAGAGTCGGGAAGGCCATGCTTGTGCACGACCTGGTAGGCGTGGCAGACGTCGGCCTAGAGGAAGGATCGCAGAACTGCTGAGCTTGCACACGCTACAGTAAAACGTCTCGAAGCCAGACTTGAAGGGGGCGAGAATTCGGGATCAGCCGAGGGATAAGACAACCAAAAACAATCAAAATAAAGTACGGAGAATTATGCTGCGTGTGATAGGAAACGGCGTTCTGCAGTTAACCTGCATCTATCAGGCTACCATGTGGTGAAGCTTTATGCTAATCGTGTGTCAGGAATTGCAGTGTGCCGGACGTCCCCCCATAACCGTAAACGCTCTTTCTCCCCCAATTAGTCAAACTTAGACATGTTCGACTGGATTACATCATTAGCTCTGCCCCCAAATAAATGTTCGATGAAAACCTCGCCAGAGAAAAAAATTGTGGAGGCCTAGGGCAGAAACACCGTCTCCCTAATCAAAATATGTACCCACTTGTGTCTGGAGAACCACTAAAATTCAAGTTAAAGCGGTCATCACATCCACTGATGTTGATGCCACCACCACCTCCATTCCTTCTAGATGCGGGAGCATAGAAGTACAGGGGCAATAGTGGATTTTACTGCAATGCCCTCTGTTGCCCATGACGCAACTCTGCAGCAGGCTATACTGATTGACTTAACATCAGTAAGGATGAGCGCTTTGAGCTTTCCCAATTAAAAAAGAGAGATGACATCGTCATCCTCTCAGCCGACAAGGGCAATGCCACAATGATGGACAAAACCACATACAATAACAAACTTCAGGACCTACTTAATGATGGTAGCTATCCAAAAATTAAAAGAGATTCCACCAACAGCCTCGTTACGAAAACCAACAATATCCTCACCGATTCTACATCTTTAAATGAGCCAACCAAGCGGATTTCCTTAAAACCCTCTACTACTAGACCACCCAGATTGTATGGCTTACCAAAAATCCATAAAGAGGGTACACCCCTTCGTCCTATCGTCTTCAATGTTGACTTACCCACCTACAAACTGGCCCGATTTCTGTCTGAGACCTTACAACCATTCACTGGTAAGACCACCTCAGCTGTACTTAACTCAGCTCACTTGGTATCGTTAATTAAGGACATCTCACTATCTCCAGGTGATTTGCTCGTTAGTTTCGATGTAGTCTATTTGTTTACCAAAGTTCCTGTGCCTGACACCATTGCAATCATTGAAGACTTGGTCCAACAAGGACTGAATGCTGATGTACTGGCCCTGGTGAGACACTGCCTCACCAACACTTACTTCACCTGGAATGGAACTTTCTACAAACAAAAATCGTCCAAAATCGCGTGACGTCATTTATGGACAGCCCCTTAGTAAATTTAAATGATAAAATAGTTAATAATGAAAATGCATCTACATTTGTGTTGTTATAACAATTCTATTGTTTATATTCATTTAAAGTTTTGCATTTTGATGTGACGTCACATTTCTCAACGGCCGCTGCCCCCCTCGTGGGGGGGGGGGGGGGGGGGGTCCCCGGGGGCGAGGTGTGGCGGGGGGTATCGACGGCCCCTTAATCCCTTTGTCAATCCGCTGATGGATGACTCCCTCTCCAGTCTCCATGCCGTGTCAGTCATGGCAGTTGTTTGACCATAATTCAACCTCGTCGGTCAGTTCGTGTTGGGGAGCCAGGAGCACTGGTTCAGGTATCACTTGCCACTGATGCGAGCCGTGGTCAGGCATTGAACCCAGGAGACGCTGTTTTTTTTGCCTGCATTTTTCTCTTTGCGCTTAGTCACTCTAAGATGTTTTCTTGTTCATGTTTTTGTTTTTTGTTTGTTGCGGTTGCACCCAATTCAAGAACCGAATGGCTCACAGGGCTATACCAACTAAATTAAACTGAAAGGTTAATGGAAGCAGGGATGCCCCTCAATATCAGTCGGCGAGGCACCGGTACATCGCTGTAGCCACGTGTTATATCCACGCAGTGCTGTTTACCTGGTGGCGGTAGTTGTCCCAGGAACTGGAGCCGGCCACGATGAGAACCCAGTTCTTCCTCCCGGCTTCGGGACTGAAGGGCAGCGCAGAGGCACAAGCTCCTGCCACCAGGACCATGAGCAGGGCGGCACGCATCCTCGCAGGCTGGATGTCTCCTGCACAGAACTGCGCAGGGGTTAATTTTGTTACCGTAATTAGCGGGCCAACATATTCGAGTGTTTTTCTCATTTTTAACCAACAGTGAGTGACTGCGAGTGGACGATAATCATCCAGCAATGACGAACTGCCCACCAAAGATCAGAGCATGACTGTGATGAGATGAAATCTACAGACTGAGATAATCTCGTCACCGATTGCTTGCCATAATTACATTGTTGGGGATATACTGGCACCACTCAAACCAACGTTTAAAAACTGAAAAGTGGATTAAATATATTACTGGTGAATTAATATAGACAAAGCCAGGAGTTGGCAACCTGTGGCTATTTAAGGGCTGCTTTGTGGCGTTACATATTAAGGATCACCATCTCGTATTCACACGTATAGCGTCGCTTGAATTGGAAAAATATGGCTCTTCTTGTTATTTAAGTTTCCGACCCCAGGACTAAGTCAATGCACGCCTAAAGGAATACACAAGATAATAATACAATTTAAAATTAAAATAACTAAATTATAATAAAATTCTTATCATTTTTATTTGAAATGTTATATTTTTCACCTACGTGACTTTACCGAATGAACCATAGAGTATGGATTCTTGCAGTCACTAAAACTTCAAATCTAGAATACACAAGACTTAAGGCATGGGGTAAATTTCCAAGGGCTGTTTTGGACAACTCCCTGGTCAAACAAATAGGATCCTGTCTGAAGAGACAAAGGCCATGACCTAAATAAATAAATAGCCGCGCCATGGACCGTGTGGGGAGTGGAGGAGGGGCGCGTGACCTCTTTGGTCATCTGTTGAAAACAGCCCGTGGTCAAATCGACAACAAAAGAAGGCATCGTCAATCGCACACGACTCGTAGTAAAGTGTTAATTCGGTTTGCATTAAATAATTCTCAGTTATATAAAACTTAATGAATATATTCATAATCAAGTTTTTGGGTTAGATCGCGTTTATTAATATATTAAAAAGTAATAAAAAATATCTTTAATAAAATGTTTTTTTAATAAATATATTTGCCCCAGGTTTTAATCCGATATATAAAACGGAAAAATAATGTACGTAGGATAACGATTGTGGTGTGTTGTTATGTGGATGTACGATGTTCAAATGACAAAGATATGTAAACTATGTAGTTTATCAGGTTAGCCTTTACAGTCCGATGTATGTAGCGTTAAATGTTGCAATTGTATACTCTGTAGCTGCCTAACTGGTACGAGTCGTATTAAGCTCTTGAATCCACAAAGCAACACTCGCTCCTGTACAAGGGTTTACAATTCACCCCTTCCAAGACGTCTGCCCAGTGTGGACGAGACCGGCCCTGTTTGTGAGTGAGAGACAAAGACAAAAGACCCCTCTTATAGCCTTGTATGGACTTTATGTTGACCTTTCGCTGCGGGGTCAACCAAACTAAACACAATTAGCACAGTGTGTTGGGGCAAATGCTGTTAGCGAGCACCTATTAAGTCCGGGGCGGCACACGAGGGGGTGGGTGGCCAGCAACCGCACCCGGCCGCCTTTGTCTCCCTGGCAATATTTACACGCCGCACCAAGTCACTCATTTGAGGCCGGGTCGACCTAGGGGAGGCCCAGGACCGGTTCAGATAAAATCGTCACCGGTGTTTTGTTGCGAATGATGCAGCCCCACACACACACACAGAGCTGACAAGAAGCCCAGGGCCGAGAACATCTCCACGTGGAAGAGACAAGAAACGGCGGCGGCCTTAGTCTCAAACCCAGCGTGGTGGCCGAACAAAGGGCTCGCTCGATTTGTGATTGCGACCAGCAAATGTTACTCGAAACGCAATCCGATTGTAAACCAGTCCCAACATCGTGCTCGGTGTGTTGCGTGCAGTGGCTGGCAACATTGGCACACACACACACATATATATGTAGAACGGCAAACGAATGGCGATGTAACGAGTGTACAGTACTAACCTTTTAAACGCGCTAGAAGATTACGCAAGGATGATGTCCAGCTGCTGGTTCGGTGAAACCTAAACCATTAACACAAATCGAAAGGTGAAAAACAACGTCCGTTTAAATATAAAACAAAAGCTGTAACCGAGACGTAGAAAAGGCACTAGACGTGTCGGACCGCCGGGACTTAATCAACCAACCGGCTGTCACGCGGTGTGTGACATCAAACCTGTCACACACTCAATCGCCTTTCGGTTTCGCTGCGCGCAGGGCAACACGGATTGTGTTTGTCGGTGTCTGGGTTAAGAAGCTGCTGTGGGTGACGCCCACGTGGCATCGTGACCAATCGTGTCGCGAGCAGCGATTGCCGGTCGGGCCAATCGCAACTCGCGTGTCCGCTGTAGCTTTTGGGTGCCCTTTGGCTTTTGTTGTCAGATTGTAAAAATTGCAAAAAACTCACGCAAGTTGCCATGAGTTAGGTGATGTCAGCGGTCTTGTGATCGTAGGGTCACTGTGTCGGTGTTGACTCAATAAGCCCAGTGACTGCGCCATGATTGACACATTTTACAAATTATTGCCCATGTTAGCGGGTCAAATCAAGTTTTAGCGGGTCCTTGTCAAGTTTCCGCAGTAGTGGGGCCATGATCGAGTAGTTTCAGTCCTTATTTTTTGTCAGTTTGGCCGCAGTGGATTCTGACATGAGCATAAGCACATCAAGAAAAAACACACGAGTTGAGGCGCAAACGCAAACTCTTATAGAAAATTTAAAAATACAATTCAATATTAATTTTACAGTCATTATTCTGATATCTAAATTAAGTCAACCGTGATGGAATGAAACAGCGTCACGCAGTTTGTTCAGCATGTTTGTGGTCTGGTGATGCACCGAAAATTATTTACGCGTTGGGACCACATTGGGTTTGCTGCCAGAGGTCGGCAAAGCTGTGTCGTGGCGTTGCTTATTAAGGACCACACCGTCTCGTATTCATTACATGCATTGGGGCTCTTGACATATTGAGGGTTTTTTGTCACCGCATTCCATTTTTAAAAATGTCGTCTCTTGTTATTTTCGTTTGCCCGACCACCGGGTTAGCACCACCCACTGGCCAAACCCATTCCGACAATAAACGTTGCCAGACTAGAGGTAGCTTATACCTCTAGGGTTTTTGGTTTTGAATTCCTGGAAATTTTAATGTAGTCGAAATACCTAGAGTGTTTTAGTCCGGTTTTTTGTTACTATACAGCCGGGATCTATGGTCTGCATTTCAATTCTTTACCCAAGGAGACACTAAACATGAGTTGTAAAACTTTTGAGAAAAGTGTTTTTGTTGATGATCAATCTAGGCTAAAGTTCAACCGTGAAATTTCTCGCTCATGCCACGACTGATGGAAGGACCGCCACTAGAGGGGAGCTTTGGAGACCCCATCCAAGGGGCGTACATTGGCTTCGTCTTCCACACTGGGCACACGTTTTGTAAGAAGTTGAGGGTACCCACACTTTAATCCACCACCCTGGACCTGCAATACAGATATTTGTCGTACCCGTTCACCAGTTGAATATATTATACAGTACTCTCGTCTAATAACAATTTAGAGGCATTTGTCAATCAAATGCTAGTGGAAGGCCATGTTCGGTTTCGATATTGCTTGCCACTGATGTCAGGCGTGACCGGGAATCAAACTGAAGTACCTGCAGCCGCAGGTAAGTATATAATCCACTGCGCCACCCACCCTGCATCATAAGTCCCACCGGGTGATCTCCAAACCGATCCAACCTGCATTGATCAGCTGGTGGTGAAGTATGACCGAGCAAATGTGGATTGCAAGGGCTGTTTATCTGCAAGTGTCTATGCATTGCCTCTTCTTCCATCCCTCAGGAGCGGGAGGGGTTAGGGCCTGGGGGGATAACTCATGAAGATGATCCAATAGGAACGAAGCTGAAGTGTCAAGTTACGTTTGCGCAAAACATGAGTCAAATGCCATATTAGCATTGTGAAAACGTGTTTTGCATCGAGTCTCATGACTCTTTTCAGGAGGGTCCTGCCAAGTTTTTGCAGTTGGGGGCGATGATTGCTCTTTATATTATTCCGAGTAATTTACAGGGACAGTCCTGTATTTTTTTTCAAACTTGGAACAATGTTGCCGGCACACAATGGCATGCACGCTTTAACGTCCACTGTGTGTAATTATATGGTTAATGCACCTGCAGTATTAATCAGTGCGGGCTGCTGGGTCGAACCGCGAATATCTGCAAAGAAACGACACACTGGATATCCTGCTGGGCCATGCCACCTGAAATTTCTAAATTAAATGTTTACAAAGACAAACTCGCGTTGCAAAGCAAAACAGGCCATGAATATGCGCAATCATGCCGAAATCGTTATACTACGTACGGTATGGTATGTACGTAATACTCTCGACACAGATGCGTTTATGCTCTCGAGAAAGATTACATTCAATTCAACTATTGGACAACCATTCTCATCTTGCGTACGTCAGCAATGTTTAGGAACTAATTGACAGTGTCTAGATACGTCTGCTAGCCACGACAGAGCGCAGACTATGTACAGTTGTTTACGATATGGTTCAGACTCCACAGAGTTAGTGGGGGGGGTGCTGCATGCCCACAATCGCACTACTTTGGGAGGTCTTGAATCGTCCATCTATGAAGATGATGTGCAAAGGGCATTCGCGTGGGCTGATCACACCACCGGGGTTGCCTCTGGCCACACGCAGGGTCAGGATAATTTCTTAGTATGAAATGCCTCCTCAATTGAAGCCACACCATCGGTTAATTGCCATGGCGTGTTGACCCACAGAGAGCCCCTGGGCCTGAGCCACTCGCGAGCCTTAGAAAAGAATCTCCCCGTGGGTTGTGGGGAATTAAAAGTGATGGGAGTAGCCTCTCCCTGCGTGGCAGCTCCACGTGAATGAGGGCCCCGTTCGAGTGCCCCGTGATGTCAACAACACGCCCGCACGTGGCGGCGGCCATCTTACGTAAGGAGCCAGTCCCTTTAATTTTTTTCAAATTAATATGTAGAGATGACTTCTTCGCGGGGTCTTTTTTTGGTAGCCTTCGTTTTGTTTCGTTTTTTTGTTTAATATGTTCATCTGCTTGTTTTGTATTAATTTGTTGAGTTATGTGAGCTATGTTTAATCGTTTTTTTACATTCATACCATTTTATGCAATTCTTATTCCTGTATTTGACCCCTTAGATTTTTATTTTCAAAAGATTTTCACCTGGTTAAAATAACGAATATTTGGTTTATCATAAGTGCTACCCAAAACCTGTTTAATATACGAAAAACGTAGAGAAATAAAATATTTTTTTAATGTCGTCGTGATATTGGCAATTATCTCACAACCGAACACAGATCATCTGCTCATTTCACTGACCAAGGATCGTTTTTTATTTCCCCTCTCAAAAAAATATAAATTCCTGTCCATAAAACTTTTGTAGTGTGGAATTTTCATATTTGGTAGATGTATGTCAATACGGGACAATGCAGTTCATGCACCTTGATACAGTGCAGTGCAAATTAATAACAGTCATTAGAAAGAAAATAAATGCTTAACAAGTTAAAGTTTACATTTTAAAAAATAACACGTTTTACCCCATAATGCAACACTAATTATCTGGTGATGCTGCTGCTGCGTTGGCAGATGGCGCACAATTAACAAAAAACAAAACTCAACGCATTCATCAAACAACACCGTGGCCTTCAAATACATTCTATAACAGGCGACGTTTCGGACGACGACCCTTCGCAAGAGGGCCAGAGAAGAGTGTATATTAAAAGAGAGAGTTGGGACACTGCGACACAGCAATCCCATACTAACATGTCCACCTGGCGTGGCTTCATCCGCCAACAGAGGGGGCCCTCAACAGCAGCGGGTCTCAAATCGTGCGTGGCAACGTGGGACGGCCGTGGCTAAATCCGTCCGGCTCACGCAATCGTTACACGAAAGTGCCTGGCCACCCACCACCACCAGAGACAGACGCGTGGGTTGGTTAAACACTGGCCCCACAGTGGCTTGTGCAACGTTGATATAGTTTGGTTGGAGGAGGAGGAGGGGTGAAACAATTGAGATTTAATCCGCGGCTGGATGCTGCCCAGGGGCAAAATTCACAACAGAAGCAGCCGCTCGTTTTCACGCACTCGAGCTGCGATCCACGCAGTATTGGCGGTGCTCTCCTCCCTTTAAACATTAATTCTATACTTCTATTAATCTTCTTCTTGCTGCTGCTGCTGCAATAACAAGAGCTGCCTCTCGTCGTCGTTGTTATTATAGTACAAAGTATTTTACGTGCAATAAATACGGAGCCGCCGTTAGCTCGGCACTTTTTGAGTACTGTACTCAACCAAGCCCATGGCTACCGCTCAAGGTAGGTGTGGTAATACCATTTAGATTTGCACCGGAGCTGACCTAGACGTGCTACCGATTCGTTCGAGTGAATCCCGTGGAAATGCTTTCCACGATGTGGGAGTGAGTTGTTATTCTTCGCCCGGTTGAAGTTATATATATTTTAATGTAACGTGGCTTGTGTATTCACGTCGGAGGTACTGTATTTCGGTTTTATAACCTTACACGTTGGGTGGTAATTGTATTAACCGGACATCATTCGCAATTCCGTACCACGATGTTAATGTGTGTGGCTTTTTTTTCTTTGACCGCTGGATAATTTTTGATATTTAAATTGGCGGAGGGGCCGGGGGGGTCCAGTTTCATATGGACTGCGTGCAGATTTGCCACTTCCACGACGCAGCGTTTGCCGTCGGAATCGAATGACACCGGTCATTTATAACTCGGTAGCCTTTGACTCTTTGTCCACAGAGGTGTTGGTTGCTAATGCGAATTGTGATCGCGTATACATATATCCGCAGGCCCAGGTTGGTTTTATTTATCAGTGGCGATGATCACGCACCCACTCGTACAGTAATTGGACATTGGAACGTGCTCAATTTGACGACGTAAATTATTAATCCAAACAAGCCGTGCTGTTATCTAGGCCGTAATATTAAATGTACGTTCGTCATCATCTTCACCTATCCACTGTTGGACGAAGGCGTCCTTCGTGGCCTTGCGAGATGCACCGACCCCCCACGTGTCCTGCACACGAGATGCCATCCCTCCATCGTGTTGCGCGTTGTGTCATGCCACGTGCAGACAATTACAACCAATTACGTCTCGTTTTAATCATCCCCAAATTGAACTACAGTATACCCCACCTTGACCCCTTGTGTAATGTGCGAGTCTTCATAGTTTATGTTCTGGTGTGAACTCGGAATAATTCCCTCACCCTGGATGGTGTGAGCTCACGGGTCGGTGAGCAGGACATTGTCAAGAATAGCTGACGAAGAAATGTGTCCACGCTTGTAGCAGGTGGCTAGAATATGTCACGGTGAATACGGATATATGAGGTGTTTCAGCTGTCTGTGTGTTACTGTGACGCTGTTGAACCTGCTTAACCTCCCAGTTTTCTGTGGAATACTTGCAGCCCCGTTTCCCACAACCAGGGATCGGCAACCCAAATAACAAGGAGAGACACTTTTGTTCGAATCCGGTTTATTAAAAAAACCAATATTTCAATGCATGTGTCAATAGCCTCAGGTTGACGAATCCCCTCTGACCTAAACCATATTGGGGCGGTCATAATTTCATGCCATGTTTTGCTGCCAGCTTTTAAACTTTCCGCTTGCGTCTGGTGGCCTCCTTGTGGAGTCCAGGGTTGATGGATCACACAAATGTTGTACAACTCCCTTCCCGGTGGACGTTGAGGTTTCCATACCCTGGCTCACCATGGGGAAGGCGGCAGTACAGCAAGTGGACTAATCGCCATGTGTTTCCATCAGTACGGGGATAGAGCTTTGCTCCCTCAAGCACGTTGGTTTATCTCTGGGTCCTCTGGTTTCAGCCCGCTTGTATAATAAACACTCATAAATTGGCTGAAAACATAATTTCAATTTTTTTAAACCAGTGTAGTAGAACCCTCTTGGAAAAAAAGAGTCTTATATGTAACAAAATAAATCTTACTGTGGGAAGTGTGAAAACTGAAAAGTAGAAAATTCTTAAGTCGTGTCCTAATTGTGTCACTAGGCAAGTCTGTCAATCAGGTTATACAGTGCATTATGCAGAGGCTACTTGCCAAACATTCTTCATTATGTAAATTTGGTACAGGACGCTTTTACACGACAGTGTTTGATAAAGCATTGGAGTGGAATCAATTTGCTGACATTCCATACTATTACAAAGAAATGGTGTTTTTTTCCCTAACTACCACGCATAAAATGAAGGTTATAACATCCATAAATGTGGAAAGTTTGGTTCATTGTAGTCAGGTTTGGTGAGGGTTGTTTTTATACTGAATTACTTTTGCCCTCAAGCAGTTACAGCCATTTAATAACTTACAGTTCATGGCTACTATGTTATATAAACACTGTACTGTAAACTGAACAGTTGCCAATTGCTGTAAAAAAAAACTCCCCCAGTAATCTACTGATATAAGTGTAGTTAAGGTGGAAAAACACTTTTAAATCATTTGGAGATTACACTTGCAGTCAAGTTTCGAGGAAGTGTTTAGAAAATTTAAAATATTAAGAATAATGTTTTGCAACATGCCTAAATAACATGCCCCATGGGTATCCCTGCTACAACAAATTACTGCGGTGCCTTGAATTGGCTTTCTGCGAATGGGCAGTGAAAATATTCTGAGCGCGCGTTGACTCCGCTGTTGACTCTTGTGTGCTTGGCGAACGAAGAATGCACCTCCCGGGAGGAAATGACAAAGTTCTGGAAGGAGCACTCGCAAGAGGCGACACTGGAGCAGATGATGCTGGATTCCAAGGCCTCTACTCTGGCTGAGGAGGAGAAGCCGGAAATCCTCTCGCTGTTGCCAAACCTGGATGGAACCGACATCTTGGAGCTGGGAGCTGGCATTGGGTCAGTGTTGACTCTGAGAATGTTAAATATATATATTCACGGCACACGTGCTAGCAATATGGTGTGTAATATGGGCCAAGCCGCTTTTACGTTAACTACAGTGAAACTCTGATTATCACAAACTTATTATCCCAAATATACAGCACTCCTTATATCTGTGTCCCTGAATTCATCTGTGAAAAGTCTCGTAAATATAGATGAGAGGAGTTTTCTAGAAGACATCCATGTGTTTAATATTCTCATGCCATTTTTTTCTGCCACTAAAGAATCACCTGACAAATCTAATTTATATTTTTCAAAAGAGGAGTCACAAAGAAAATGTATTATATTAACCGTGGATAACTTTGTGGATAAGATCATTATTTTTACAAAAAATTGAATGAGAACTCTCATCTCTGATATGCATAAAATAGAGGAGGCCTATATAATTTAATCGTGAATATTTAACCTTACCATTATTGTACATTAAATCAGAGTGCAACTTTAAGACTTGCTACATTTTACAAATTATATTTTTTACATTTTTTTTCTATATAAAGTTGATGTATTTTGCTTTGGCAGACGTTTTACTGGACACCTAGCCAAGATTGCCAACCACGTGACCGCAGTGGATTTCATGGAGACCTTCATTGCCAAGAACAAGGAAGACAACGGTCACCGTGGAAACCTGACCTTCCTACAGGCTGACGTGACTCAGCTGGATTTTCCAGCCAACAGGTAGAGGCTTCCGATGTCATTTAGATAACTTTACGATGTGTTGAAACCACGTTTGTAACCATTTTGTACACAGCCGTGCCAATCGAGTCGGGCGCTTTACCACTTCGTTTTTACAGCTTCGACGTCATCTTCTCGAACTGGTTGTTTATGTACTTAACGGATGAAGAGCTCCTGGTACTCACCAGAAAGATGCTCACCTGGCTGCGACCTGGCTGCCATCTCTTCTTCCGCGAGTCTTGCTTCACCCAGTCTGGTTTGTCCCTTTTTCCACAATATTCCATTTCACGACATCCCCTTGCAAACAAAAAGCTACCAAGTAAAGTGCTTTGGCAGTGCATAACAGTTAAATTTGTGACTAGCAGTGGCATGAGCAAGTCACTTCAGGGCTGTACCTTTTAACTTTAAAAAATAAGAATTTGTGTCTTGTGAAGCTGCCGTATGTTGAGACTGTGTTGCAAAACTTTTGCAGGCGATGGTCATCGAAACTTTAACCCAACCAAGTATCGTAAACCGGCTGCGTACAACCACCTGTTGCAGCTGGGTAGCCTGCCTGTGCCTAACAAGGAGGACAAGAGTGTAGGCTTTGAGATTGTAATGTCCAAGTCGGTCCAGACGTACATCAAGGTAAATGCTCGAACTTAAACGTCATTCTTAAAACGAGCAATTGATTTTTGGCTGTCGGGTGCATGTTAACGAACAAAATGGCACCTATTTGCATATTCCCAAGTAATATGCATCTTTCCCATTGCAATTGCAACCCGGGTCACCTTGGCCTCTCAGGAAATCATCGCGTGAAATGCTGCTGCCGTTTTGTGTTTTTACAGTTCAAGAACAACAAGAACCAGATGTGTTGGCTAATGCAGAAGGTCCAGCGGGACCAGGCTGCCAACTACGGATTCGCCACCTTCCAGCAGTTTCTGGACACGCAGCAGTACTCGTCCCGTTCCATTCTTCGCTACGAGAAAATCTTTGGCCACGGCTTTGTCAGCACAGGTGGCCGCCAGACCACCGAGGTGCGTTGAGGACCGTAAACTTACGTTCAAGAATTCCGTTATAGTGCTCCAGTGAGGTCACGTCCCTAAGGTTAAAACACTATCAATGAGGACATTAGGATGGAGTGCCCTGACTGTGAAGTCGTGTCAGTATGGAATCTTCAAACTCTTTGGCGAGCCCGGGACGCAGCCAAGTGGAATTGTCATTGAAATGCACGGGCCTTTATCTCACTGAGAGTCCACATTCATTAGAATGGAGATCCAGGAATCACGTGTTAAATGAACGAGGATTCTGAATGGTGATTGCATCTCATTTCAATGACGATTACTGTGTCACCATTCAAACGAATGTGATTCATTTGGACGATTCCTTCTGTGATAGACTCCCTGTTAGAACCACATTCAAGTGAATGAAACATTGACTTGAGAACCACCCACAGAGGCATAGTGATTGCCACAGGAATCGTCCAGCAATAGTGGGTGTATTATTTTATATATTGCATTGCATATGTGAAAGATCTTGAAGTGAGATAATTCCTGAATAAAAGACACAAAGAACAAGCGTTCTTAAGTATTTTGAGTGAGATTTTGTTGTTTTATCGGAGTGTGACACTGTTTGCTTTTTCTCAGGAGTTTTTGGCCATGCTGGGACTGCGACAAGGACAGAAGGTCCTGGATGTTGGCTGTGGCATTGGAGGGGGCGACTTCTTGATGTCTAAGGTGCATAACATTTATTTTGCGATTGTCATTGTAAATATCTGTTGTGCATGCTTATTATTATGCAACGTGCACAAAATACGTTTGAAAAGTATACAATTGTGTTTGTCGTAATTTTTTTGTTTAATATTGCATGGTGCTGTGGTGTTGGAGCATTTATTCCCCACTGAAGCAGTTTGCTTGAAGTTAATTAGTTTAATTCTTGCACAGTAATTCCTGTAGGAAATTACCGAAGCACACCATCTGCCCGAAGTTAATTCGCCAAAGAACCCATTACGTGAATAAGAGAGTTCCGTTCTGTGCGAGTATCGCTGCCAATTTAATAAAATATCAGTTTGTCCAAAAGGTACAGATCATCATGAATGCTTTTAAATGATGGGATTCCTCTGCCAGCTGAGCTTCAGAATTGCCCTGTGTGATTTCTGAGTGAGATGGCCCAGGTGGCTGGCTCAGTGGGGGATAATACCAACTCACATTCTGAGATGGCACCTACTGAGATGCTTGGTTCAAATCCACCAGCCACCCGTTATTAAATCAGGTACTTAAGTATAGCGGTGACACACTGGTTACTCAATAAACATAGCCTTATATATCCAACCTAAAAAATTATACATTACGGCTTTTATATGCAATAAGCAGTCTGCGAGTCTTTTTTTTAAGTGACTTCTCAAGTATGAATTATTCAAATCAAGTTAACAAATAGAGAGTGTTTTCGAAAGTAAAATTTAGTTTTTAAATCGTGTTTATTTCTCTTGTATACTGTCTGTACTTTTTTTCTGTGTGCTGTGTTCTCAAAAGATGGTGGCGATCATGGCCTTCCACTTATCTCTGTCTATGACATTTACTCAAGAACGTTGCATTAGATACTCCCAGTTGCATCCAATTGTTCAAATTGTTTATGGTGCATCTTAATTCGCTGTCTTAACCGGCTTTACTGTATTTAAAAATAGTATTTCGTCTGAAATCACTTCTACATACCCCTGTATTTTGGTCCCACGAGATGTCCCGCATGGGAGGCATGGGATACGAAATAAATGTCAGTGATGATGAGATCTCTGTGAGATCATCCCCAGAGCCATTCGCTGACGACGATGTGATGCATCGCTCACTTTGAGAGTTCCGAGTGGCGATTTCTCCCCGTTTGATGGCACGATAGCAATAGTACAATTGGAATATTTTTTTTCATCTGAAAAAAATATTCTTACTAGGTTTTTTGAGCTCTGGCCTAACAGCTTTACGTTTCAACTTTGTTGTGTCCGTCGCTAGATATACGGAGTGGAAGTGCTTGGCGTTGATTTGTCATCCAACATGGTGGCGATAGCCATGGAGAGAGCTGTGGAAGAAGACGCCCCATTGGTACGCGTCGCGAACAACGAGCTTACGACTTACACGGCAGCTCGGCCTGCGGCATATTTTCCTCATTGATTTACAAGCACTGCCCGCACGTTTTCGTAGGAATATAACTTGAGGGAATTGCAAGCAGTGGTTTTCTTGCTTTTAATTTCCCAACGACTCACTGGCCGACTTTTAATCAACAACAATAAGAATGTGACATATCAACCACGTGAACAACAATAATATAACAACAATGAGTTGACGTAGCAACAACGATAACATCAACAGTAATGACATAATCATTAACGACAATAAGATAATTGTTCATAACAACATCAACAGCAATAATGTATCAACAGCACCAACACCAATATCACACGTTGTTTTACATAGTACACGGTACTACGTAAACGGCTCTGCCATCCCAGCCACGTTTTTAGTTGTCCTTCCCCCGCACATTCGATTAGCACGGTTGGCTAAGTACAGTGCTCAAAGAAGTCCATCATACATACATACAGATATGGTCTCCATCCATGCCCTTTGTGGCGTCACCCGGTCGTACGACAAATTCTCTGAAACGCCCTCCAGCTTGGAACTGAACATGGCGCACGCAGTGCCACCCCCTCCGTCTCCCGAAGACGCTCGTCTGTTCGGAGGCCATGGTCATCGTCGATTCCGATCAATCGATTTGTGCGCAGTTAGGCAGGTCTCCCGATTGTTCGCATTAATCCAATATATTTTTAATCAGGCCTGGATACGAAATTTCAGGTGATCTGGAAACACTTTGGTTAGAACTGATCTGAAAACTGAAAGTGATGTCACTAATATGATGCCACTTCCACACTGCCACCCCTCCTCCCTCCACCCCCAAAAGTGGTGTCGCATGGCATCGGGTGACACCGCTGCTGTTAACAGGAAGACGGTTCATCACAGTCTGGGATGTAAATTATACGAAAATTTGTAACTGATCTGAAGTTGACCTTCAATGTCCGAAATATTTAAATCCGAAACTCACCCCAGGCAAACAGGGTATATTGTAGATACCTCATGCATCCCACACTGTGCAGGTCGCAGGGTGTAATTTGAGAGTAATTGACACAGCGAGCATAAACATGTGAGCATAGAAGTAGAATACAACAATGGATTTTGCCACAGTGCACCAGCAACACATAGCCCTGCAATCCCTGTCACAGCAGCCGGCTGCGCGCAGTGTTCACCTATCCAAGCACTCGCCAGGCTCACCCCCGCAAAGCACTGATATTTGTGACTAATTTGTCCTCAAAAGTGTTTTAAACCTTTGCCTTCTCGCGCAGGTGCAGTTTGAGATAAGCGACGCCACCAAGCGCGTCTTTCCAGAAAATTCGTTCGACGTGGTTTATAGCCGAGACACCATCCTCCACATCGCCGACAAAGTGGGGCTCTTCAAGAGTTTTTATGTAAGCGAGGTGGCCTGCCGCAGTAAAAGAGCACACCGTTGTGTTGTCAGACCGAATAGCTCGCCGCTGTGGGCGCCACGGTGGCCAGATGTCAACTACCTTGCCTGGTATACAGGAGGTCATGGGTTTGATCCTGACCCTGGCGCCTATATTTTTGGAGTTTGCATGTTTCTCTGTCTCTTCCTGTGGTCGCATGGATTTTTGTCCAGGTCCTCCGGTTTTTCCCTAACATTTAGAATCAACATCCGTTTTAGAGTATTTGGCTGCTATAAATCTCCACTTGATGATAAGCTACTTAGGTGAGCGATCATTTGTGATAGCCAGGTCGCTTCTGAAAAAAAAGCTATATTTCTCAGTGGGCCTTACCTGGTAGAAAATAAAAATAGTAAAAAAAAATAGTTGGAGGATAAAAATGAGAGTTGTGTACAATATCAACCTCGAGCCATCCTATGTGTTTTCGGGTTGTACTACGTATCGTTCTTTCAAACAGAATTTAGTTTCTGAAAAAGCCTCCATTATGTGGAACGAAACGTCAGACATCATGCCGGATGACACGGGTACAACCGAAAACTCTTTGGGAGAGCTGTGCAGTACAGTAGAACTGCAAACACTTGCTCGGCAGTAACATCAAACAATCAAGTCGCGAAGGTTTTAGGTAAGGCTTCAGCGGAGGAAATACACTACCTTGAAAGATCAACAGAGGGTGTGTAAAGAGTAGCTCCAATAAATATTTTTCCTAGGAATGTTTGTATCAAATTAAGCCCTATACCAGTAGAAGAACCATCACTGGTGTGACTGCTGTGCCAACTTTCTCATCGACAAATAAACTCCTTTGTCGTTCGAATTGCGTGTGCCCTGTGATTCTAGAAAACATGAGGCCGTGTCCTTCACAAAGTGATTCTCCGCTGAAATGAGCATTGAGGCGCCGCTGTTCTGTTTACAGGCCTAAGCCAGTGGTGGAAATTCCAATTTGCTGTGGTGGGAGTGAGTCCACAGAACAACCACTCTTGACATCCATAAGACAACATCAAAGTGCTCCTCGAATTATACCGGAGGGATGATGTGCCGAGTGAACGCATGGCCACAACCAGCATTTGAACTCGAAACTATACGATAGCGGACCGCTCGCACGACCGCTGAGCCACTCGGTGTGTCCATTCCATATTCATGTTACACTCAACGAGCTGCCACAGCTGTGCCTGGGTGACGTATACAGTTGCTCATCCGAATTTTTTTTTTATTATAGTTAAGATTCCCATTCTGTTTAAATCCGCGGTGTTTTTTTTGTCGCATGCAGGCCTGGTTGAAGCCTGGAGGCAAGTTGCTCATAACCGACTACTGCTGCGGTGCCAAGCCTTGGTCTGGTTTGTTTGAGGCTTACGTGAAGGACCGTGGATACATTTTGTACGAAGTCTCTCAGTATGGCAAGGTGGGGTATCCACCAACACGTTTCATATTTGCACGGATGTACTTTGTTTTTGTGCACCATCATTCAAACGGCACGTAGATTTCCGCACCGCCACTTGTCGTCTAAGCCTGGTCTTCTAGGTTAGGCCACGTCTTGAGTATGTCTTCTCTTGCCACACACTACTGAAGGCGTCTACAGTAATTGAACTGAAGATGCAGTTTTGTGTTGTGAAAGCTTACGGAGATGCGATTAGCACACTGCCAGGCCCGGAAGACCACACTTGGATTGTTCAGATTGTGATGATGTGCAACATAATTTCAATGTCTTTTGTTCATGGCACTAGGACATAGAGATACCAAAATATATCAAAACTTTTCAAACATTTGATGAGGCGAGCTGTCTTCCTGTGTTTGGGTTCTGCTCTTCTAGTTCCTGGAGGCGGCAGGGTTTGTGCGTGTGAAGGCGGAGGACAGAACAAACCACTTCGTAGAGGTGGCCAAACAGGAGGTGGCTCGCACAGAGCTCGTCAAGGACGAGTTTGTGAAGGTACAAGCCACGTGTGTCTGGGCACAGTTAGAGTTTAAACATGTTTACTTTTTTTTTTCTCCCCCAGTTGACTTATTCCCCAGTGGTGGTGGTGGCTATGCAGGTGGCTGCCTGTAGTTCAGCACTGTGGAGGCAGCAGCGAGGGTTGGGAAGCCAGGGTACGGCACCTCCCTACCCTGGCTCGCCAGCAGAATGCAGTACAGCAAAGTGTGGACTGGTATCATCTGTCTCTTCTGTATGGGATAGAGCGTTGCCCCCTCACACATGTATAAAACACACTAATTGACTGAAAACATCTTCATATATATAGAGAGCTGCAGAGCAATTGTTGTCGCCGGATCACTGCCTGGCAGCTTTCCAGCTCGTGTCTGTGGTTCCTCAGCGAATGTGAGATGCAATATGCAATGAACGGCGCTATATAAAATTAATCATTTGATTTTTTTACAAGTACTTTTTTTCAATTCCAAAAGTGCTATCGCATCATGTCATAAATTAAAGAATTTCCATGAGGAACTTTTATTGTGTCGAAGCAAGAACATCTGTACCCATCCAGACAAAAACATCTGGATATTGTAAATGAAATGGTGTAATGATTTATTTTTTTAAGAACCAATTCTGGAATCAAATTGTGATGTTGAATCGTGACATTTCATAGAATCCCTGGGGTGGGGTGAATTGTCATATTGATCCATGGGCCAAAGACTAAATATTTTATTTGTCGTTAGCGCCTCAGATGGCAATCCTTGAGCAATAATACCAACATTTTTCTAGGCAATAAGAGTCAATTCTACAGTAACCTTATCTTTTTAAGTATATTATCACAATGCATATTATTTGCCATATTAAAAAAAAACTGGAATCACATAATATTTGCCTCTTGTGCTCAGGCTCACGGGACTTCTATGCCCTTTGAGGGCTTTTTTTTGCAAAGATGGACGAGAGAACGAACTAAACGCCACGCTCTCTCCCTTGGGTGTCACCGCAGGAATTCTCCCAAGATGACTACGACTACATCGTCAAGGGCTGGCAGGAGAAACTCTACCGGTGTGAGCTGGGCGACCAAAAGTGGGGCCTGTTCTACGCCGAGAAGGCGACCGACCCCACCTGCTATTGAATAAAAAAAGTGCCTTTTTGCAGGAGCACACACGTGCACTCCCTTCCGCTGAATATTGAGGTGTGCAGCGTTCGCAAAAAAAAAACTAGGCTTGTTTTGCATCCGCTTTGCATTTCGAAGTAGAGTTAATTCAATCTTGATTTGAAGCTTTCGTGACTGCAGAGTATAGAGTTAATTCGTTTAATGAACCCGTAAATCCCAGGAGTGGATATCGTAGCATTAATTTAAACAGGACGGTTTTGATTCCTTTGGTACTAATTTTACTTTATACCCAGTGTTATAAAATACAAACTGATTGAAAGTAATTTCATTGCTGGTTGAAGACCTGTCCAGGTGCAATATTTAATTTAGTATATTGGATCAAATGTGGCACACCGTGATATGCCATGAAAATGGTTAGTTTCTTTAAAAATAATTGTATCTTTTACCTATTGATGTATTAACATTTCCCTTGTTTAAAAAGCAATATTTGCTTTTTCAATACAATCAGAATTACTGTTATCATAACAGTAAGGCAACCTGTGCACCTTTTAAAGGACTTATGATACAGTGCTTTAAATGTCAAAGTTATTTTATTACATCTTATTCCTGTTTATGCAAACCTATAAATTAGTTGCTTGCGAAAGTTACCAGCCACTGTGGAATTGTGTTCATGCAACCCAATCTGTGGACCATACAGTAAAGCCACTTCACTGGACTCTGCGCTCCTTGAACGTAGGAGGAGTTGCGCGTTTAACATGTAGGAGACTTTCACAACCAATATCCATAATATAGGCTTTTTGGGTTAGATCGCTTAAATATAAATGTGTTGTTAAACCCGCCACCACCCGACACAGCCAATTAGGTAAGGTTTGTCACGTAAACAACGTGCCAATTCGTTACTAGTACGGCACACTGGTGAGTTGGAGAGCAAATCCACAACATTTACAAATGAGTACGACGTTTCGCCAGTAAATTTTCATAGCGAAACGACACAAACTGTTCACCCCTGTCATGGCCAGCAGACCCCTCCACGTTGGCATTTAGCTCCTGTGACGTAATGGCCATGACGCAAGGCTAGCTGCCTGGGATGATGTCCGTGCAATTCTCAGTCGTTTAGCCTTAAAACGTATTCCAATGCGGCTTGTGCAAGATGCTATTAACGCTTGATCCAGGGTTTTCAAAAGTGTAAGACGTGGCTAATGTGTTACATACGGTTGGTTGCATGTTGGCTCCGTGTGTTTCTCATGTTTTTCCCCCGAAGCACGTTTCAGTTGAATCAAGTCGGTTTAAAAATAAAACGCACATATTGCAGTGTTAACGTGCGTGTGCATGTACAGTATACGTATATGTGTGTATGGGGCCGTCCATAAATGACGTCACGTCCCTGGGGGGGGGGGGGGGGTTCAGACATTTGTGATGTGTGACGTCCCATCAAAATTCGCAACTTTAAATAAATGTAAGCAACACGTTCTACTTAATTAAATATACTTTTTAATAAATGTTTTCTCCTACAACATAAGAGTGCAGCGCCACATTAAATACGCACTACAGTGACAATAGTTTAAAGCGATTTGAAGCATGTGGTTTTTTTTTTGGGGCGGGGGGGGCAGAGCTTTGTTACGTCATATTTGAGGGGGGGTCTGACTTTTTGTGACGACGGAGGGGGGGGTAAAAAATCGTCCAAAATCGCGTGACGTCATTTATGGACGGCCTCCATATACGGAGGATCTTTGTTTTGTATATATAGGGGAGCGGTTTCCATGCTGCACGACCAGAGTCCGATACCCGCTCATGGCCAGCACCAGTGGTTATTAATTACAGTATCTAAACCGGTACTGGGCTTCCCCTTGGTCGACTCGGCCTCAAATGAGTACCTGGTGCGGTGTGTAAATCATAGCCCCTGGGGAGACAAAGGTTGTCGGGCGTGGTGCTTGCCACCTACCCCCCTCGTTTACCGTGCCGGCCTTCAAAGGGGCTAGCCGACAGCACTTTACCCAATAGTCTGTTAAGGCTATACGGGGGATCTTTGTTCTTGAAAGATCATGGATTTCCTGATCGTTTATCTCTCGGCTCATGTGTCCGCTGTAGGTGGCTAACTGCACAAGCCATTGAGCATGCACGTGTGTATACGGACCCGACGTGCATCTTCCCTATTTATGCTGGTCAAGCAAATTTTCCTTGCTCATTAAGCTACTCGGGTCGTAGTGATTACCCACCCACGTTTACCATCATGTGATGCAATCATAATACATTTATAATTAAATGAGTTCCCATTATTCCACGACTTAATTGGAACACAACGGTCGCCCACAATTTGCATAATTGGTTTCATTGTTATACTGATTCCAATAACAAAATCAATCTCCCAACTTGTTTGTCACGTCCGCGATAAAAAAATATTCCCCTAAGTGATTGAGGCTGTACGTGCACCAAATGACCTGCATGGTGGATACAACAATGAAGATCGAGCACATTGGCATTTCCGTCGGGTTAAGACGCTAATAAGGACATTGCTTGAGAGGTTAATCCTCTTTGCCGGCAGGATGTTTATAGAGGTGGTGATCTCCAGCGAGGGGCATTGGAGGAGTATTTCGGGTAGGGCTTTAACTTTAAGGCCCGGCTTTGATCAATCGGTGGCAGAATTTCAAGATATTCACCGGGGCTGCGCGTCTCGCCACTACCACCACTCATTCGCTCACCAACCTCGACAAGAACATAAGTATGCAAACACGTCGCTGATCAACTCCCCCGTGCCATACAGCCTTGCAGCAGATGTCAAACTCAGCTCTTCGCTACAACCAACACGCTCGTCGGACAAAAACAAATCGACGACAACGCGCGCAGTTCAGGGTAAGTCCCCATCACGGTCCGAGTGCTTCTGTCGGGATTCCGTTCCCAAATCCCAACAGTAGTTGGGCAGAAGGATAGAAATGCGAGCAGATTGTGTCACCGATCCTCGGCAAACGTAATCTTAAAATAATGGGAAGGTTTTTTTGTATTTCCCCAAGCAAAGCCCATTGAGCTGAGATGTCCTTTTTGAAGGGCGCCTCTGCCCGCAGCCTCGGATTTGAAGTTGAAGCTTTATAAAAGCGAATACAGTCGACTGCATTGTCTCGGTAATAACAGCTGATAGAGCCTCATTTCACTGTCGGATTTAAAGAAAAAATAATTAGACATTCTAAATGTCGAAGGATTCGAGCTGTCTGGTATTTGTGTTAGTGAAAATGACTGTGTGCGTACATCTCAGCAGCCCTTGAGCTGACGGGCCTCCAGGCGCACGTGCGGTTCGTGAGAGTTATTTGATCATGCTTCACCACGCTGGTTCATGTGGGTTTGGTGAAGGCTTGGAGCGTTGGCGTGATGGCAAATATCGTTGCAGCGTACGATACAACAGTGGATGTTTGCTGCCCATCAATGTAAATTCACAGGTAGGCTGTTTTATTTACCATTTGGGGAATGTATCTTATAACAAGACGCTTTGGAAAGTAGGACGCACCTACTCGTTTTAGAACCGTCAATACGGTCCTAAAATTATCGCACACCTACAGGATTATAAAACGCACACCTAACGACTGCTTTAAACTTTCCAGGGGAGGAAAGTGCATCTTTATAAATCCGGATAATACCGTTAATCACCTTACAGCAGAGAACAACCTCATTTTCGCGGCCCTATTAGCTGCGACTCCTATTATCCACGGCCCTATTACCTGTGACTCGTGTTATCCGTGACCCTGTTACCTGTGACTCATCCGTGACTCCTATTATCCGTGACCTTGTTATCTGTGACTCATTATCCACGACTCCTATTACCCGCGGTAGCTGTAATGTTGGCAAAAGCTCACATTTCTCGCGGACCTATTCCGCCCGATTAACCGCAGGGGATTATCCACGATATTTCTCACCCGCGAATAGAAATCAAATCGCGGATACACCCTGCGGATTATAGGATCTGCGATATTTGGTCTCGCTAACCCCCCCTAACCCCATCATCACCACAGATAAGCAGAGGAGTTCCTGTGTAGAAGATACCGCGAGGAGGCGGTAAGCAAGACTTGTTGGTGAAAGTGTAGTGACATAGAATTAGTCGCTATGTAACATAGCGCTGCTTGCTGGCAGAGAAGGGAATCTGCAGTTGCAGCAGCCCTGACTGACAGCAGGTCACGTGATAAACCAGAGAGAGGGATGTAGGGAAAAGGTTACAGAGGGGGCACGTGAGGGAAGCCCTGGAACCCGCTAGTAGGTTCTAGAAAGGGGGCGTGGCTGGGGCGGAGCGAGGCCACGCTGGGAGGATAAAAGGGGACCCCGAGCAGGAGCTCGGGGCTGTCGCATGGGCGCTGTAGTTACTTTGTGTGGACTGTGAAGGCTGTTAAAAAACAGAGTGCCCCCAACTCTTCGTGTCTCAGTCGTCACTTCAAAAGAACAAAGTGGGATATTGTATCAGAGGCTAAAAACGTTTTTTTTTTAATGAGCCAGATGTTACTTGTCAAAGTTGCTTGTTTTTATACTGATTGAAACTGAGCTAGAGCGGTTACGATATTTGTTCGACACTTTGATGGTGCATTTTTCTTGCACTTCATGCTAAGTGTTTTACTAGTTACTAGAACTAAACGACGAATTACGTAAACGTTATATATGTGTACAAGCGTACAAATCGTACGCTTGGAGGGCAGAGTCAAGGCTGTGAAGCCTATTGTATAGTGTTTTAAAGCCCCGTGTTTGAATGGACATTATTATGTATACTATACCATCGATATCATCATCACGAACCACGGGCAGATAACCCATAGGCGTCCGCTGCACATTTCGTAAACAGACCTCGATGAGGGTAATATTGGCGAGTATTTACCATGCGGGAAAGCCTCGCTGAGTCTAAACCAGGGGTTCTTAACCTTTGCTGCAGCCTTGTGCCCCTTTTGGGTCTCAATCGTTAAAACGTGTACGATGTTAATAAACACGTAGCTTTGATGAAACAAAGTAGTTGCACCTACGTGCCTGTGCTCAATTTGTGTTTCGATGATTTACCTTATAAAAAAAATCTGGCCATGTCTCGCATCATCAGAAAGGGCATATCGCATGCCCCAGAGGGTGCGTGCACCCCAGGTTAAGAGCCACTGCTCTAGAAATGTTTAAACAAAAACTAGGTCCGCCTTGGTGTTTTGCCAATATTTGGCTTTTTAAAGAAATCATGAGTGCCCAGAAATGTGCCCACAACAACATCGCCATCTCCTGGGCCTGCTCGCAATCCTTACGTCTACACACCTGTCAAACTAAACGGTTTACTCCGTATTCTTGTACAGGAGATTTCAGGCCCATACGGCGTACAGCCATTTCAATACGGGCAACATTTTTTTCTCATGTTTGTATTTCTCTCTTGTGATGGGACTTTGTTCGGATGAACTTTGAGATTGATAAGGGCACGGGGTAACCAATAAGGTCTGAACTAGTCTGTAATAAGGTAGGGCACTGATAAGGGGTTGGCAGGTATGTAGTGGTGAGTGTAGTGGTGGTGAGTGTCTATTTGTTTGTGTTCCTCCCTTGTGATGGGACTTTATAGGATGAACGTTGAGACGTATAAGGGCACGGAGTGACCAATAAGGTCTAGTCTGTAATAATGTAGGGCACTGATAATGGGTTGGCAGGTATGTAGTGGTGAGTGTAGTGGTGGTGAGTGTCTATTTGTTTGTGTTCCTCCCTTGTGATGGGACTTTATAGGATGAACGTTGCGTCTAAACCCCCATGGCGAGCTCCCTGGGACTCACCCAGGATCGCCTCTGCTCAATGTCCCATTTTTCTGGCGATGTCGTTGCACGTCCATTCGGAGTGATTTTGATCGTACTATATAGCCAATGTTTTGTTAAAATCCCCAGAAGTAATAGCGATACGCACACACCCGTTAATGTTGTTCTCTCTGAGAGCCTGGATTTGCGCTTTCCCGCTGCGTGTTGGCAGAGCCTATGTAAGGATTACTGATCTGATATTTGACAAAGTTTTGCCAAAAAGTCACACGCGTATACATTATATTAAAGACGTAATGAGATCATTTTTTGTGTCCATCACCATGGCTTTTTTAAAGTCAACAAGTTTGCATCTGACAATAATTCTTTTGCACGGATCTGGCTTTTAATGTTGAATGAGCTTTTGTTGTAAGTCAACAAAACACAAACGACTGTATGCGCAGGATCAGGCAGGCTTGAACATCGAATAGCACTCTGTATTCCCCCTGAAGGCATGGACGTTAAAATGGAGTGCCTTTGAAAATAACAACCTTTGCCTTGTATCGTATGTTTAGCATTAACGGGGCAGGGATGTTTAATTAAAACGTCCACTTAGAATCGGATAAACATCTCAGTCGAATGGGGGCCCTAAGCAGAAAACATGTACACACGCTTCTCATTAATATTTATCGACTCAAACAATCCTCTGAGAGCATCACACCACCACTGGCTGCGTAAAATGAAAGTGAATTATGCATGCGGAGATTCCGGTAATGGCTTTTGACATTCGCAGCATAGTCTCTTTGGCCCAAATACATCTTGGAAAAATGCAGCGGACCATGAAATGGTATTGTAGTTGCACGGAATGTATGTCCCCTTGCTCCGGCCTTTTTTGTTGTAATGTTTCATTTTACAGCTCCTGAAAGCAACTTGGGGAGCTTGGATACGGCGATCGTGGATTCCCACAGTTGTTGTTGTTGCGTTAGTCATTACAAAGCCACCATCGTGCCACCAATTTTGTCCGTGCGTGGCAAACCCCGCTGACCACCTGCTGTGGCATAGCCAAGCTCAATTCACCAACGTGTAGTGCAATATTTTTAACTGCTCCGTTGTCTTAATATTGGATGTCACAGGCTTAAGATGCGTTATAAATTATCGAATAGTTTTTTTTTTTGCGTTTAACCACGTTATTTACAGACTGAGCTTAGGGCCGCGTTTCGTACGCAGCGACTAAAAGAACTCATCCAACACGGAGATGGAGCGACGAAATCGGCTAATGTGCTGCTGGCGGCAGCACATTAGCCGAATCGTTACTTCTTCGCGGCGCGGTGAGAGATGGCGACGGCTTTGCGAAGCGGCGGCCTTCATCCAGCAGTGGATCTGATCATGGTGGCTGACGGCTCAATGCTGACAGCGCGCACCGTCGCATCGCTTGCATGCTTGGACAGCGCGCGAGAGACTGCCAAAGCTGCCTGAGCATTCCCAGTCGGTAACTCGGAAAGCCCTCCTCCTCCCCCCACCGAGACACCTCGAGGCTCAGTGTTGGCGTGGCTTTGGCGATCAGCCAGTCCCTCGCGTGCCAGTGCGTTGTCGTGTGTCCTCCCCCCACCACCACCACCCCGTGCATTGATATTCGGCGAGTGCCATCGTGCACCGACCCAGAGTCATCTGCTGCGTCTCCCAGTTTAACACTCGGCAGTAGGAGGCGGCTTTCGCGACAAACATTATCCACAAGAGGTTTTTTGGGGGGGGGGGGGTTGGATCGCGTCAATATAAATGCGCCGTTAGACCCGCCACCACCACCACCACCACCCGCCCACAGACAATGAGTAAGGTTTATCACGTGAACAAAACGTGGCAATTCGTTTCTCCCAGGTGCGATGCCCCCCTCCTTGCTGCACCCCCCCCCACCCCCGTGCGGGTGACGTGGGCTGGCACCGCCGAATTTGCAACCCACACGGTCCCGATCCGACAGTTTGATTCGATCTCTACCTGCGGCAGTTCAAAGGGTGGTGCAACGTTTTCTTGAATCCCCCCCCACCCCCCAGGGCCGGATTAAGGCACGTGGCTTTAGGGGCTGCAAGCCCAGGGGCCTCCGCCAGCTGGAGGGCATCCAGAGATGAAGTGAAAAGTTATTTCATTTGTGAAATGCTGAATTTTATTTGTTGTTAGCCTTGTAAAAATACATTTTATTTTTCTTTAACTTTGTTTTCCTTTTGAAAATATCACTGGGGGCCTCACAGTACCTGTAGCCCAGGGGCCTACAAAATCTTAGTCCAGTCCTGCTCCCCCCCGTGAACGTGTTTATACTGTGGTCCAGTGCCGGATTAAGCTAGTGCCGAGACTGTAGCACATGTTATAAAGGGGCCCTGAATAATAATAAAAAGACAAATATTAAAACACACATTTTTTACTTTTATAGTAAAGTAATTGTATTTTTTCATTTGCTAGACAGCCAGATAATACGACAAATCGCTAACCTTAAACACCCAGTCGTTCATAAAAGTTGAAGGCAGTATAGTACTATACTAATAGAGCAAGTGCAGAATTACTGAACCGGAGTTGATAGCTTGAAAGCATTTAGGTCGGGGCCCGTGGCATATACTACTTTTGCTACCAGGATAATCTGGCACTGCTGTGGTCAGAATCGGACGTATGTCCCAGGGGAAATCCCATAGAGCTTTAAGAAACGCTTTATTTTTTAAAGGGAGACTCGGCTGGCAGACAACATCAAAGCATTGCTCAATCATAGATGTAAAAAGAAAGCTTAATAATTGAAATGTTTTCATACTGTACACATACTGCCGTACTCCCAGCAATATAAATGAGTACACCGCTGCTCGGCCGTTCGCTCTGCATGTACGAATGTATAGTATGTGGAACTTTTTTCGCACCGTACGTAGCCAACCGGGCTAATCGGAGGTGCGGGTGGTGGGGTAAAGTGTGGGTACCCCCACCTCTTCCACAAAAGCATCTGGCCACCATTAGTAGCGCAGGACCAACCATACCGTGGTCGCATGGATTTTTATCCAGGTCCCCCGGGTTTTCCCTCCATTTATAAACACGCCTTTAGAGTATTTGGCTGCTATAAATTAACCTTATTTGGGGACCCCGGGGTCCCATAAGCCCCCGGCTCTCGCATAAACTGCGTTGCGACGTCATTTTGTGTCTGTTGAAGGCGAACGACATGGCGATCTGTTCCTCTCGACGAGCTCTACACGATGCGGTCATCAAAGATTTGTTTATGACTACGGCAATTCTGGCAACGATGGGTGCTTGGTGAAGAACGAGAGGATTGATTTATGGTGGGTCGCGGCGTTCATGTGCGCGGTGGGACGGAGTCGCCAAAAATAAATAGATTAATTACGATTTTGACTTCCTTGATTTGAAGCTTCGTGACTGCAGGAATCCATTCTCTCTCGTTCTTTCGGTAAAGTCACGTGGGTAGAAAAAATAATAAAAGAACACGACGTTTTGGTCGCAACCTGATGACGGTCGCTTGTGTTGCGACCAAAAAGTCGTGTTCTTTTATTACTTTTTCTATCTACATGACTTTACCGAAAGAACCAGAGAGTATTTTGAATTCCGTTTATTCGGGACCCCGGGGTCCCGCCATAAGGTTCAAATGTCCACGTGATAAGCCACTTCGTTGCAACTATAATTTGTGATAGCCATGTCGCTTCTGAAAAAGAGCTATATAGACTCAGCGAGCCTTACCTGGTAATAAAATTAATTTGAAGTTTGTTTAACTCTCGACAAGGGAGTTCGCTCTCTTTCTCTCTCGAAAGAGAGAGAACTCCGAGTTTGAGCGAGCGATTTTCTTTTGCAGGGGGCCCGCACCTTTTACCGAGGCATTCTCCTGCTCGCCGCCCACTGTTGAGTGGGACAATTAATCACCGAGAGGTCACCGACCCACGCCGTGCCGCGCGACCTGTCCCCGCCGCTCGCGCCTGCGCAGCGGCGTTGCCGTGAAGGGCAGCGCGTCCCCTTTATTTTTTAAATCCTTTATACAGTATTAAGTTCACTTGCTTGCTTACGACCGTGTAAATCTTTCGGTCGTTTTTTAACCCACTTCCCGTGATCCAATCGAGCTGACATTTTCCACACAGACTCGTTGTGCGTGACAATGAATGTTCGTGAAAAAAAAATTCAAAAAAGTTACACTTTTTAGGACAAAAATATTATATTTAATTACCAATTGCTTAATGCTGGCATGCAATCATCTGACCCATAGGTGGCAGCCATCTCAAGCCAGAGGACGAGAGGACTCTAGCCGCCACGCATATAAAGGATTTATAGTGAAAAACTTTGTTTTTACGGGTTATTTTTTCCGCCCCGAGTTGATGTTTGCGGTCTGCGATTGCGTCTCCCGCAGCAGCAGCAGCAGTAGCAAGCGCAACCTTGCTCGCCCTTGAAAGCGGATAGCCTCCCCCCCTCCCCCCGGGGGGGGAGGGGGTAGAGACTGCATTATTGATTACAGATTTGGGCAACTTCTCTCTCTCTCTCTCGCGTTCGCCGCTCTTCAAAAGGAAAGCGCACGCTGCGTTTTGCGACGACCCACGCGTGTGTACGCCTTTGCGCTATAAATATACATCGCGTTATAATGAAGCCCCCCCCCCGACCTGCTGTGTGCGTGTGTGCGTGTGTGTGTGCCGTGCCGTGAGGTGTTCCCGTGGAATTTGGGCCACTGCCCAAGAATGTTATGTGCAGTGAAGGAGGGCCTTTTGCCCGAACTGTGACCTATTTTCTATGTATTTCCTTTTTGAGATCACAATGCTATTGGTGAATGTGTGTGAAGTTGTTGGTTGTGCGCCACTGCCAACGCACCAGCAGCATCACCAAACAATGTCTATCATTTCGAGTTGGTCTATAAAAAATTTAAGTATATTCTTGTGTGGTTTTTAGCTGTATGATGTGAGATCTGACAATTGAAAAGCTTGAACTCGATAGCTAATGCATGTGGCAAAGTGTTTGAAGTCCTGGACCGCATCACAAGATCCCCGACAATGTTTCTATAAGGCTTGTCAAGTCCTGTGTCCTTTGCGTCTTTGTCTCTCTGCATGTGGGGAGCGGTGGCCGAGCGGTTAGTGCACTGCGTTACGAACCCGTCGATTCCAACTCACGAACCCGTGACCTCTGGATGCCAAGTGCAGTGCACTACCCATTGTCCCACCGACCGGCAGCTCCTTCACTTGCCAGCAGTTAAAATGGGAACAAACATAATATAATTATTGATGGATATTTCTCTGCAACAAACCGGGTTTTCAAACGTAATTACTTGTAGTGCTAACTGTTGTATATATTGTTATTTAAAAAAAAAAGTAAAAATGAAATATGATAAAATACTAAAATAATGTAAAAAAAAATTAAAATTATATAAATTATGTTCATATATGTAATTAAGTGTGATAAACTAAAATGTGTGTTAAGTGTAATTAATTAAGAATGTGTGAGTGTTTGTCTAGGGGTATGTATGTGTGATTATGTGTTTGTGATCTCGTTGTGTCGGGGTATGTATCACCAATTGTGATCATATCTATGATTCTCGCTTCACATTCATGATTCTCTCTTTAACAAGAATGTGTGTAATTATGTCAGGTCTCGGGATTCGGATCTCATCGCAGGATACAGTTCGTCGTTACGACAGCAATGCACTCATTTAGGACAGAAGCACTCGGAATTTTTTTTTTAATCTAAGCAACTTTAATCTCAACTTACCCGAACATCAAACTCTGGTCATCAGAATGCAGACAACAGTGTCCACACAACAAATACGTACTCGTCAATCCGTACTGGATGATCATAAAAGCATCAATGGTCCAATCTCACGATCGCGTGGTTAAAGCAGAACAACAGGCAGCAACCTCGAAGTGGCAATGTTCGCACAGAACGCGTTCTCATCAAAATGCGTGTCAAATAGTTCAACGTCAACGATCGGATCTCACAATCACGTGATTAAAATACAACAATCGGCTGTCTCATGGCAATTCCCTCGCTACGGTGTGTGAGGCGTGCGAGCTGAGATTCTTCTCGGTCCACAACCTGTACACAAGTTGCGGTCAAAACTATTGAGCAAGTGTAAAGTGAGGCTTGTGAATAATACACCTCCAGATGCCTCCTTTGTCTGAAGAACACTGCAGAAGCAGCAGTGGGTGCCCCTTTGGCCTTTGTTGTCTCAAGGGAGGAGTTCGAACGCGCTAAACCCCGATGTAAATAAAAAATATTTTTAAAAACTTTTTTAAAAACATGCTTTCATGAAATGCACCGTACTCGTAATGGCAGAACTCCACGACTCCAGGAAGTTGCCCCGAAGCTTGCCATAACGTAACGGAACGTGGTGATTTACAGCCAACGTCAGTTGAGCGTGGACAATTAGACCCAAGCCGAAACATAACATAAAAAACTAAGTTGAAAAATATAGTTTTATTTTTATTGATAGAATATAGTATTGTCATCAGTATGACATAAGTATACCAAGTTTGCAGTCGATACCACATTGGGAAGTGGGTTAAAATTGAGTTACAATATTTGAGGAAACAACAACAACAGCGTGAGTTAATAAAAAGCGTGCAATAAAAAAATAGAACTATTACATTACAAATAGGCAACATCACGCTTAATATGAATTTTAGGAAATGGCATATATACAACACTAACCACCGCCCCAGTCGTGCTCTAGCCCACTTGTGCTCTTCGCAGGAAGTGGCTGTGATGTCTCCAATCTGCGTGCTCGTTCTCCTGTCCACGTGCTCCTCTTTAGGGGCTGTGCCATTCCCAGCACGAAAGCTCCCCACGCCTCTTTGCGCACCGCTCCTGCTCCTCCTTGGCGCCGCTTTATTTGCCGGCGCAGCGCATTCGGTCGTGCTAGTGATCCTCGCGTCGCGACCGAGCGGCGGTGTGCACCTGTACGGAAACTCTCGTCTCCTAGGAACATCCTCGGCAAAGACAAATTCGATTTTTCCAAATGCATTTACGGTACATAATACCAAAAGAGCATCAACAGGGTAG
>CM025636.2:6268344-6283044 GCA_014621495.2 Entosphenus tridentatus
GTTGGAGAGCCAAGCCACAACATTTACAAACTGGCTTGGCTCTCCAACACACCGGTGTGTTGTACTAGTGACGAATTGGCACGTTCTGTTTACGTGACAAACCTTACTACCGTAATTGTCCGTGTCGGGTGGTGGCGGGTTTTAACGACACATTTATATATTTACGCGATCTAACCCAAAAAAACCTCGTATGGATGCTATTGATCGCGAAAGCCGACTACTCCGCGTTGAAGGTGACTCTCTCTCTCGCCCCGTGAGATTTCGGCGGCGAGCACGAGGAACGCCGCGTATCCCTCTCTTGTATGCAGCTTATCGGAGTCTTTGTCTCGCAAACCGCCTCCGGACAACCGACGGCTCTGTGTGCATCGAGTTTCGTTTTTTTTTATATGAAGGACGCTGCTGTAGAGGGAGCAGAGCTACCATCCCCCCCCACCCCGCTTTACCGTCCCCGCGGTGGCGACACCAGCAGCCTTGCATCCAAGGCCTCGACCCACAAGGCCAAGCAGAGGCCGCTGTCAAGGTCAGATCTTCGAGGCCAGGGGTCGACAACCTGTGGCTCTTTATTTTTTTTTAGGACTCACCACCACGCGGTGCATTGAGGCGCTAGAAATATTGAGTTGGGTTTTTTTGACCGAATTCGAAAAAATTGTCGCTTCTTGTTATTTTGGTTCCTGAGCACTGCTCGAGGCCATTGGTCTTCTCACTGTGGTGCGACGACCTTTGGTGCAAGGTGGAGATCGTGGGACGTAGTCCAATGAAGTGGGGGGGGGGGGTTGATTACAAACCACCACATTGTCGACTGCATTGTGGCCCACGGAATTGCCCACGGGCCCGGAAAGGTTGGGCACCAACTGCTCCAGGCGCACGAGGAACCGCCGAGGGGTGGGAAGGCAGCCGCTAGGCGGTGAGATGGCACCAATTCCTCACCCTCCCCCCCAAAGCTCTGAGGTCCTCTATATATGACGGTATTATCGGCCAATTAATGGGTGTGCTGGGGCAACACTATCCAAAGCAGATAGAACAGATAAAGTTCACATTTTGATGTAACGCTTTCTCCTAGCGAGCCAGGGTATGGCACCTCCTCGACACCCAGGGCGGTGATCCGCCAACCCTCGCTGCTGCCTCCACAGCGGGGGATTAAAGGCAGCCACGTGCGTGGGGGGGGGGGGGCTTGAAGTGAAAGCATATTGATGAATGCTCACCTCTTAATCCAGCCACTTATTGGGCCCGGTGAGGCGCTGCACCGCAAATGGCCACAATGGGCCCCATGCTTCCCGAGGCCCCATGCTGTCAAACAAAAACGATTGCTCCTGAGCAGTCGTCGGGCGACTTGAGGTCATATGAGCAATTACGCGGTGGTGGATGAATCCACTCTGCGAGTTTCACAAGGTTGCTTTGGTTCTGCATCAACATGTTCCATGGACATGTTAATGCTTTTTACAGAAGAAATGGGCCACTTTATTATTTAGTGTGTGTGTTGGCACAGTAGGAGACACGGGTGGTGCATTTGCCAGATATCTCAGTTGGTCAACCCATGACACCTCTGGGTCCTACCAGCGAGCCTTCGACACTTCACGTGGCGTAGAAGGGAAGTAATAAAATAATACATATAAAACATAATAAAATATATTATTATTTTATTTTATTTTATTATGTTTTATTTTTATTATTTTATTACTTTCCTTCTACGTGACTTTACCGAAAGAACCAAGAAGATGAATCCCTGCAGTCACGAAAGCTTTAAATCGAAACTTCACGTGGCCTCAAAATGCACCTCACCTGGCACAAGCGCCGTGGTGACATCATCGCCACTCAGTGGCGAATGGCGGTTGTTCTCGTCGTGTGTGTGGCACAGTGGTTAGCGCACTGTGCTGCAAACCCGGCGACCCGAGTTCGATTCCCTCTTGACGACCAATAACAGTGGGGGAATATTGGAACTGGTCCCGGGCCTCCCTATGTTGACTCTGCCTCATGAGTACCTGGTGCACTGTGTAAACATCACCACTGGCGAGACAAAGGCGGCCGGGCATGGTGCTGGCCACCCACGCCCACGTGTGCCGTGCCAGCCTTCATAGGTGCTAACATTACTTGCCCCAAATGTCTGTTAAGGCTATACGTGGGGGTTCTTTGTCCTTGTATAAATGTGCATGCACTCTATATTGTCTGGCGCTTGATCTCACCCCCCCCCCCAACCTTTAAAGGCAGTAACGCTGACAAACTAATGACGGTCTTCTCTTGGGTTTCTGGCTCCTCGCGTAAATCATCACAGGCGCCCTTTTCATATTTTCTTACTTCCCCAATAGATTCGGGCGTGGAGGGGGGGGAGCAGTGGTGCAGTGGGGGTTGGCACACTGCGCACTATGAACCCTGCAGTCTGACACACCCGAATTGGATTCCCAGCCACGGCCCAGGTCATTGGCGTCATTGTTTCTGAACGCACCGCTCCGGGACCCCCACAATTTGCCCAAACCCACACGGCGAGGAAGAGGCATTGGCTTGACCTTTTTTAAAGGAGGGAGTAGTAGGGGGGCTGCAAATTATTATTTTATAAGTTTATGTTGTTTTTTTCTCTTTGACACATATATCGGCATCCTTTTCGTCAGCGGGGTGAGACGATGGTTTATCACCTTTTCACTTTGTGTAGTTTTTTGGAGGATTTTTTTAATCGACTTAATTTTAACGTCTTCCGTCGCGATGGGGTCTGTCCGGGCGTGCAGCGGCAGATGCCGCCACGGCGGTTGTCGCGTCCCGTAAATCGACGCGGTTGCATTTTCAAGCCGGGGCGAAACACGAGGCTGCATTTTTGCTATTTTTTGCCTCTGTCCGCTGCACGCTTTTGCCGCGAGGGCTCCAGTGGTCAAATCAAATTATTTCCCAGCCGCCCCGGAGGTTTGGCTTGCCTCGCTTTGCGTTGCCGCGCTGCAGCACGAATCGCCTTCGCCCTGATGCCCGTCGGCTGGACGGGGTTGGGGGGGGGCAAATTGCTTCTGGCAGCTTTCCTTCAGCTGGCAGTGGTGCTCGGTTGTCGTGACGAATGCGGTGAAGACTGCGCCTAGTTAACGTCGTATGTGGGGGTTTTTTTTTCTAATTTATTAAAAGTGGGAAAAAAACATTTCCGAGAACCTGCTGCACTTTCAAATGGTCCAGGAAATGGAATACAGTGTAATCGTAAACCCCACATTGTAAAAAAAGAACGCATTTAATTATGGCATTAAAGGAGTTGGCTGTGCAAGATGTTTTTTTACTCGGCATAGCCAGCAAGGACTGCACACAATAACACGGGAATAATACAAATAAGAATGCAGTGCTGTGGTAAAGTCACTCTGCTCCAGACGGTGTCAGCCAGAGCCTGTCCCGAAGGTGCACGGCGAATCAGAGCGACTGTCCCGGGCCCCGCGCTTTGGGGGGCGGGGGGACTTCGCGCTTCGGCGTCACGGTGTCAGATGTAATACTTCAGTTATTAGTTTGAAGGCGTCAAGGGGGGCCCACACGGTGGGATTAGCCCCGGGCCCCGCACTCCCCCCCCCCTCCCTCCCTGGACTGACGGTCCTGGACTGTGCGCCTAGGACTCTGCTCTGAATCTTCAAGAGCTGCTACGCGATTAAAAACAAATGTAGCGTCATCTTAAAACGCTCCCTGAATTTAAATATCATAATTCACCGCTCATCCCGGTATATGCAAGCACACAAAGAGACCGCTCGTGGTTAACTGCCTGAGTCTCGGATGAAGGGTCATGGTCCCAAAATGTTGCCAATATTTTATTTTATATTTTATTTTATATTTTATTTCATATTCCCCCTTTTAGAGCCACAGTGTTTATTGACAATTGTGTTAAGTTTTTCACAGCTACTCCGAATGGATTATGATGCATCGATTAATCGAATGAATATCGAATATTCATCTCAGAGGCCAACCAGTGGGTGTATGTTATTTCTTAAGCTTGGAGGAAATCGCACCTCCGGTTTAGCACGGTTGGCTACGTACGGCGCGAGATAAGTTGGACGTATGTACAATCCAACCAAGCAAGCGATGGGCAAGCGAGAATGAAGGAAAGTTGTACGCATGCCAGCGGGCGGGCTATGGAACGCGTACAACGAATCCGATTTTCGCAAGAGACGAATTATAATATCAAGCACGGTACCGGGAGTTTCACGGCATTTCTGTGGTGGTTCACCAACCCCTCGCCTGCACACTGCTGGATTTGGAGCGACGTTCATAGCCACCAGCGCTCAACCATTTCTTTTTTAAAGAAGGGTCGTAGAAAAAAACGCGCATTTTCCCAAAGTAATTCGCTGCAACATTCGAAGTTGTGTTTCCAGAAATTGGATTGCAGCATCTCTCCGGCGGGAATAGTAAATTGGTAGAGTGTTATCCATCTCGAGATGTTGCCGATGACAACGCGGCTCTTTTTTCTTTGTTGTTGTTGTTGTTCATAGCAAGCAACGGAAGCGAACGACCGGGAACGGTTCGAGCAACTCCCGTGAAGAAACGCTGCAACAACCACGGGCTCGTCGGTAACGCTGAGGGTGAAGGAAAAGGTTGCGTCGATCAACTTCGATACAAGGACGAACTGAAAACCCCCAGCGGAGGATGGAGGGAAAATATCGAACGAGGGACCTGGGGAAGAAAATGTTGAGCCTAGGAGCAGGTTTGTGGGGCACTTTCGAAACCCGAACTTAATAATGAATACGTCAAACGCAGCGTGCCTTTATAAAGAGAACGTTCCGTTATTCACTGCGTTACTACCCGCTGCGGTGTATAGATCTGCAACGCGAACCGCTGACAAAGGAAATGGAATAGCAGCTGAGAAGTCTGCAGCAACAACACAAAAAACGAGACGAGTTATGTGCCTGGAATTACAATGAGAAACATGAACCACAATAGCGCGTAGGATTGGCGAACATGAGAGCAAGTATGAGACATCGTATTGACTTGTGAAAGGTAACTGGGCTTGGGTTCAGACGCCTCGTGGCTAGCAGAGATGTATACAAATATATAATGGCCTGTGGTCGAGACGAATGAGGGAGTGGCGGGCAAAGTGGGGAATACTCCTGAATGGTGCCACCGCTGTGGATGTGGAGAGAGGGCGAGCATCTCGTGTGGAGGAGCTCGATGGATTGTTGCGTCCGAGGAGATGGCGATGACTTGAGGCAGGCCATCATCCAGCAGTGGAAAGATCATTGCTGATGATCGTTAATTCTAGATTTGAAGCTTTCGTGACTGCAAGGATTCATATTTTTAGTCACGTAGGTAAAAAATTTAAATTAATAAAAGTAAAATATTTTACTTTAAATTAATCAAAGTAAAATATTTTACTTTTATTAAATTTTTTTTTTTTAATAAAAGTAAAATATTTTACTTTTAATTAATAAAAGTAAAATATTTTACTTTTATTAATTTAATTTTTTACCTACGTGACTTTACCGAAATAACCTAAGAATATGATGATCGTTAATTATGTTTGTCATGTGTTCACGTGACCCTTGCAGGTAACAGAGGCTGTGTCATGCATCGCTGTGTTTATTAAAAATCAATACTTTAATTGAACTGTGACCCCCCCGCCCCCACCATCGAATTCCTCCATCCCCTAACGGTGAACAAGCGCAGCTCCTGATGCCGGGAAAATCTCTTGTCAAGGTGCCGTTTTAAAATCACTCAGCCCTTTGTCCATTTAGGCGACAAAAACATCGGCAGTTCCTGAAGAATGTCCTTCGTAGTTGGCCTTGCCTTAGGTCACCGTCAAAATAAATGTACGCACACGTGATCACCGACTAACAGGCGGCAGTGGTAAAGAGATGGGACTAATGTGACCGGTGCCGTGTAGCCCCCGATCCCCTACGACTGCAAAGTCTGCCTCCCTTGGGCACCGCACGATGTGGAGTCCTCTACTTCCACTCTCTATGGGCCCCCCACCCGCCCCCTCCTCATGAGCTCGGCGCATGCCCAACAATAATCGCACCGTGCAAACGACGTGAAAGCCCCCCACGATCGTAAGGGCAAGCCGCAAACCCATTGAGGAAAGAACTTCCATCGCTCCTCGGATTCCTCCACCATAACTACATATTCTGGCGATGTTTTTAAGAGCACACCACGAAATGCTGCACTCCTTGAGGGAGATGTCAGTTGCGTGTTGTTTTACGACACCAGGCCCGCCGCCGCCGTCGTTGTTGTTGTTGTTTGTTGTTGTTGTTTTTGTCTCCTCTTGCGATTTGGATTTTTCTCGCCATGCACAGATTCCATCTGAGGTGCTCGTTTCTTCCGTTGCTGCCTGTGAAGAATCAACAATCGCTCGTAGGTGGAAGTTTCACGCGGCGTTGAGCAAAATTCGCTCTCTTTTACTCTCTTGTACGTAGACATCGTTTTTTCGCAATTTATTGCCGGCCTTGCCCACTAAATATGAAAGAAAAAAAATCGAGAATTCGTTTTTTTTCATGAGCTTAGGCAAATGTACTCACGCTGGCTGATACTTGGACAGCCCAAGTTGCTGCTCAATGTCCGTTCGATCAACACGAATGCGTCATACTGACCGCACCGAACGTGCCGATTTCTCCATTTCCCAATCGCGTCTCGGCAGAGCGCTGCGAGCTGTGAGCGCTCCGTGAGTCTCACTCTGTGGCCACACGGTGCTGGGAGATTTGTTCTGTTGGTTCGGTGATTTCGCAAGAAGGGAAACAACTGTCACTACACACGTGGGGGGCCGCGTGTCATGATTCGTAAACACTTAGCACTCCATAATAGAGGGGGGGGGGGTTGGGATTAGTTCGCGTAAATATAGATGTGCCTTGAAACCCGCCACCACCCGACAAAGCCAATTTAGTAAGGGTTGTCACGTTAACAACACGTGCCAATTCGTTACGAGTTCAGCACACCGATTTGTTGGAGAGTGAGCCCACGGCATTTACACTTCGAGTACGACGTTTCGCCGGTAATTACAACCAGCCTCATCAGGCGACAGCCAGATTTGTGGAGAAATATTCCTGTTGCGATCCTTAATAGAGGGGTAAATGTGATGTCGTCACTGAGAACCCGCTACGTCCGTGCGTGAAATCACGACGTGTCTTGTTTAAAATCGTCTTTCCCGTACCAGTCCGCTGTATCCGCAGTGGGAGGGTGGGAGGGAGATGGTGGCCTTCACGTGGCCCACCTGTGTGGAGCGTCTCATCGCACGACGGATACCATCGCATCGGCCCTCGAAGAAGAAGAGATACATGGGGGAGGCAATTTGGTGGAGGCACAATTTGCCGCAGGAGCAGCGGCTCCAGCAGCAGCAGCTGTTGCAGCAGCAGCTCTGGCAGAAGCAGCAGGAGCTCTAGCAGCTGCAGCAACTGCAGCAGCAGCAGCTCCAGCAGAAGCAGCTCCAGCAGCTCCAGCAGCTGCTGCAGCTGCTTCAGCAGAAGCAGCAGGAGCTCTAGCAGAAGCAGCAGGGGATCTAACAACTGCAGCAGCAGCAGAAGCAGCAGCTCCAGCAGAAGCAGCAGGAGCGCTAGCAGCAGCTCCAGCAGCTGCAGCAGCAGCAGAAGCAGCAGGAGCTCCAGCAGCAGCAGGTCCAGCAGCAGGTCCAGCAGCAGAAGCAGCAGATTATTCTCCAGCTGCAGCAGTGCAGCGTGATCCATGCCTACGGAGTTGGGTGTCTTTGTAATTTGATTCGCAGGAGCGATTTTTTTTCTTTTTTTTGCTTTGCCGGTGGCGTGGAGACGAAAAATGAAGGCCGCTCAATCGCGCAGACGACGATGGTTGCACGTTGCAATTAGCAATCGCTTGTAGCTCGGCATTTTTGCGCTTTTTTGCAGTAGTAATAATAATAAAAAATATAATAACAACAAATATTTAGTTTTAATTATTCCTATAAATTTGTAAAAACAACAAATAGTTTGAACTGAACACGATTCAACACGAGCACACGCTTTCAAGTCCACCGCTGTGCGTACGCGAGGATGGTGCGTGTCGAGAGGACGTCTGTTTTTGAACGCGAGCGACGACGGCTGCTCTTGCCCGCACTTGGAGCGCTCGCTGAATTTGACGCTTGAAATATCTCCACTCTGGAACATTGAGGAGGAGGAGGGGTGGTGGGGGCTCTGGCACAGAGACCAGCGGCAGTGTACGGGAGGATGTTCCACCCCCCCCCCCCCCCCTTTTGTTGATTTGCACCCTGCCTTTGATTCCTTACGCTCCCCATATTTTGATGTCACCCCGACACCGCGTGTTCCTTGCTACTTTCCTTAACATCTTCGCTACCCTCCCCCCGGCCCCCCCAACACCAACCCTTGCTTCGCTGCGTCTCACGCCCTCTCTCGCCCGCTTCTCGGTTTCCCAGCTCTCGCAGCCGAGCAGCCGGGCAGCACCGCGGACCACACACGTCTGAGCCGTGCGTGTGTCGACCGTGTACTTGGTCGTGCACTGCGGCTCTGCTGGCTTCTGTCTTGCTGTTGAATTCCATAAATAATAATGATAGCGGTCGGGGTGGGGGTTGTTTTGTTTTTAAAGGAGCTGGATGGGTAATACCATTTGTAAAAAAAAAAAATGCACATTGCAGTTTCAGAAATGCCACGGAGAAAGTGTGCTTTGTTCCCAAACCATTGCCTTTTCCCTTTAATAAGATCAATCGATTGCTACGGGCTCTTAACCCTAATGAAGCGCACGAGCGCCACGGTGAAAGTAATTACGGTAAAAGTATCGCCAAATAATTAAATTATTCTGAATTACAGGATTTAATGGGAAGCTCAATTCATTATTCCGCAGCAGGCACTATCGATGGATGTGAGCGCATACATAATGCATGTCTGTTGAGTGTTTGCAGCGAGTTGGCGGGGGGGGGGAAGGGATGTATAGGATGGATAGGTTGGATGTTTCACCCCATCGGCGAGATTGAAATGCGTTCGTTTCGTCACCCGCTTGTCTGTCCCTGCGTCGCGTCATTAAGGAGTGAACCGGGGTGGTGTTTGTTGCACGGCGACGATTTTGACCCCGCGTTTATTTTGTCCAGCGGCGGCGGCGGCGAGGGCGGAAGCTCGCGAGCGTCGGGAACACGATTTCTGTCGTCCACTCGTTTCTGCGGCGACGATGCTGCCGTTCATTATCAAGGCGTGGAGAGAGAGAGAGAGGTGGGGGGAGAGCAGCAGCAGCAGCAAGCCCCTTGGCCGTGAGAGGAGTCGCCGCGTAGCTCCCTCGTTCCTGGGAGAGCGCAGGACCAAAAACATATGAACGTTCACTCGCAAGCAAGAAGATGTCGCCCAAGCGGCAGAACCATCGGCTCACAAGCAGAAAGATCCGAGTTTAATACCTGGTTGGGGGGTGGGCGGGGGGGGGATTGACTCATCCCCACCATCCCGTCCCCGGGTTCGATCAAATTAGTTGCACTTTGAGGGTTCTTGTGGATAGATTCACTCCCGCCCCCACCCCATGCAAACGTGGAATTTGTCACCACGGAATCTGCAGGGCTGTGCAGATGAGCTCCAAATAATACCTCCTTTGTGCTCATTTGTCTGTAAGGGATGTATTCTGAACCTTTTTACGACCATACGTAGCCAACCGTGCTAATGGGAGGTGCCAACCAATTTGAGCAGGACGTGTCTTTAACGTTTGTTTTTGACCGGGATGTGAATGTGGATTATTTTTTATTTTCCAACGGCGCGCTTATTTTGCCCCAGGTGGTATCGCCTGCCTGCACGACGCGTGATCTTTTCAGCGCAACCCGTAATGATGGAGACGGCATCGCGCACGCGCGATCGATCGGCACCCTCGGGTGGCTGTGTGTTTGTGTCTGGAGCAAATCAACTTTTCCCCCCTACTCTCGTTTTTTTTTGTAACGCTTGACCTATTTTAAAGGAACATTTTAATTTACGTCGCGAATGCGTCCACAAGTGAGAATCCTGTGACTCGAGATCAACTCGCATCATTCAGCTTTGCTTGTTGTTATTATTTTTTTTGCAGCGTGCTCCGATTTTTGTTTTTTGTCTTTAATTCTACCGACAAATAGCACTGCCACCGTTTTAGAATTCTGGCCACGCAATGAGTCACCCCCCCCCCCTTCCTTCCTACCGCCATCCCACCACCCCTTCCCTCCCCTTCCCCCACCTCTCCATTACCCCCCTCCCGACGTGGCTTTAAAAGCAGCCGCTTCCAGCAGCAGTCTCCACAGCGCCGCTTTGCCGCTGTGAGCACGTGCGCATCGGCGTCGGTGTGTTCGCGACTTCATCTCGCCACTCGTCCTGCATACTTGCTCAAACAATAACCATACGGTGTATTGTATATCTATTCTTCTAGAAATGCGCTCCTATATCTAATACGCGTTCTATACAAGCTCTTCACCCACTCACACCCACTTGCGATCCCTGCCCGCAGCACCGCGCGTGCACCAAAAGGGATCTCAAGTTTTGCTCCCCCTATAGAGGGTTGTGTGGCCGTGTTGTGTGGTTTAGGCGACCCAGACAAACGCCGTTTGCATCCGTCTCCTGGCCCAGAAAGCCCTCCGAGCTCTCCGAGATGAACCGCCTGCTGCTTGCGAGCCTCTGCGCCTGCCTGGTTGCCGGTGAGTGGCGCACACATCCACAACCCTCATGATGCTTCTTCTTCTTCTTCTTGGTTATTCAATATTTGCCCGATGCTAAGAAGAGGGAACGGTGAAGGGGGGAGGGTGCACGCTCAAAATGTGACAAAAGCTGGACACACGGCGGCCTTAAAATTAAAATAGAAAGGCGTTAACAGATGACGTTTTCAGGTAATGGCACTTCTGCATGTCCTGCAAATAGCTATGGAGAAGGGTCATTGCCTGAAACGTCGCCTATTGTATAATTTCTGTTTTTGAGGCAGTGTGATTGATGAACGTGTCGCGTTTGTTGTTCGTGCACCACTGCCAAACGCAGCAGCATCGCCAAATAATCAGTTTTAATTTTGCATACAATGTTCCATGAAAGAGAACTGGCACATGGCGACACGTAGCGTCTATGCCTGCGCCAGTCGCTGTGGTCTTGTGGTGGTATCGCGTGGTAGCTCTTGTCCTTGTTACCCACGTCGCTTTCCCTCGACGCAAATATCACGCACACATGGTCCCAGATGTTCCTAATTGGAACGATTGCACTGCTTTTTATTATACTCAATTGGAACCTGAATAGCAATCGATCATCGCTCCCTGCTGCGATACATTTGGCAGGACCCTCTGAGAAAGGAGTCGTGAGACTCGGGCGATGCTTTCCTGCTGGGTAAAAAACCGAGCGTAACAAATAACACGCCGGAGCGTGCATTAGCTTCTTCAGCACCAGGGACAGCGCACTCGGCGGATTGGAGAGTGGTGCTGGAGAGTGGATATTTAATGGGCAGTGAGTGAATGAGAACATCGTTTTTATTCCGCTCGTAACTCTTTTTTTTGGTTCGGGAGGGTCCTGCCAAGGGTTTGGCAGTAGATTTTCAACCGAGTAAATGTGTGGGTACATTTTCACACTTGGCAATTTTGGACCATGACGCCGGCACACAGTGGCCTTCCTTTACGAGTGGCATCACGGGATCTTTAACATCCCACGACGAAGCAGACGCTTACCAGTATCACCACCCATCATTTACGGTTCTTGCACGAGCAGTATTAACTAGGTCGGTCGCTGTATTCGAACCGTGAGCCTCTGCAACGAGTGTCGAACGCGCCACCGCTGACCCACTTCACCCGCCCAACGTGATGATCACGGACAGCAATGCGACGATTGACGAACGTGATTTACTGGCTCACGACTTTAGCAGTAAACATCTGAAAGTAATGCGTATTCGTCGTGGCGATTCTTCCTGTGGGTCTTGAGTTACCTTGCGGAAGCGTTCATTCATTATTTATACTGGTAGGAACCTCCTGGTTACACCAGCCCACAAGGGATTACTGTGTCCGTCCGTCCGTCGTGCATCCAAAAATGGGAGGGGTGGGTCGGGTGGAGAGGGGAGGGTGGGGAAGGGCTGGGTTGCTCGGTCAATGGACAAGGTCAACGGCGGCGTGGTGTATTCCGCAAATATGCCCTACTGTGGGCGGGCACAAGCCGGCGTTGACCTTGTCCATTGACCGAGCAACCCAACGTTCCTACCATTTTCCTCCGCAGGAATGTGTTAGAGAATGTAGGGCATACTTGGATGCAACTGGGAGTGTTCACTGCAAAGTTCTTGAGTTTAATATCATGAGCAGTGCGCAGTGCATGGAATATCATGATCTCAGAAACGTCTAAGAAAGGACACAGCACATAGAGACTTTGAGATATGCACCGAGTACATTTGATTGTTAATACAAATCCTATATGGTGTGTGCGCTTTTAAATATAAATTATAAAAATAGACTTGAAAGCGGATTATCAGCTATTCACCAACTCTCAGACAAAGAAATTGAAAGGCCAATTCGCCCGGCGGCTGAATCTAGAAAAGGCAGCTTTTTTATTTGGCCGTTTGAAAGAAGAAGATTTTGTTTTATTATCGATGACTAACTTGCAATGAAAGGTGATAACAAATTAACTGTTTCTCAATGTGCGCGTGTTTTTAAGCACTTAAATTTCCCGGGGTGTTCACGGTATCTGTTTGCAGTGCGTGAGACTATTTGGGAACCACATGGCTCATTAGGAATTGTGCTGTCGATGTTGGTGATGGGAGCCTGATTTTGAATTAAATTTTGTACACGTTGCCTTCCCTATAGATTCATCCCCACAAGTACACACACACTCACACTCTGCCTTGCTCCAGTCGCACACAATCCTCGTAGGAAAATGATTTGCGAATAAGCCGGGAGAAAAAAACTGCTAACCTTTCTTTTCAAATCAAGATTGAACCTTTCTTTTTTTTAAGAAGGTGCGAAGCAAATGCATGTACGTTGAACTTTGTTTGCGCCGTACATAGGTGCCGGGGGAAGGACAAAAGCATTGACATGAGGTACTGTAACGAATCGCTTCCTTACGTTCACGTGTGTGATGTACGAATTGTTTCTTGTTTGTTTTTGTCTCTTCTTCAGTGACGTCCCTTCCCGTGCCGGCGACTTTGCTGACAACAGATGATGGCGTAAGTAAAAAAAACTATATATATTTAAAAAAATCGTCGTGCGAAATTCTCCGCACACAACCGGGGAAGGGGGGGGCGACGGGGGGAGGAGGCGGCGAGGGGAGGGAGGCGGAGGGTGCATCTCGCGCACACGAGCGCTCGTGTAATTTAATGACCGTGCTTCACGACAATTTTGTCTCTCTCGCTGCACTGCATCTGTCACGACAGCGTCGGTGAACATGTCAGCTGCTGCTGATGGAGGTGGGGAGAGGCAGCTCGACGGCGAGGAAGTAGACGTTGCAGAGCAGCGAGCCGAGCGGTGTTTCAATCCCCTCGATTGGCCTCGATTCTCTCAAATCTTTTGCATCGCATCGACCGCCATGCTGCGAATGAAACCGCAACGTGAACGTCGCATGGGGCTGTGTACGCTCGCATCGAGGTGCGGTCGGGCAGCTAGCATTTTGCCGCGACCGTTTTTTTGTGCGTTTTGTCACGTTCGTACGTTCGCTACAGTTGTGCAAGCGTGGCCCTTTTAATAAATAAATAAACCACCAGCAGCAATGTCACAACAATTTTGACGCGAAGCCGGTGAATAATAATTTTGGACCTATTCCTGGACTCTGATTTTTAGCACGGTCGGCTACGTACGGTGCGAAATAAGTCATACGTACATACGCGCGCCTGTGCGCGCACACACACACACACAGCTTCTTGGCCTGTACATTTACCACCACCTCCGTGCGTCGCCTGCCTCCCCGCGGCTCGATCGTTAAAAACGGGCTCCCGAGTCTCTCGGCCAGCTGCTGGATGACCTCTCTGTGACCTTGACCCCAATCATCCGCCAACGCCGCCGCCGCCGCCGCCGCCGCCGCCGCGGCCACCATCTGCCCGCCACCGCCATCCACCTCGGGAGTAATTCCTCTGCTCGGCAGGTGGCGAGGTGCGTCGGTGAGGTGGTCACTCGCGCCATCTCGGAAGACAGCCCTGCGCCCGCCACGGAAAACTGCCTCCGCGTGTTGCGAGAAGGTAAAACGGACACCGGAAGCAAAAGGCTTCCGCCGGCATGGGGACAAGGGGATGGATAGATGGGTCGATAGCCGTTGCATGATGGTATTAATAACAATCGAGAATGTGTAACTCGCACACTTTTTCTCTGACTCCTCCTCAAAGAGAGAGCGAGGGGGGATGATTCGGAGCCACGGGGAAACCAGACAAGCGGAAAGGTTCGCCAGAAAACCCATGACAACAAATTGCCTGAGCTTTGTGTCCCTGTATTAAAATGTTTGGCCAACTCCATCGATGAACGTTTATGGGGGTGGGGTGAGGGGTGGGGTGAGGGGTGGGGTGTGGGTGGGGTGGGGGAGCCAGAGCACCCGGAGACAACCCGGAGATAACCCGGAGACAACCCACACGTGCGAGGGAGGGGGCGGGGTAACACTCACTTCCCATAAAGGTGGGAATTGGTCCACGAATTGGTGAGTTCCACCAACCCTGACCCCCACATTGCGCGATGCCTGCAGTGCACGTAGTGTTCATTAAATGCGTTTTGGAATTCTGGCCGCGTGAGAACCGTAAGAGATTGGTGGGCACCCTGCGGCCTTTCCCCCACCTCGGTCGACAACCAAAATAACAAGAAGAGCATTTTTTTCGAATTCGGTGAAGAGCCGCAATGCAGGGTGAAGGGCCGCAATGCAGGGTGAAGGGCCGCAA
>CM025636.2:6283054-6296306 GCA_014621495.2 Entosphenus tridentatus
GGTGAAGGGCCGCAATGCAGGGTGAAGGGCCGCAATGCAGGGTGAAGAGCCGCAATGGAGGGTGAATAACATCACGAAGCAGCGGTCCTCGTAGAGACGCCTGCGGCTCCGGAGCCGCCGGTTGCCGAGCCCTGGACTAGGGTGGAGGAGGGTCGCTCGTGTGGCACGCTAACTCGTGTGGGTCGCCCATCACTGCCAAAGGAGATTTCATCTCTGGCTGGGAGGCTGGGAGGCTGGATTAAGAGACCATTGATGCCACCGCCTCGACATCGCTTCCTTTCCCCGTGCGCCGGCTCTCGACGCTGCGTATTGAGCGCATGGACAGTAAAATACAGCGCGGGATATCGCGTTCTGAAAACGTGTTATTTTAATGTTGTCTTTTCAGATGAAAGAATTAATGGCTTTCTTCACCGTAAAGATTTAATCCAAGTGCTGCAGCAACTCTCCAGGCACGGTGAGGAGAATTTTTTAAGAAAATAGACGTTCTGTGCGCGTGTGTTTGCTGGAGTTTAATTGTGAGTGGTTGCGGCACGAGTTGACGGTGATTTCCCCTCTCCGCAGCTGAACTAATCGAAGCTCGGCGCCAACAAGAGGCCCAGAGAACGGCGGTGCCGGACGCCGGGGCCAATCGCCCGGTTGAAAGTGACAAAGGGGGAGAGGATCTGCTGGGAGGCGCGGGAGAGTGGCGCCAGCACGGCGGGGAGGGGGCGCGTGAAGGGGCGGCAGGAACGTGGAGAGCGACCACGGGAGAACGCGCGCATCTCGTCAAGCAGGGGGGACCAGGCGATGAGGCTACACATGACGACGACGATGATGATGATGATGATACATCGGCAGCCGTCGATAAAAAAAACGTAAATTACAGGAACCGCGGTGGGAGCCGACGCGGAAGTGAAGGTCTTGGAATCGAGGAGAGGAACGTTAAGACGGGATACGATCTGCGTGGAGACGGCCTTGAGCACAACGCCGCTGAGCCTCGCGTCGTCACGAAGGACGACGGCGACGGCGTCGGCGATGACGACGACGATGACGACACCCGCGAACGTGACCGTGGGGACGGGGCGACGCGGTCGATTGAAAGAGAAGACGGCGAAGACGGCCAAGATGATCAAACCGGGGAGGGGCATCACGATAGCGCGAGATTTTCCCAGCAGCCCAGCGACGAAAGCGAACGACCCGCGCCGCTGACGCTTTCTGAACAGGAACGGAGCGCGGCTCCTAACCACCGCGAAGGCGACGACGACGATGACAATGACGACGACGACGATGACGACGACCGCCACCAGAATGCCGGTGGAGGCCATGGAGAGGCGGAGGAAGGGAGAAGCTCGAGGGCAACGGATCTGCGAGCCGGCTTGCGTGAGCGCCGTGGACGAGGGGGCGAGTCGGAGGGCGAGAAGGTGGAGGAGGAGCTCATACGGATGACGCTGCAGAGCGTTGGTGGGAAGGTGAGCATGGGGGAGGAACCCGCGCGCCATCCGGGCTCCACGGGGGGTCCCAGTCGAGGTGCCGCAGACGATGCCGCCGCCGCCGCCACCGCAGCGTTGCTTCCTGCGGAGAGGGAACGGAGCGACGACGCGCCCGGCGTCACGCTGGCGCTTGGCGACGCCGCAGTTGCAAAGCGAGAATCTGCTGCTGCTGCTGCTGGTGGTGGTGGTACCGCCGCCACGCGCCAGACGGGAAGGGAGATCGGCTCGGAGGGACTGGTGGGAAATCCTCACGGTGCCGCGGATCATGGCAGTCGTGCGGCCCGGAGCAGCAGCGAAGAGGTAACGTCCCCTTTTTTTTTTAGCAATTGCATGGTGTCCATTGTGCAGGTGCGTCTAGACAGCCCTCTTTGCCAATTTGCTGCTGGATGAGGGCCTCCCCCTACCATGACGGACCGTGGGAGTTATTTGAGTGCATGGCACGACGCAGCCAGTACGGGGTGGTGAAGGCAGGGGGGCCATAGACGTGGGAGCATAGAAGTGGAGGACAACTATGGATTTCTCTGCACTGCCATCCCCCCAAGTCGTCCCAGAGGCCTGTGACAGCCAGTTGGTGCACGGTGTCTGCCCATCCTATAAATTATCCAGGCTCAATTTTGCTTAGCTTCTGAGTGATTGGGCGCATTCCAGGTCAAAGACAAAATGCGCGGTAACTTAAAAAAAATACAATTCAGATGCGTACAGTGTCTACATACGACCTCTTCCAAAGTAGGCTCGCGTGCCGAAAGGGATTTTATTTTGCAAGGAGCGGGGAACAATTGTTTTTAAACTCCGAGAGGGCCGGAGGTGGGATTGAGATGATATTGTTGTTGAAGTGTAACATGGAAACAGCGAGGCAGAAGAGAAGAGGAATGTCTGGGGCCGAGAATCGATCGTGGGAAATGTCTCGGCAGTGCAGATGACCAGAGAAAGTGAATTCTACTCAACTTAACCCTTTCCCGTTCCGAGACGTCTACAAGTTGCAGGGTGGGTGGTGTCCCATTCACCGCTGAATCTCGCAACGCGCAAGCGGCTCGGTGTTAATTTTATTTGGAGAGGCGTAGCGCCGTTGTTCTTAAGGATGTTTGCACTCGCCGCCAAGAACCGTAGCGACACGACCGCACTGCACGACAGCTGGCGCCAAGCTGCACCGCACGCCCTCCCGCATGGCCTTGTGGGAGCCTCGGTCCCGATAAAGTGATTTTCTCTTAGTTTTTCTTCCGGTTTCGTTAAGATGATGTCCACGTACGTCATCGGAATGGAATCGGAATAAAAACTGGTGACGTGCACGCACGTCATTGGAACGGGAAAGCGTTAATAAGAGACGACAACACATGAATCCACGGTGAGACTTGATTTTAATCGGTTTTCAATCAGTGCGAATGATCTTCCGTGACAGTTTCGTAAAAAAAAGAAGTGTGAAACAAATAAAGGAAACCTTCATACGTGGAATAAAATTCAAAGGGTGAAAGAGGAACACGTGGATAAAGGGCACAGGTTGATGACATAATTCAAATTTAAGAACGGTGAGTGGGCTTCAGAGAGAGGAAACATCGCTTGGAGAGACGATGTTGAACTTCTGTCGCACCGTACTTGGCCAACTCTGCTAATCGGAGGGGTAAAGTGTGGTTACTCTCACCTCTTGCACAAAAGCGTCTGGCCACCATTAGGAGGAGGTGCGGGAAACGATGGCAGATGGTCAAGAATAATGATGGGAGTGGCAGCCAAGGAATGGAACGCGTCTGGGTTTTACGTCCACAGGGGAGATGGAGCAATGAAACATTCCAGGGGTTTGGATCATTACGTTGCGGGACCAGGAGATATGGCGACGGCTTGGGGGGGGGGGGGGGGGGGCCGACTTCATCCAGCAGTGGATTGACCACGGCTGACGATATGAAAGTTGAAAAGGTAGCTTTGTGTCGCTGTGCACAGTGTGAAGCTAATTGTGTCTGGCGCTGTTCTTTTGCAGGACAAAGAACTCGCTGAAATCGCAGCGATGGAGTTGGAACTGGAGAACATCGTTAACAAAATTGAAGATCTCAAAAGAGGGTAAACGTGCTTAAGTGCTTGGTCACTGTTAACTTTTTTCTTAAATTATCTTATTGGAAGATTTGAAAACCGGTTGGTTTGGGAGATTTGTAAACACTTTTAATAGTTTTTTTTTTATATATATAAAGTATTGAAGCAACAAAAAAGAACTGAAAGTTTGATGGTAGCGCATTTTGTTGACTCGCTCGTAGAGAGAGGCTATACTTTGTACATGCCCTGTGTGCTATAGATTTAATCACTTTCAATCGCGCACGGGAGAAGTGACAATCGTTTTAACCCTTTCCCATTCCAATGATGTACGTCATCCGTTTTTCAGGAGGAAAAACTAAAATTGAAAGTAACTTTATCGGTACCGAGGCTCCCACAAGGCAATGCGGGAGGGCGTGTGCCAGTTTTGGGCGCCGGTTATCGTACAGTGTGGTCGTGTCGCCACAGTCTCTGCGGTGAGCGCGATGTCATTTAAAAAACATCTTCACCACGCCTCTCTCAATTAAATGAACGTGAAACCGATTGCGCGTTTCGAGATTCGGCGGTGAATGGGTCGCCCGTCCGTCCTGCAACTCGAGACGCGCACTCGGGCGACGCGGTAACGCCGTGCTCCCCTGGGTGCGTCGACCGAACGACGTCGAAAGTAAAGATCGAGTCGTCATTCCCCCCCCCTCCCCCCGGGGGTCCCGAACTAACCTGGGCCACGGAGCAGATTCGGATGCCTTTCTTGCGACGGCAAATGATATTAGCACGGTTTAGTTCCGGCCCGGGGAGATGGAAAAGAGGCAGTGGGAGGGAAAAGACGACCCGCAACCGTGACGGCAACCTGGCGCTGGTTCGGTTCAGATGTGCCGGTGGAAAAGAGCGGCACGTGACAATCGTGGTTCGACTTTCTGTCCAAACGCACGCAAGGTCACAACGGTTCCCGCTGACTTGAAACCCGTCTTGGCAGGCGTCTGTGCGTTTGTGTGCGCGCCGTTTCCTGTACGTTTTGTGTCTTTTTTGTTCATGGGTTCTCGTCTCTGTGGTGTTAGGTGTGCAGTCGCAGAACAATGCGTGAATTACACAAACGCATTATCACTCGCTTGTCCTCCTTATGTGCGTTATTCTATAAAGAAATAAATTCCTATTTGACAACGAACAAATGATAATGTGTTTTTATTTGAATCAGTCTCGCAGTTAATACATCTAATAGACTTGATCAGACTTTTGTGGTTACAGTTCTACGGTCGACATTGCAAAGGCGTTCACCAACGATTGTAAACGAATGCTACCCGCAATAATACTCCCACCTGTTTATTACCCAGGACAGCCTCAACGAGTCCTCAAGATTCCTTTTTTTTCACGAGGGTCGTGCACTTGGTGCGCGTTTTCACCAAACTCGCCCCACGCGGTAAGAAGCCGGAGGTCTCCGAAGGAGAAGAAGAAACCCCACGTGGGCGAGGAGGGGGAAGCAACGCAGGACAAAGCTGGCAGTCACCAGGTGTCCGTGGTGTCACCGCAGGTCCCCTGCGAACACGAGAATTCATATCCCAATGAGGTTTACCTGTCTCCAAAATAACCCCCCCCCCCCACAGCACCTGGCGTTCCCATGCAGTTGCCCATTTAACCCTTTGTCAATACCGAGGCTCTCCCACAAGTCCATGCAGGAGGGCGTGTGGCACAGATTGGGGCCAATTATCGCTCCGGTTCTCTGCGGTGAGTAACAATGTCTTTGTAAAAATAATGGCATCTGCTACGCCTCCTCTAAATAAAATAGGCGCGGAGCCGCTTACGTTTTCTGAGATTGAGCGGTGAACGGGACATCACCCTGCAATTTGCAAACATCTCAGAACGGGGGGGGGGGGGAGGAGTGGGATACTTTCCCAATGTTTGTATTAATCTGAAATTCCCGCAGATGTGGCCTCGATGCGAAATTCCTTATCCGGGGAAAAATATTTTTGTATTGATCCGACAAAAAAATGTGACATCACTCTGACTAAATGCACTTACGTTGAACTTCTATCGTACCGTTCGTAGCTAACCAACCGTGCTTAATCGGAGGTGCGGGGGGAATGAACGTGCTGCGGTTCCGTCACCAGTCTCATCCGGCGGCCGCCACCCCTCCCGGTCAGCGCTCTCCCGCTTCCCGGCGCGTTCCGCCCGCCGCCTCTGATTCGCGTTGGCCCTGTGACCCCCCCCCCCTCCCCGACGTGTTCCCTCTCTTCTGTCCCCTCGGTATGAATCCCAACGGGCACCTATCATGCAACGCCTTTTGTTCAATTTTTTTGTCGGTGTTCGCGTGTTTTATTTCCAAACCATGTCATGACGGGTATTACAATAGCGTGCACTGCAAACTCCAGCCGCATTGTTGCGTTTTCATTTTGCTGTACAATTTTCCAAAAGCACTCATGCCCTGCTCGTTTAACCTATTCATTCATTTATTTTGGTGTTCTATTTTTCAATAGATATCCTTGATATACACACACGCACACCCTCCGTTGTGTATTTCAGTTGTGTCCTTAAAATTGCAGCCGTAATTTAGTTGTTCAATCGTTCCCTCCTGGTTCATTCCCACTTGACGGTACGTCGACTACAACTGGCTACATCCATTTTATGGTTACGCCTGGAATGTCTCCAATCGAGTGGTCAGAACGCGCCTTCCAGAGTCGCTGCTCACTGCCTCCGTGGGAGGGAAATCTCAGCTGTGCAATCTCAGCTGTGCTATCTTCTTAAATCGAGTTTAAATGATGTCAATTTATCTTTTGTTATTACATCCCTCGGTTTGTAAGAACAATGGACCGCACCATATATATTTTTTACTGACAAACTACCCTCTTTTATATTTTGTTCAGTTTTTTTCCTCTCTCTATTTATTCCGTTGCTTTGTTTGAGCTTGCGTGCGATTTATTGATTTGTTTACGTAACCTCCTCTCCAGTTTTCCGTAACTGCGGATCCCAGCCTGGGCTCTGGTACACCAAAGATACGGCTGCACAGCTCACCGCCTTCTTCCGGCTTAAACCAAACGTCTGTGATTACAATGCTACTGATGAAAACACCTTTTCTACAAGGTACGTTACAATTGCATTTTTTTTACGACTTTGCCTCTCATCGAATCTGGTTTATCGCATTTATGTGGTCAACGGTAGAGAAACCTTTTCTCAATCCAGCTTCCTCGGATGGTCGGTTGTCCCCTAACTTGTCAATTTTAAAATTGGTTCTCTCCAATCTTAGCGTCAAGAGGGCAATGGAACTATAATTCTGTAGATCGGTTTTATTGTCTCTTTTCAAACAGACGAATGATCAAGGTTTCGTACCGCCATCGACGCATTCTAATTTGTACGTAAACGTTCAGTGATTAGGCACCGCAATACTTTACATGTGTGCACCTTGACCTGTGATCATACGGTCGGTAAAACAACCCCGCTGAGGTGTTGGATGGATGCAGGAATTAAGCCGTCGGGTCTCCTAGGCGCGTTCTACAAACCTGCATCGCTCACGGAATAATTACGCCGTCCCCATTCCGACATTTACATCCGATCCCGGGAACTACAACCTCAAATGTAAATCACTCTCCATGCTGCGGAGAGAAACCCTGGCAATTACGACGCAGTATATTTACTGATCAAAATAATCACGATTTCTTTGCTTGTCTATTAGTGTAAGGCAGGGCTTAAATTTAGCCGGAGCTGTCCGGGACTGAGCTATTTTCCTCTCCTGGGGGAGGGGTGGGGGGGGATTGTGCCCATGGGGGGTTGGGGATTTGGAGGGCCCCAGAAAATATTGCATGAGAAATGAAACCTTGGATGTCAGGATCGCTCGTCGTAGTCCGCGCTGAAAAGGCTGTTTCCTTCATTTGTACAAGAAAAAAACTGCTGTGAGCCAATGGGCCGGCTCGCGATCTAACGAGAGGAATGAGCGTAAATTCGACTTTCTTTTGCGCACAGCGGATAGCTGTGCCCTCTCCGAGAGGCGGGATTCAAAAGAACATGATCCTCTTCATCCACTGGGAAGACACGGGGGGGGGGGGAGGAAGGGGGGGGGATCAAGATGAGCTCATTGTATAAATCAATAGATGCAAGCACTTCCATTAGTCCACGTCACCAAGGGGGTAAGGACGTGAGGATTATAACAACGAGGTTTAAGCGAACACTGCGCATGGTGCAGCTTAAATCGGGCATGGCCTTGTTGGCATGTCCTGTCAGGACAAAGGCATTTCGGCACAGCGATAACCGAGCATACCTTACGCAACCCGCAGTACATGCCGGGTTTTTTGTCATCGTCGGCCGTGATCGATCCACTGCTGGATGAAGGCCTCCCCTAAAATGCCGCCATCGCTCATCTCTCACGATCCTGCGATTTGCGATAAGCCACTTGGCACCAACACACGAGCTGATCCCCTTTTATTATTGTCCTCATCATTATTATTATTTACGCTAAAGAATTTATAAACTGCGGGCCCTTGGTTGATGCGTGTGAGTACAGCTGGGCGGTCGTGTAGCGGTTAGCACGCTGCGCTACAAACCCGGCCACCCGGGTTCGATTCCCGCTCAATGCCATCACCAGTGACGATTATTTGAACCGGTCCTGGGCCTCCCCATGGTCAACTCGGCCTCAAATGAGTACCTGGCGCGGTGTGTAAACATCGTCAATCTGGAGACAAAGATGGCCGGACATGGTGCTGGCCACCCACCCCCTCGTGTGCCGTGCCGGCCTTCATAGGTGCTCGCTAAGAGCACTTGCCCCAACAGTCTGTTAAGGCTACAGGGTGGATCTTTGTCTTTGCATGAAGGCACACACACAGGGTGCTCGTCGTTTATCTGACGACACACAGCTGCTTCATGACACAGCTGAGCGAAGCACCGAGTCGAACATTCTGGCTATAACATCTTATCAAGCGCTTTGGCAAAAGTCCCACGTAGTTTACCTGTTTCAGGGGGGGGGGGGGGGGGGGGGGGGGGAGGGGGGGGGGGAATACCAGGCACCTCCTTCTGTTCGGGTTGTATATCCGGCCGTTGAAGGATGGCCTTCACCGTTCCTGAAAGAAGAGACGAAATTGCGGTATCACACACACAGCAGCAGCAGCAGCATCGCGATCCTCAGTCATCTCAGTATCGACATCCACGTTTCAACCTAACCTTACGCCCAGACGAGATAAGGGCGGACAAATTTTTTTGTATTGTTTTTATTTCGGTGGGGGAAGGGCCCACAATGGGCTGTTGGGCTCCACTATTCCACGCGCGCCCTGCGGGGCGGCCGAGATGTTTGCTCCGCGGCGCAGATCTCCGTTACAGGCGCGCGCGATCCCCACGTCGGTCGCGATACGAACGGCGCGGCAACGGCGAAAGGTGCTTGCTGACTCAGCCCATAAAACGGGTGTACGCAGCCTTAGATGTCCGAGCCAAACCGTTGTAACACCCCGGATTTCAATCGCTGCAGAGCATCATTTCTTAACGTTAACGCCGACGGGCTCCGCCGACCGCGCCGCACCTGACAGCGCGTCGATGTGCAGCAGGCAGCAGAGGAAATCCTCGAAGTCGATTCTCCTCTTGCCGCCAAGGTACCTGAGCAGGGTGTGCCTCTCCAGGTCCCCAGACACCGGGAGCCCTGACAAAATGCGCAAAGACAAAGATGTCCCCCCCCCCACCCCACCGCCGTGATAGCCTTTGAACAAACCGTCGGGGCGAGTGCTGTTAGCGAGTGGCACCTGTGAAGGTCGGCATTGCACACAAAGCAGCGGGGGGGGGGGGCGGGGGTTTGTGAACATCGCCACGAGGGAGATAGGTAGCCGGGCGTGCTGGCCGCCATTTTTCTGGCCACCATTCTTTTGACACCACTTGCTCCTACAGTCTGTGAAGGCTATACGGGGGGATCTTTGTCCTCTGTGTGCGATGTTTCACTCCGCGTACCCGCTTTGTAGAGGCCCCGGTGCACGGATTGCAGAGACGGCGCCGCGTTGCTGTGTAGGCGGAATCTACGGTAGAGGTCCTGAAACGGAGAGCAAAAACGGAGCGAGCGTTGGACAATGTCGCGGTGTCAGAGGTGGGTACAAGTACATGGGACGACCAGGAACGCCACGCTATTTGTTATTGTTGTTGTTGTTGTTGTCCTTCCCCCCCGCCCCGCATCTCCCATGTTGCACTGTTGGCTATGTACGGTGCGAAAGAAGTTCAACACAAGCGCGTACGGACATTGGCGTAAAGGTAAAGCCGCAGCCCTGCAATTGCCGGGTCACGCGACCAGCTGGCTGAAGGGCTTCCACTGAAGCGAGCTCGACGGGGGTGTTTGGGCCTTCCCCTTGCACCGCACATGACAAGCCGATCGCCAAACGGCTGCTGCTGCACCCCCGTTTTGTAATATTGGGTGGACCGAGGTGATTGGTGGTGGTGGTGGTGGTGGTGGGGGTTCTGCAGTGGTCTCATGACGACTATCAGCTCAGGGGGGCGCGACAATCGGTCAGGTGGGGCCCCCCCCCCAATATTAGATTTTTGCCTCGTACGGTCGCACCTCGAGGCTGTTTTCTCATTGCACCGTCACGTCACGTGTTTTGTTCTTTTTGCACTGTTGTTAAAAACATCTCTCATGGTGGTTGTCAAGGGGGGGCCCCCAACTCGTAGTTTTGGCCACTGGGTGGGAGGGGGGGCAAGGCACCCCCTGCCCCCCACGTTTGTTACAGCGCTACTGGGTTGGTGGCAGTTGGTGAGTGGGGGGGGGCACCCCTGCCTGCCCCCCACGTTCGTTACAGCGCTACTGGGTTGGTGGCAGTTGGTGAGTGGGGGGGGGCAAGGCACCCTCTGCCTGTCCCCCATGTTCGTTACAGCGCTACTGGGTTGGTGACAGTTGGTGAGTGGGGGGGGCACCCCCTGCCTTCCCCCACGTTCGTTACAGCGGCACTGGGTTGGTGGCAGTTGGTGAGTGGGGGGGGGCACCCCCTGCCTGCCCCCCACGTTCGTTACAGCGCCACTGGGTTGGTGGCAGTTGGTGAGTGGGAGGGGGGGGGGTGTTTAGGAAACTTCCCCGCACCATTGCGATGACATTGAGTACTCACGTGGATTTCCGTGAACTTGTGGGAGAGGATTTCAAACTCCCTTGACGCAAGTTTGCTTGAGACGCTTTTCTGGATGTACGAAAGCTCAGTGAAAATAATTATAAAACATCGTAATAATCCACTTTAATCTGGCATCGCGGCGATGACAAAAGCGGAGCATGGTAATGCATTTTTAATTGAAAAGAGCTGAAACGATCACTTGCAATTATCACGCGCGCTTGCGTGCGCTCACACGCTCGCGCGCGTTCAATGGCTGTGAACACGCCGCATATTTAGTTGATAACAAACCATTTTAAAAACTCATTTCAGATCTTAAAAGGAAAAAAAACACTCGTCTGCCGTGGATAGATGTCAGTCGCAAGCTAAAAAAACACACGCAAAGTAGGAGCAAGGATTAAGGTTTGGTGGGGGAGACTGTTCATCCACGTTATTTCGCGATGGAAATTCACCCAAGGGAATACGATCTCCTCTTCGTCGCGTCCTGCCACCACAGTCTTTATGTTTATCCAGTGCTGCACGAATGCACGTTGAACTTCTGTCGCGCACCGCACGTAGCCAACCGCGCTAATCGGAGGTGCGGGAAAGCTCATCGGTATGTGGTGATATAGCCAGCAGTGGATAGACCATGACACGCGATTTGCTGTGGCTCGGGCTGTAGCCCAGGCGAGGTCGTGCACTGTGCACAGTTGCTGCAGCGAGCCGTGGGACCGGATGGCCTCCACGGTCCGCGTCTAACCACAGTCGCGCGGTGTGGCCTTGTCGGTGTGGCCGTGTCGGTGTGGCCTTGTTGGTGTGGCCGTGTCGGTGTGGTGTGACCGTGTCGGTGTGGCTGTGTCGGTGTGGCCAACATGGTCACACTAACACGCTGTGGCCGTGTCGGTGTGGCCGTGTCGGTGTGGCCTTGTCGGTGTGGCCGTGTCGGTGTGCCCGTGTCAGTGTGGCCGTGTCGGTGTAGCCAACACGGTAACACTAACACGCTGTGACCGTGTCGGTGTGGCCGTGTCGCTGAAGCAAGACCACTTCCTTTGCACTTCTTCAGCTTCCCTCTCCCGTCCTGAGTGCGTGGGGAGATTGAGCGAGTGAGTGGGAGACTGGGTAGGTGTGTGGGTGAGTGGGAGACTGGGTAGGTGTGAGAGTGAGTGGGCGAGTGAATGGGTTAGTGAGGGTGAAACTGGGTAAGTGAGTGAGAGTGTGTGGGTGAGTGAATGGGTGTGTGGGGTGAGGTGAGTGTGTAAGTCAATCGAGTATCCCACATGCACACGTTTATTCTAGAGCTGTCCACTCCCATCCATTCTCTGTGCCAGTGGCTACATCATGGAGTGTGATGCTGGCAGGCTGCTGGCCGGGCTGGCTTTAGAGTTCGTAATAGAAACAAATATCGTATTTGGCAGGTAATTCATTCATTTTGCAGAAGTGTCTCTTCTTATGAAGCTAACCCCTTTTTAAAAAAACTGTTTCTATATATATAGCCTTAGAGAGCGTATGTTGTTGTTGTTGTTGATGAAGAATTCGACTCGAAAGCTTTAATAACTTTTTGCCAAGAACACGCTGTTCAGCTGTCATGGACTGCGATCGCTTAACATTTACTGCACGATAATTTAATCCGCCGCCCCCGCTCCCTCGCCCTTCAGTCTTGGTTATAAAAGGATACATTCAGGAGGATGATGATTTTTTGACAGGTTCCGGAGCTGAAGCTCTGCGATACGGTGGCGGGGTCTGCAGGAGGTGCGACCATTTAATTATCGGTTAACAGCTTTTGAGAACGTGCGACCGAAGCGAGACGACGCACAAAGATTTTTAAAATGAGGAATGAAAAACGAACCCGTTGCGTGCGTGCGTGCGTGCGAGCGTGCGAGAGATGATGGATGATGGGATTGCAACGTTACATTTCGAAGCGGCCTTGGATAATACGGCCTGCAGTTCGGCGGGTCCAATCGACCGGTCCTAGACAACGCACAACGCACGGGGCCGGGAATGCGAGCAGCCCTGTGAATACATCCGGGCGGTCGGCACGCGACTTGGCGGGCAGAACCAAGCGAGAGGTGGATCCTGCGACGACAGGGGGTGGTGGTGGTGGTGAGTGTTGTGCCGTGTGTTGGTGGTGGTGGTGGTGGTGAGGGTGGTGGTGAGGGTTGTGCCGTGGTGGTGGTGGTGGTGAGGGTGGTGGTGAGGGTTGTGCCGTGGGGGTGGTGGTGAGGGTTGTGCCGTGGTGGTGGTGGTGGTGGTGGTGGTGGTGAGGGTTGTGCCGTTTGTTGGTGGTGGTGAGGGTTGTGCTGCGTGGTATTGGTGGTGGTGGTGGTGGTGAGGGTTGTGTCGTGGGTTTGTGGTGGTGGTGGCGGTGGTGAGAGTTGTGCCGTGGGGTTGGTGGTGAGGGTTGTGCCGTGTGGTGGTGGTGGTGGTGATGGTTGTGCTACGTGGTGGTGTGGTGGTGGTGGTGGTGGTGGTGGTGGTGGTGGTGAGGGTTGTGCCGTGGGGGTGGTGGTGGTGGTGGTGGTGGTGGTGAGGGTTGTGCCGTGGGGGTGGTGGTGGTGGTGAGGGTTGTGCCGTGTGGTGGTGCTGGTGGTGGTGTTGGTGGCGAGGCTTGCCGGGCTCGCGTGCTGCTGGAACAGCTCGCTCCACGTGGCCCGCAGGAGATGCCCCTCGTGCTGCTCATGCCGCAGAACCGGCTGCGTTCCAACCACAACAACAACCACAACAGCAACCACAACAACCACCACCACA
>CM025636.2:6301306-6314074 GCA_014621495.2 Entosphenus tridentatus
GAAGGGCAGCATGGGGGGATGGGGGGCATGAGGAGGGCAGCACGGGGGTGATGGGAGGGCAGCATCGGGGGATGGGGGGGGGCAGCGGAAGAAGAAGAAGAAGGAGAAGCGACCGCGTGGCGTCGTACTCGCTGCTGTCGCAGCTGCAGCAGAAGACGCGCAGCAGGAAGTCGGCCGCCTCGTCAGGCTGCAGCGAGCAGGGGACGACGACGTAGCGGCCCGCGGGCAGCAGCAGCCGCTGGCTGACCTCGCGCAGCGCCTCGAAGCGCTCCAGCAGCGCCACGGGCACAGCGGCACGCAGCTCCCCCCGGGACAGCCGCCGCCCGCACGCCTGGGACACGGCGGCACCGACCGGCGTGGTGAAGTATGGTCAAACGACCCCCGCCCGCACGTATGACGGACGCAGTTTGGGGGGAGGCCTTCATCCAACAACGACGACGACTTTCTCGCGGCTATGAATTGGAGCTCGTGTGCAGCGGTGCGTGTTGTTTGCGAAGATGAAGGTCGTGGATTCCCTGCGGCCTGGGCGAACGCCTTCCTGCGGACGTGGAGCCGTGCGCCGTATCGGAGCCTCGTCGTGCGAGAGGGGGGTGAGCGGCATGTGGGCAGAGTCGCCCCTTCTGCCCGTCGACCCAAGCTGCCTTGTGTGCGTGCGTGTGGTGTGTGTGTGCGCGTGTGTGTGTGTGTGCGTGTGAGTGTGTGCTGATGTGCGTGTGTGTGTGTGCGTGTGTGCGTGCGTGTGAGTGTGCTGATGTGCGTGTGTGTGTGCGTGTGTGCGTGTCTGTGCGTATGCGTGCGTGCGTGTCTGTGTGTATGCGTGCGTGCGTGTGTGTGCTGGTGTGCGTGTGTGTGTTGGTGTGCGTGTGTGTGCTGGTGTGCGTGTGTGTGCGTGTGTGTGCGTGTGTGTGCGTGCGAGAGTGTGTGTGTGCGTGTGTGTGCTGGTGTGCGTGTGTGTGCTGGTGTGCGTGTGTGTGCGTGCGAGAGTGTGTGTGTGCGTGTGTGCGAGCTCCGCATTACCAACGTACCGCGGCGGGAACCTGCGGCACAACAACAACAACATCATCATCATCAATAACAACATCAACACAGTCAATCTGCAGACAATCCGCCCCTCTCCCGTCATTCGTTCCTCCACCACAAATAATTGTTAGACAACCCATTGGCCACACGGAGTCCTGGGAGTGCATCTTATCAGCTCGATCGGTTTCAACATTCAGTGTCTCATCAGCAAAGTCGGGCTCCCTTCAGCCAATGAACCGCCAGATCTTTATTATATATAAAAAAAAAATTATACATTTCCAAAACATCATTCGTGTTTGAATTTTTTTTTTTTTACAAAATTTCAGATAAGCGGTTAAAACGCGTTTTTTAATGGGTAAAACCACCACATCCACCTTCCTTTTGCACTCTTAAGTAACCGGCCGCTCGTGTCGCCTGCAAATTACAGCACCCGGAGGAGAATCGCCGCTCCCCACGGGCAGACGAACGCCCCACGGGACTCGAGGGGAGCCAGGCTTGGCCGTGGGCTAACGAGCGCGCGATTTGAAGAACACAAAACAAACAACAACCTTGCAATCTAGATTTGAAGCTTTCGTGACTGCAGGAAGGCACACTCCTTGGTTCTTTCGGTAAAGTCACGTAGGTAGAAACTTAATGGATCACGACGTTTCGATCGCAACACAAGCAATCATCAGGTGAGAAACCACAGCAATAAAACATTTTCTTGCTGTGGTTTTCCCACCTGATGACGATTGCTTGTGATGCAATCGAAACGTCGTGATCTATTTAACTTAATACCTACATGACTTTACCGACAGAACCAAAGAGTAACAATCTTGATAATTGTTTCTTTACCCTTCTATCTGGCAACAAAACTGACACCTTTGTTACAAGGAGTCATGTTTGCATAGACCACAATACCTGCAGCCATAATGCAAACTGCTTACCCCGAGCTCTCATACTCTGATGGTGCATTGTGCTTGAGTTGTGCGCCTTTTGGCATCATCTGGTCCAACCCATGTGAGGCTAGGGTGTGGACCAATCAGCTTCAAGGACAGTGCATATATTATCAGAGTTATGTTTTTTGTTTGCATTATGGCTGCAGGTATTGTGGTTTATGCAAACATAGAAGGGTAAAAAACCAATTATCATATTTTTTACTGGCAAATGAGGTTCCAATGGAGTGACAACCTTGTAGATGGCGAAGCCGATGGAGAACCAGGGCGCGCGGTTGCGCTGAGCGTCGCGCGGCTTCTGCATGAGCGACACGATGAGGCTGCAGAGCGCAGACTCGCCGTCGCCGTCGCCACAACCGCACAAGCCACCACCACCACCGTCGCCACCATCGCCCTCCTCCTGCTCCGCATCCGCCTCGTGAAGATCCAGCAGGTACTGCGGGTTCTTCCAGAATGTCTCTGCGATGGAGACGGGGGCGAGAGAGAGAGGGGGATAGACACGGGAAAAGGAAGCCGGCCGGTGACATTTGATGGGAAATGTATCCAAGGTTCCCTCGCCTCCCCCCCACTGCCACACCATCGCCCCCCTCCCCCCATCACCAACACGCACTGACCAGCATGGTGAAGTATGGTCACACAGCTGACACCCAGCTGTGTGCTTATGGGGGGAGCGGGGGGTTATGCATTGTCGCTTCAGAGTGGAGGCAGCCTCCTGTCTTTCATACTCGAGGTGTGTCCGCCACGCCCGACCGCCTTTGTCATCCTGGCAACGATGTTTACACACCGCACCCAGGTACTCATTTGAGTCGACCGAATGGGAGGCCCAAGACCGGTTCAGATAATCGTCACTGGTGTTTGCCGTGAGCGGGAATCGAACCCGGGTCGCCAGGTTTGCAGCGCAGTGTAGCGCTAACCGCTACACTACCGCTCCCCACACACAGGTACAGACACACACACACACGGGTACAGACACACACACAGGTACAGACACACACACAGGTACAGACACACACGGGTACGCACAGGGCCTGTGTGAGTGGTGGGCCCCCGTGGACCCACCTTTGCAGGTGCCCCCGGCAGAGTGGCCGGCCTGCCAGCTGCCCTGGTACATCGTGACGGTCCAGGTCTTGCGAGGGCCATTCTGCACGTCGTCCGGCGTCAGGTGGCACACGTCCAGCCTCTTGAAGTGCCTCCTGAAGTCCTCCATGGACATCCTTTGGGAAGGGTAAAGGCGCGGCCCTTCAATTGTGCTCACTCAGTGCCATCCGCTGCTGGGAAATCTCCCACCACGAGAAGAATCTCGAGACGGGTTGTTGTTGTTGTTTTTGTCGCTTACTCTTCCACGCCGGCTGCACCGGACGACTGCTGACAGGTCAGAGTAGCCACCACACTTTGCCCAACCACCACACACGACCTGCCGCCGATCGACTAATTGTGGAGTGACCCTTGAATACTGCGGGGTGCACAGAAGCCGGGAGGGATGGGGGGGGGTTTAATAAACTTGCCCACGTTGTTTTGCAACCGCCGCGACAGGAGATCGAGCCGGCGAGCGCTGCAAGTCCACCGTGTGCTGACCCCGTTACACCACGGAAGCCGGTGGAGGATCTGAGACCCCAGTAAGTGGAAACCCACCCCCACGTGTGCCGTGCCGGTCTTCATAGGTGCCACTCGCTAACACAAATACACCCACGTGGGTGTGGGTGTGTGTGCGTGCAGGGAGCTTCATTACGCACACAGCAGGCGTGTTGGTGTGTCAGCTTTTGTGTGTAGGTGGGGAGCGGTGGTGCAGCGGTTGGCACGCTGAGCTAGGAACCCGGCGACCTGAGTTATATTCTCGCTCACGGCCATCACCAGTGACGATTTATCTGAACCGTTCCTGGACTGTCCCTAGGCGGACTCAGCTGAACTCCGTCCCTGGTGCGGTGTGCAAACATCGCCACTGGGGAGACAAAGGCGTCCGAGCGGAGTGCTGGCCACCCACCGCCTCGTGTGCCATGCCGGCCTTCAAAGGTGCTCGTTCACAGCACTTGTCCCTGCAGTCTGTTAAGGCTATACGGGGCATCTTTGTCTTTGTATGGGGGGAGGGGGGGGCAAATGTCTCACCAAAATTCGCCGTCTTCCAATTTCACCTGCAGCTTCCTCTTGGCGTCGCAGTCAACACATTTCCACACCGGTGAGCTGTGTAGGAGAAGACGTTGCCGTACACATGAGATGCGTCTCCCTTCTGTGTCGGACATGAGTATCAAGACGTTGCCGTACACATGAGATATGTCTCCCACTGAGTATCATCGGCCACGATCTATCCACTGCCGGATGAAGGCCTCCCCAAGCCGGCACCGTCTCTCACAGTCTCGTCGAAGAGCAAACCCATCATCTTACGAGTGCGTAGCTGAAGCCTAAGGGTATGCGTAGAGATTTCACGTTTTTGGCAGGACGGCGATCATTCTGTGAGCGTGCCCCCTCTGATAAACCGAGGCTTCTTAAGATCTGACTGAATGATCACAGCCATTATTGATCTCCTGAACGAACTGACTTGCGTTCAGGGCCTTTATTCGTAACTAGGCGAGAGCCAATAGAGACCAAAATGAGACCTCGGCTGTAACAAGCAGAAGAAAAATATAAAATATCATAAACTACAAAAACAAGGCATGGTTTACAAACAGACATAATTATAATCATACAATTAGAATTAATAGTAAAAGATTATGTTTGAATAGGACTCCAGTAACCAACCCACACACTGACCAGCCCACACACTGACCGGCATGGTGAAGTATGGTCAAATAACTCTTCCTACCCCATGACTTGACACCTAATTCAGACATTAAAGAGCAACATCAGTGCTTTCTTTTTTATTCACATAGTTATTTGGCAGGTTATATTCAATCACTGCAGCAGTGGTATAATATTATGACTACGCTTGTCAATCCAGATAAGCCTCGCCGAGTCTCAAGACTCATTATCAGGAGGGTCCTGCATAGTTTTCACAGATAGGGGTGGGGGGGGGGCGATGTTACTGCTGCTGCTGTGCGATCCCAATCGAGGAATGACTTGCAGGTAAATAGTTCATCATCGGGGGCGTTTGGCAGATGAACGTACGTCAAACTTCTTTCTTATTCTTATCTTTGATAGTGCACCATATGCAGCCGACCAATACCGGTGGCGACTGTGTGTGTGTGTGTTCCTGTTATTGTGCGTCTGTGTGTGTTTATAGTGTATGTGCGTTTTTAAATTGTGTGTGCAGCTGCCAGTCATCTCAAGTCGGCCAACCCACGGCACCTGGGTCTGTCCCGTGACCTCCTGTCAGCGATCCTTCGACACTTGACGTGGCCTCAAAGTGCACCTAGCCTGGCACAAGCACTGCGGTGACATCACCGTCGCTTAGTGGCGAATGTCGGGGGTATTGCTTATTTGGAGCTGGTAAGTTTGCTGCCCGAGGGAAACGCGAGTGAAATATTTGGTCCGTGGGTCCATGCCTGTCGCTCCACGCGCCGTTCCACTCCACCTTGCCCCACGGGTTCCTCAGCCTCACCAGTTCCACCACCTCGCCGTCCACCTTCACCTGGTGGACGACAAACGTACATCGACGCCTCGTCTTAAAGCACGCGGCAGAGTTGGCGTCCCTCGCTTGCTGCCACCTGGGCGGGCGGCGACGCGGCCCGGCGGGCATGGGCGCGTTCGCCGCACGTTGCGGAGGTTCGCGGTTCGAATGCGGCGGCCGCCCTGGTTAACACCGCGGCGGTGTAAAACCCGGAGAAACGCTGCGCGCCGTCTGCTTCACGGCGGACGTTAAAGAGCCCCCGTGACGTCATGCGCAAGGGTAGTGCCATCGTGTGCCCACCGTCAGGGCCCAAATTTGCCACATTCGAAAATGACACCGCAATGGATTACTCGGTCGGGATCGCATGCACAGCAGCAATCATCGCCGCCTTCTGGAAGACTTATACCCCAGGCTACTTTTTAAAATTCGGCTGTAACCTACTCTCTTGAGTTCACGCCTGGTTACAAAAAGAAATTTAAAATCTGAGCTGTTTTTCCCCGGATTGGCCTATTTTTTTTAGGTTTGACGCCAATGACCTCAGAAATATGTCAGTCTTCCCAAGACATTAAAAGTGAGTGATTGAATGAGCGGGCGAGTGAGTGAGTGGGTGAGTTAATGGGTGAGCGAGTGAGTGAAGGAGTGAGTGAGTGAGCAGGCGAATGAGTGAGTAATTGAGTTAGCGAGCGCAAGAGCGAGTGAGTAAGGTGAGCGTGCGAGCGTTTGAGCGAGCAAGCAAGCGGCGTGCCGAGCGGGGGCCGGTGACGCGCACCATCTCCACGCCGGTGATGGAGTAGGCGTGGCCCAGCACCAGCCCGTCGCGGGTCTTCTGCTCCGGCCGCGTGCGCGGCATACGCTCGCCCGCGCCGGAGCACGACAACGACGACGAGGAGGAGAAGGAGGCGCTGGGCCGTAGGCCGCCGAAATCGCGGCCCCAGCCGTACCGAGGGCTCGGCCCGGAGCAATCGTCCCCGTGGCGCCAGGCGTAGTGAGGGCCCAGGAAGCTTGCATCCCCGCGCGCCGCCGGCTTCCCGGGGTGCGGGCGAGGGTGGGTGGCGGCCCCCATGAGGGAGCCGGCGTTCTCCGCCCGCTTCAGGAAGAGCCACAGGTGGGGCGGCGGCGCCTCGCCGAGGAGGTAATGCTCCTTGACGCCTCCCGTGAAGTCCACCAGCGCCTCGGTGAAGCGGCCCGACCTCAGCGCCTCGTACGAGCCGCACACCCTGCCCCCCCGGGGATCGCACGCGGCAAAGGTCACCGCCGCCGCCGCGGTCACCGCCGTCACCTCGGTCACAATTGGTCACCACCGTCACCGGTCCGACAGTTTAGCTTCCGACAGTCCGGGAGTTTTCTTTTGTGTGAATTGTCACATTAAGGAATGTTTACGAGTGCCAGGAATTGAATCGAACCGATATCTGGTGCCGGATTTGTGTTGGACTGTATTACAGTGCAGGGCCCTCACCACAGAGGGTGGCTTTCTCGCCGGCCATATCCTGTGAAGCTCCAGAATCAAGCCGTGCTGCAGTGATCTCACAAAACATCTGAACCTATCTCGGGGTCACGCAGGGCCCTGGGGCCGGGGCTAACGATGCATCCGTTGCGCAGCTCAAACGCAGCGTCCCCGCGTCATCCGCACACGTCTCGAACTCCTCCGTCGCGCGCGACACCGGTGGTACGGCTCGCGCTGCGCAGTGGAAAAACCACCGGGGCCGCCTCGGCTCGGCTCGGCTCGGCTGCGCGCGGTAGAAACGAGAGGTGCTACCTGTTCCCCCGGCTCTCGAGCCAGGCTGGCGTGACTTACTTGGCATAAGCTTTTTCCAGCAGGGCTCCCCAGAACTCGTTGCTCTCGCACGACCTCACAAACGCCAGCTTCCCCTTGAGCGTGGGCAGCCTGTCGTCCACCACCACGTCCACCCACTCGCCGTACCGCCAGAACTGCAACGGCGACAACGACGACGACGACGATGATGCTGTCAACTTGGAACGCGTCGCCGCGCGGCGCTCGCTCCTCACTCTCTCGTAGAGAGAGACAGAGACAGGACCACTCGGGGGTGCCAGCAGCAGGAGGAGGAACCGCAAGGGGAAGGCAGCGGCAGCAGCCACGCAGTGAGCCAGTGCCAAAGTTCCCACCACCAAGCTCTGCGGTCCTCTATATATCACAATATTTATTTATACTGGAGGAATGCGATGAGCTATCTAGCTCTTTGTCACAGATGTTCAGTGGGTGCACCGGAGTCAGACGTTACAACAACAAACAATAAAAAACACGATGAGAGTGAAAGGTATAGGAAAGGTAAACAAATCGATTCAAATACGACTAAAACGAAACAATTTTTTAATCTTACCAGGCAAAGCCCACTGAGCTATTATCTTCTTTTTCAGAGGCGACCTGGCCACAAATGATAGCTCAACGAAGTCGCTCATGTTGAACTGTATATCAGCCAAATAATCGAAATAATAATATTAAGGTGTTATCGGCCGTTTAATAAGGAGCATAGACCAACCCAGGCCTATGAGGAGGCAGCACTGTATCCAATACAGATGGGCCAGATGGAGATTAGTCCACACGTTGCTGTACCGCCATCTCCTGGCCAGCCATGGTACGGCTCCTTCTTGACGCCCACGCAAAGGGAGCAGTTACAACATCCGTGCGTGATCCACCAACCCTCGCTGTCCATACAGCGCGCAGGATTGCAGGCAGCCACGTGCTGCAGCGTAGCCACCGCTACCGCTCAGCGGGACAGCTCTGGGTTGAGACGACGCTTCGAATGTCGCAACTCGCTCTGGGAAGGATTCCGCGGGCAAACGAGCAATAGCCGAGCGATAGTTGAACAAGTTTGCAGTCGTACGCAAAATAATATATACGCCATTGCGAATGTGCACCAGTGACTTTACGAAGTGGTTGACAATGCTAATCGTAGAGACAAGCGAGGAATTCCAAATTCGGAATTTTAGCAATTTAACGCTGGTCAGATGATGTCACCAGTACCCGACATCCGAACAACCACCCTGCTGGTTCTATTTATGCTTCTTTTAATTTGTATTATACAACAACAATTATTAAAGCAAACGTTAATGTATTCATGTATATATCAATATCTACAAACAGCATGCGCAATGAGCTCTGTGCGTGGTGCTTTGAGTGCTCTCAAATGTTGAATTTGGGTTTGGGTTTCGTGCAGTCGTTGACAAATCGGCTGAGGCAATCAACTTGCAAAAAAACAACAACAACCACAACAACAACCACAACAAGAGCCTCCTCGTGAAGGACCCAACCACGCAAAAGATTCCCCTGGGCTGCGATTTCCGACCGTGAAGCTTATTGAACCACAACCCCTGAACCTCATGATCTATTGTACGAACCATAGCAGCATCAGCAGATTATGCGAATACTTGATGATGGATAATTGATGATGATGATGATAATGATGAGTGATGATCATTGATGATGAGTGATGATCATTGATGATGAGTGATTATTGATGATTGATTGATAATGATTAATTATGATTGATAATATAATTAATGATGATAATGATGATGCACAAATAGAAAATTAAAAACCGCTCCGGTCATTTTGCAGAAACTGTGGTCACCATCCAGAACAGAACCACGTGACTTGTGACGGAGATTCGGTGTCCCGATTCACAATCACGAAGGAAGAGGAGGAGGCATCGTCGTGGTCACGACATGGCACTCCACTATCCCTGACGCAATCATCTGGCTCATGAACCAGCTCAATGTAAAACTGCAACTGTTGTTCTCCATCAACATCAGCCGCAGAAAAAAAAATACTTGAAAACCCGGTTTAATCAGAGGCAGAGCTGCCTGGAACTGGCCCCCAGGATCTCAGCGGTGGTGGCTCAGCCGTCTTGCTGATCCCTGCTCTGCTATTTTTGGGGGGGGAGGGAGTTACTTTTTGAGGAGCATAGAGTTGGCCCGTATGTATGTTAAACTTCTTTTGCACCACCGTACGTAGCCAACCGCGCTAGTCGTAGGTTAAGGGGGGGAAGGTGAAGGACAATGAACGGAACGCAAAGAGCAGTTTCTTTAGAGAAATGAGTTCTAAAGTGAGGTGGGTGAGTACTCGGAAGTGGAAGATCCCGGCGTAGGCGTGGCACGTGCCGAATCCTTGCTGCATTGGCACCACGCGGCCCAGGAGCCTCTCGTTGAGGGTCAGCGACGAGATGGCTGCCAGGAACCAGCAGTCTCCTGCCACGAGGAGGTGAGAGACGCGGCATCCAGTTCTCGTCGTCGTGATCATCATCAATTATGTCATCACCAACAGATTGAGCAAATCGCTAGATCAAATTTGAAACGAAACTTTTTTTTATTTTACCAGGTAAGGCCCACTGAGCTATACAGCTCTTTGTTTGCAGAAGCGACTTGGCCACAAGTGAAAGCTCAACGGAGGGGCTTATCGTCGCTTGGAAATTTATTGCAGCCAAATACCCTAAACGCAACGTGGTTTCTAAACGTGGGAGGGAAAACCCGGAGGACCCAGAGAAAAATCCATGCAACCATGGGTAGAGACGTGCAAACTCCAAATATAAATGGTGTCAAGGTCGGGATCGAACCCACGACCTCCTGCATACCAGGCGAGGTATTTAACATCTCTCCACCGTAACACCCCAGTGATTGATTGGCGGGCAGATGAATTGGGTGGAAATGGACACAGATTTGACTTCTGTAAGCGGAGGTGTCGCGTCCATCACACGCGCTCGATGGCCAATCGGAGCCAATTAAATGCTAATTGCAGTTGTTAGGTATATTTAAACGAGTGAGATAAACGCGACATGAATACATACGGGATGTTTACACTCTGCATCGTCATTCCTATGACGCGTGTTTACCCAGGACGGCGGTCTTCCTGAGTCTCAAGACGTTTAACCGGAGGTCTAACGCAGTGCCGGATTATCGTAGTAGCACAAGTAGCTACACAAGTAGCTACGGGCCCCGCACTTTCAAGCTATCAATCCCGGTTCAGTGATTCTGCACTTGCTCTATTACTATAGTACTATACTGCTTTCAAATATTATGAACGACTGGGTGTTTAAGGTTAGCGATTTGTCGTATTATCTGGCTGTATAGCAAATGAAAAAATACAATTACTTTACTATGCAAGTAAAAAACTTTGTGTTTTAATATTTGTGTTTTTTTTTATTCAGGGCCCCTTTATAACATATGCTACAGGCCCCGCACTAACTTAATCCGGCACTGTTCCATCCGCCACGTGTTTTGTTTTTTTTCGCAGCAGGGGGCTGATGTTCTCATCACCATCGTCAGCCCGGTGGAGACGATGTTTGAAACGTCACAACACACGAGGGTCACTGTAGAATATTCCACGAGGAAGAAATAAACTTGAGCGATAATTTGATTGAATGTATAACACTGCACGTGTCCGCAGTGATGGTCACGCCAGACCTCGAATTCAACGGCGTTGTGTTTGTACTGCTGTGCGTTGAAACGTTCACGTTAGTTGCACTTCTTTCCTTCGCGCCATACGGAGCCAACCGAGCTCATCGGAGGTGCGGGAGATGTCGGGGCTGCCACAGTGGTGCGGTGGTCAGTGCAACTCGACTTCCAAAACAGAGGTTCGACTCCAAGTCGCGGCACGGCGCGTTGAAAAGACGGTCAACGTTTCTCAACCATCCCTCTGTAGGGGTGTCAGGGGAAGGATTTCCACCAATAGGAGGGTTAGTGGGAGGGGTAATCGAGGAGATATAAGGGGAGAACAGGCGGGAAGAAGGGGCCTTTGGCAGGAACGAGATTGGGACGGCTGGGGACAGGTGTGGATGGGAGAAAAGGATTAAAAGACGAACCCCCTGCAACCTTGTGTCGGCTCTCCTTTACACCTCCAAACTGCCCGCCCCTGTCCAGCAGTTCGTCGATCGGCAAACCGCGTGTGGGTGTGGGGGGGGGTGTAAAATATGGGCGCTTCCCACCTCCAACTTATCCGATCAACGTGGAAGGGAGGACCGCATGAGAATTCCCTCTCGAGCTCCCTCTCGTGGGAGTCCCTTCTGCCGGCAGTGGGCCCGTGAGAGTCTAAGCAGCTCAAGGGCTGCGCCTTTTTGGAGGGGTGCGTTGGTGCAGCCAAAGGCGTTGCGTGAGAGGGCAGCACCGCGGACCGCGTGGAGCCAAACTCAAAACGTCAAATACTTAACATTAACAGGTGCAAAGTGCAACCCCCCCCCCCCCCCTCTTACTGACAAGACTGTTGCCCCGGGGATCACGTTTGCAAATGAGACTTATCCTGGCCTCTTGGGCTCCTTCTCTAGCGCCGGTCCCAGGTGCACTCACAAATGAACCACGACAATCACCTGGCCGATCTCGTCGAGGAGCGATAAGCCATCAATCACGCGGACTCCGCTCATACTCGCAGCAGCGACAGCGGCGGCATTTGGTTAGACGCCGAACAAAAAGGCGGTCACCGCATCGCGCGGCGATTTCAGATGCGCTTCCGCGGCCGTCTGGAAAGCTCTTCCGATATTAGGAAGTCGCTGGAGCTGTGCGCTTTTAAATCATCGTCTAGATCGTAAACTCATTTCTTTAGAACTTTTTTTTGTGTTTAGTTTGTTGTCTTTCCCACGCATCTCCGGTTAGCACGGTTGGCTACGTACGGTGCGAAAGAAGTTCACCATGCATACACATATACATAGACTCGCACAGAAACCCATGCTTGCATCCATACCGAGCTTTCCTTGGCACAGGTCAAATCTGCTGGCTCCTCGCACGATGAACTGGGGGTCGCTGGTGATCTCCTGCGAAATGACATCGTCGATTAATGGAGAGAAAACGCTCAACAATGGATGATCTGACTATGTTTAAAACGGGACTGCTATCGGGTGCATGTGTGTGTACGCCTGTTTTGAACACAGAGACGAACACAACGTGATTTCAACAAGCGCACCTGAGTGCAATTTCGGTTCATCAGACTGGTATCGGTAGGTGATCATAACACTAATTACCGATGTATCCAGCAAAAACTCACACCGAGTTCAAGAACCTTTCCCCAGGAGGGTCTTGCTGCATTTGGGTTTTTATTTCAAAATATTCTAAGACAAATGCACGAGTGTCTAAGCCAGTGGTTCTTAAGATTCACTACAGCCTTGTACCCCCTTTGGTTCTCAATCGTTAAACAAATGTATCATGTTCATAAACAGAACGTGGTTTGATGGAACAAAGTAGTTGTACTTACGTGGCCGTGCTTAATACTGGTAGGAACCCACTGGTTCCACCAGCCCACAGGGGATTATTGTGTCCGTCCGTCGTGCA
>CM025636.2:6323394-6347739 GCA_014621495.2 Entosphenus tridentatus
AGTGTCTCCAGCTGCAGTGTCTCCAGCTGCAGTGTCTCCAGCTGCAGGGTCTCCAGCTGCAGGGTCTCCAGTTGCAGGTGCAGGTTCTCTGGGTGCTGTACGCACGGAACTGAGTGACCCTGGCTGTTTCTTCATTTAATTCAAAGCAGCCCCGCACCGCGTCATCGCGAATCTCCCATCTCAGTGGCTGTACGCTGCAGTGACTGCTCTGTAATTATTCACCTTCTCACGTCACCCTCACCTGCACACGTCCCAGAGACACCACACCCCGGACGCTAATCGGTTGGGTGGAAACTCTGCGGCCCGTTGAACTTTCCACATTCTCCATAACCTCTCACCCCAGTCTGGAATTGAACCGATACACACGCGGTTTAAGTCGGACCGACCCTGCGCGCTGACGCCGGAATCTGCGCAGAGAGAGAGGGAGAGCTCTCACCTGGCCGGTCTTCCGGGTTCTCTACCTGTGCATCTCAGGGCCACGTGTGTGCGTTTGTGTGTGATAAATACACCCAAGTGGGAGCTTCATTGGGCAAACGGTACGGGTGTTGGTGTTTGTGTGCAGGTGGGGAGCGGTGGTGCAGCGGTTAGCACGCTGAGCTAGGAACCCGGCGACCTGAGTTATAGCTCACGGCCATCACCAGTGACGATTTATTTGGACTATCCCTAGGTGGACTCAGCTAAAATCCGTCCCTGGGGAGACAAAGGCGTCCGAGCGGAGTGCTGGCCACCCACCCCCTCGTGTGCCATGCCGGCCTTCAAAGGTGCTCGCTCATAGTACTTGCCCCAACAGTCTGTTAAGGCTATACGGGGGATCTTTGTGGGTAGGTGTGGATTTGTGCTTATCAGGAGTAACCGGCAATGGGCTTATTCTGCTTTTCGGCTGTAGAATGAGGCTCGACAGACGGTGAGTTACATGGTTCAAGCGATTTGGAACATGTTGTGCGACTATGCCTGGCCCGTGAGAGAAAACTATCAGCCCCGAAGCCGGATTATTCGGTGTTAACATAAATAAATACGTGGTTTTGGGATTTTTGCAGTTGAAGCGATCACGATGCAGCTATCTAGACGGTCTCGAACAAGCGATGATTATTCAATAATGTATGCAGATCAAAAGCTGTCGGACGAATTTGGTTGTAAGATATGCGCTTCGAGTATTTGCTATATTTTTCCACGTGATAAGCCACTTCGTTGAGCGATCATCTGTGGCCAGGTAGCTTTTGAAAAAAAAAGACAGCCAAATAGCTCAGCGGGTCTTAGCTGGTTAAAAAGAAATAGTTTAAAATAGTTACATTTATTGTTTTATTATTTTAACATACAACGTAATAAAAACACAATGCTCCAATAGCTAGAACAGTCACAACATTCACGCAGCCCTCGTGGCGTCACGGCTGCCTTTGAAGCTGTTGAACCAGGTTCAAATCACGTGGAATATTTTTTGTTAATTTACAAATCACGCTATGACATCATCGAGTGTTTGTTGTTCCACGTGAGCGCAGTGAGGTCACACCACGCGGAGCCCTGTGACGTCGCCACCGCTCCGTGGTCGAGTGGCGAGCACGTGGGGCTGCAAGTCTTTAAGTTGCGGGTTCAAATCCACATTCTCCATTTCACCTTTTTACTTCGGCAAATTCAATCACAAACGCAAGGTAAAGTTATTTTTATTTATTTTGTACACTTTTTAAAATATGCAACTAAAACAATATGACAAAGGTCAATTATGTAACGACCGCAACATACACATCTAGTGTGAGTCTACATGGTGTAGTGGATAAAACGCCCGCCTCTTGACCCGGGTTCAAATCCCGCATTCGATTTTTTTTGCTGCTTTACAGGCGCACGCGATGACGCCACCGCCTGTATTTACGCGGCCACGTGCACGGAGTGCGATCACTGCACCACGCGGGGACCCCTCGACCTGCGTGAAGACTCGGTGGCGCCAGGCGATGAGAGACAACCCAACCCCGAAGGGCTTGGAGGCACGAGGTTCGAACCCCGACAAAGACGAGTGGTAAATCATTATAAATACGACGCAAGTTATGTGAATGTACTTTACATGTGTGTCTACTGTGTGAATGTCTTTAACATGTGTGTCTGATTTATATATGTATGTATGTGTGGGGAGTGCAGGCAGAGCTGGGGAGATGGTGCGCCACGGCGTGGGGGATGTGGAGTCTCTACCAACACCCCCGTCTGTCGTTTTGTCTCTACTAAACACGTGTCTGTGTGTGTCTGCACTAACGCGTGTCTGTGTGTGTCTGCACTAACGCGTGTCTGTGTGTCTGCACTAACACGTTTGTATCTACAATGTGTGTCTCCGTACTAACACGTGTGTGTCTTGCTTTGTGAATATACCAACATGTGTGCGAGTCCAGGTAGAGCTCAGGAGATGGAGACCTGGAGCCAGAGAGAAGGAAGACACGTTAATACATTGCAGAAAAAAGAAGCAGTGATGGCCACGGTGGGGTGGGGTGGGGTCTGTGGACATCGCCATTAAAGGTATAATTTCCTTGCAAATTAATGCATTTACGTCGGATTTTCTAAATCTGTGAATTTTCGCAAAATTGCGGACAAAAATATATCTCTAAAAGTAACATGACAAACGGTACAAAAACAGTAATTTACATCCAACAGGGTGCTATGTTATTGCTATAATAAACTACTATAATCACCCAAAAATGTCTGTCCGTCCCGCGCGTAATGTCACTCCACATGAGGCCCACCCCCCTGCGTGACGTCACTCTACATGAGGCACACCCCCCCTCATTAATATTCATGAGTGGGTGGATTTTTTTACACTAACGCGGAGGAAGGTCGAGCTTAATTCAATAATTTATTACGCCAAGTCGCTTCAAATATGACGTTTCTTTATAGAAAGTGCACGGTAAAAAAATTAATCTACGCAGCACAGTGCTCCATCCGTGCGTGACGTCACTGCAAAAGAGCCGCCCCCCCTCATTAATATTCATGCTCGCGTGGAAATTTACACTAACGCACAAGGTCGCGCACTCCATATGCCGCACCCCTCCCCTCATGAATAATTATGAGCGGGTGACGTCACTCCACATGCCGCACCCCTCCAGAATAACCATGAGGGGGTGACGTCACCCCACATGCCGCACCCCTCCCCAATAACCATTAGCGGGTGACGTCACTCCATATAGTCAATCATGAGCTAAACAATTATTCGATTGAATATTTCAGATTTACTGCAACATACACTCGTCTTTGGACGGGGAAAAAAGCTAGTTTGGAAATAAATGTTACAACTAATTTTTTTTTTACAACTAAACACGATTTAACTACTCCCATGACGCACACGCTGTGGCAGGCCCTCATCCAGCAGTGGATTGATGGGCAGCACAGAGCAGTGCAGCAACACCAATTGTGCATCCATTGCACAGCCCTGCGTATGTGTCTCCCTGCCTGTTCACCAACTTTGGTGAAGTATGGTTAAACAACGCCCACTGTGTGGATGTTCTCATCCAGCAGTGGATCGACTAAGAACGGTCTGTACGTGTATGTGCGTGTCGTGGTATGTAAAGCCAAAAGATATCCGACTGGTTGACATTACGGAGTTGAATGAATGGGCTGTTATCTGTATGTAAACACATACGCCTATACTTGCTGTGCACCGAGTCTAACGGGATTCAGGAACCCTGACTCTCGATGAGCTGCCCCTGAACTCACAGAGTGCATCAATGGGACTTTAAGACTACAAGGGGTGAAATGAAAGCTCCCTGAATCAACATTTAAACCTCGTGCCCAGATCCACACCGACTAGCATCGGAGCGTCACTCAGCGCGGATCCAACTCAGACATCAGCCCCAGGGAGGCGTCAAGTTCATTGATTAGGTAGAGCTCTGTGAGCCATTCGGCTCTTGAATCGGGTGCAACCGCAACAAACAAAAAATCAAAAACATGAACAAGAAAACATCTTAAAGTGACTATGTGCAAACAGAAAATCCAAGAAAAGACAGCAAAATATTGCAGAAAAAGCACCGTACACCAACACTGTGTGCAAAAATCCCAGTGGGATGCAAGTCAAACAACAACAACCACAAGACAATTTAGATTAAGGCCATCAGTCTAACTCTGTACTACAACAAACAAACATGGCCAAACCGAATTTTTTTTCCAAAATCACCAAAATAAAGCCATAACTCACGCCTCAGACGGCTCCAGGTGCAGCATCTTCAGATGCAGGGTCGCTAGGCTCCAGGTGCAAGGTCTTTAGGCTCCGGATGCAAGGTCGCTAGGCTACAGTTGCAAAGTCTTTAGGCTCGATGTGCAGGGCCCCCAAGTTCGATGGTCTCCAGGTGCAGGGTGTCTCGGCTCCAGATGCATGGCCCTGGCTTTCTCTTCACCGAATTCAACGCCGCCCGGCCCCGCACCGCGTCTGAGAATATCCCACCTCAGTGGCTGCGCACTGCAGTGACTGCCCCGTCATTCACCTGCCTTCGTGTCACCTTCACCTGCAGACGTCTCAGAGACACCACAACCCGGAGTCTAAGCGGGTGTGTGGACAACTCTCACCCCAGGATGGAATTGAACCAAGACACCACCGGCTCTTTTCGTCGGGCTCGTCCCGTGGTACGATGCCGGCAGCTGTGTCGAGAGCTCACCTGGCCGGTCTTGCGGGTTCCCTCCCTGTGCACGGCAGGGTCACGTGTGTGCGTCTGATCAATACACCAACTCCGAGATCTCCGAATCAGCCGAGCGGCATTATCTTTTCGTCAGCTGCGTAACGCAGTGTGGAAGGTACCTGGTCTGTCACTCCATGCGAAGCTCCGGGTCTTCTCTCCCACAGTCGTGACCTTCCTTGTCTTTTCTTTCGAAATGTGGACCCCCTCGAACGGAGCATTTGCGCCGGTTAGAAACATCCAGGCTGAGCTGCCTATGATCTGGGTTTAACCAGGCTGGATCTTGTCAGCTCAAAAATCCTTGAAATATCTGGACACATTCCCATCAGTGAGTTCCTCCGGCAGGCAAGGCTGTATTGGCTGGGTCATGTAGTCCACAATCCCCGCCACCGCATCCCCAAGCAGCTTGTTTGGCCGTATAGAGGCTAAATGGGCGCGGCACGGGCTGGAGAAGAAATTGACTGATACGGTACAGAAGGATGTGGAGCTAAGTGGACTTGGCGAAGACTGGTACCAGCGGTGTCAAGATTGGCCCCTATGGAGAAAGCGCGTGAATGATGCTACTGAGCAATTGGAGGCAGTCGTCCTCCAACAGCGGAGGACAGAGGAGCGACGCTCACAAAGAGCGGAGCGCCGGACGGCTAATATGCAGCAAATTGTCTCAGGAGGGTGAACAGGTGTTGCAGCTGCCAGTCATCTCAGTCAGGGAACCCATGACACCTGGGTCTGTCCCGTGACCTCGTGAGCGAGGTTTCGACACTCCACGTGGCCTCGGAGTGCACTGTCTGGCACAAGCCCCGTGGTGACGTCACCAACACTTAGTGGTGAATGCGTTGTTGTGTGCCTATCTAAATAAAGACCTTAATCTGTATGTCTCAAAAACCTTTAGGGTATTTCCCGACGAGGTAGAAAACAGAAATTTGGTATAGCTTTTAGGACACAAAAACAGTAAAAATCTGAAATTTTTCATTTTAATGCCCCCAAATCTCGATTTTAAGTGCCCCATAAACGTTTGTGCGTGGTATCATTCAGAAACCGTTCAAAATATAAGATTGCGGGGTTTTTTCGTTTGATAGAGCGTTAAACAGCAAATAAAATTAAAGCGAGAATCATTGTTCTTATCTTTTATTGAGGTATTTCAGATTCAAGCGGTTTTAAACAAAAAAATACGCATTTTATGTTCAAATCTGAAAAATTCGAAAACGGTAAAAGATAGGAGCTTCCCCTCAGAGTATTAAGTTCATAAATGTTTGTTCTTTCTACTAAAAAAATACGGAATCTTTACATTGAGCGGTTTCCGATGAGTACGTCTTTAAATACAAGTTTAATCAAGTCACCATTTTTTTGCGGGAAAATACAAATTTTTCGAGTAGTTGTTAGTGTCTGATCGTAGATACAAATTGTAAAATATCCTATCAGGTTCACGATTATACTTATTGAAAAATGTTTACCTGGCAAAGACAGGCTTCATGAACTAGTGTGTAATCACCACCAATGGGCTTATTCTGCTTTTCGGCTGTAGAATAACGCGCGCCAGATGAATTACTTGGGTCTAAGCGATTCCGTGACATTGAGTGAGCTCGCCTGCCCCGCGAGTGAAACCAATCACAGCCTCGAATCCAGATTATTTTCAGTTTAAAAAGAAATCTTTTTGGCATTTTTGCAGATTGAAGCGATCAAGATGGAGCTACCGAGACGATCCGAGGCAGAAGTCGCTGACCTGTCGCTCCGGAATCGCATGCGGTGGCTTTTTAAAGACCGCTTCAGGAGTTATTTATTAAGAACCACCTTAATTACTATTAATATTTTGGTTGCCGACCCCCTGATCAAGAACTTACATCACCTAACCGTCGTGGTTGTGTTTGTATCAGATACGTCGATGCATCAGAATGTTTCAATGGACTTCAGGTAGAGACGGTCCACACAGACGTCCATCAATGACAGAGCACTGTCATTGCTTCACCTTTACTCACTGGCGAGGTCGTGCAATGCCTAACGTAGCACGCTATCGATTCAAAGTTCGCAAATGGGGCTTGAAATTGACTCCCGGGTGAGAGGTAAGCCCCCCCAACCCCGTCCCTCTCTCGCACTCTCCCCAGCCCCGCCCCTCAGTGGGTTGGGAACTCATTTCGTCCCTCCCATGCATGGCATGATGTCGCTGCTCACCCGAGCTCTCATTACTCTGATAATGCATTGTCTTTGTGCTGTACGTCTTTTGGCGTCCTCTGGTCTAACACCGTTTGAGACTAGGCTCGAAAGAAAGCTATCTCTGGTGTTGACCAATCAGTTTCAAAGACAATGCATATATTACCAGAGTATGTTTTCTGTTTGCATTCTGACCACAATAATTGTGGTTAATGCAGACATGATTCCTTGTAAAAGGTTTCAGTTTGGTGTTTTAACATCGTAACATCTGTTTTGTTGCCAGAAAAAAGGGGAAAACCTATCATATTTTGATACTGGCAAAGGAGGTCCCATGATGCTTAACATTTTTAACCCATTTCCCAGGTCCTAACTGAGTATAAGTATTTTTTTGATCGATTCCACAAATTACATAAAAATGTGTGAAAAACCAGAAAGCTGATCACCGTGCATACCAGGGTGATCGGCAGCCTAAACGTCCATTCGATATGTTCGTGAACCCACTTGCTGCGCTGCCTTATATGCGAGCGTGTGGGCACGTGTCTTTGTATGTTTGTATATGGTACATGAGTGAATATAAGTGTATGTACGATGTGAATGTACGTGCTTTGCGTGTGCGTGCATCTGTTAACCTGCGGGCATCTTCAATTCAAATCCCGAAGATACCCGCAGCAGTCGTGCCGTGGGTGAGAGAAGAAAATGCCCAACACGCAGCTCAACATGGAAGACTACTCTTGGATGGGGAGTACATTTTTTTCCATTTATGTTTCCGAGTCATTAAACAACGCTCCATCAAATGGCGAGTCTTTAATCGAGTGACAGAACGAGGCCAACCTTTCTCGCTAACCAATACCATTAACCCACCATTCGCCACTAAGTGACGGCAACGTCACCACGGCACCCGTGCCAGACCTGGTACATTTTGAGGCCACGTGAAGTGTCGAAGGCTCGCTGACAGGTCACGGGACAGACCCAGGTGCCATGGGTTGACCGACTGAGATGACTGGAAGATGCACTAGTTGTGCCCAACTCCACCCCTCTAACACAGACACCAATACCATGCATAACGTTATTCCTAACCCCCGTGTTAACCATAACCGCTAACACAATCGTACCCCCCCCCCCTCTTCCAGAACTCGTAACCCCAGTGTTGTGACTGGCGCGTGGTTGGTGTGTCCCGGTACGTGTACAAGTTGTGAAGCTGGTGCGATGCTGCTGTGCAACTGGTGTTAAAAGCCACACTTTGACACGACCTACAAATGTAAGTCACGAACGTCCATTTAACTTGTCACATCAACAAAGCTTTTAACTCCAAATCCGAAAACATCGAACATTTATTGCAGCCAACGTGTTAAAAATCGGTGGGGCGGCACTTTATACAAACTCCGTAAGATCACCCATCTTTGCTGAATGCAAAGGCCGACAACTGTACACTTGTAACCGCTGCCAGAGGACGCTTCCTCTTTGATGCGCGTTCATCGTCGGGAGGAGCTTTCCGATCGTTCTCGTCAGCCGGCTCCTCGCGCATCCTCTTCAAATCGTCCACCTCTTTAGCTTCCTGCGCAAACGCCTTTGCCTTGGCGTTCCATTCCTGTACGAGCACACGATAATTACACAACTCGGACCTTTAGCCCGGGCGAAGGCGGAAACTTGCGCTTCAAGACAGTTCCAGGGTGCAGGGTCCAGGTTCCGCAAGAAGTGGGGAGTACCCACACTTTAACCCACTGTGGTGTACCCATTTATATTGCTGGGTGGACAGAGATGGAGAGGACTTCAGAAACTGGCGTCATCGTTTCAACTGCGGCGCATGGAGATTGAATTGAACCGGCAACCTCTGGATAGCAAGTCCAGTTCGCGAACCATTCCGCCGCGATAGCTCTAAATTTCTCAGTTAAGGGCCCGATTCATATGCTGGTGGGAAAGTGACCATCCCCATAACACCTTATAGATATTTAGCCAAACATTTGCCTTGCCAGTCTTTCTGCTGACAAATGTAACAGGCCCTAAATGTGGCACATCCGTCGACACTGAGCGGAGGGGCAAGCCTGCCAACACCCAGATGCCATTATCGCCGCTCACTGCAAGTTTCTATTTTTGCAAATTCCTACCGCACCTCCGATTGGCACGGTTGGCTACGTACGGACTGAAAGAAGTTCAACATACATACAACATACAATTTACGAGGTGAGAGTCTGCTGTGGTATCGAGTGGTTGGGAAAAGAGGCACGCTTGCCTTCTTCTCTTGCGACGGGAGCTCCCGGAAGCGCGCGGTCCCGTCCCGCACGAGATCCTCTTCGCCGAGGTCGCTGCGCCCGGCCTTCACGAGCTCACGGTTTTCCCGCAGCCACAGCTCAAAGCCTGTGCGTACGCTGCACACGCACAACAGCGACAGCTCGAAGATAAAGATCCCCCGTGTGGCCTAAACAGACCGTCGCGTGGCGAGCGCTGTTGGCGCGCTCCCCTCCGAAGGCCGACACAACACACAGCGCGGTGGTGTGTCCAGGAACACTCGGCCGCCTAAATCTCCCTCATAGAAGGCCGAGTCGACCTGAGCGAGACACAGGACCGGTTAAAATATTCGTCACCTATGTTGGCCACGAGTGGGAATCTAACCAAGGTCGCCAGATTCGTAGCCAAGTGTTCGAATGACTACTACAGGCATGGTGCAAACGCACAGCACACGCAGTACACAGATATGAATAGCATGGTGCACACACACAAACACAGCACACGTAGATAAAGTACAGATACAGCACACACAGAAATAGAACACAAAGAGGTACAGCATAAACACAGACTCAGAAATAGCACAAATCCAGACAACACAGTCATAGCACACCTTCATAGTATACACCCAGACATACCGCCCACAGTGGGTAGCCTAGTGCTCTACCTGCTGACACACAGCCAATCAGCTTCCACAACCGACACGATCTTCACACAATTGCACACTTGCTCATTAGCAGCCTCCGCATGTTGACACGGAGGCAACAATTCTGCAGCGAACTCAGCCACTGACCATCGCACAGCTTCCTTGTCTTTTGTAATGCCCCCAGCGGCTTCCTTCTTCTGAGAATCTCCAGGTTCTTCCTTCTTCTGGGCATCTCCAGCCACCTCTTGGTCTTTTCCTTTGAGACTCATTCCGAACAGTGTCGCCTGCTTCAGCCCATAAACACAGCGAGGCCAGGGCAGTGTTGTTCGTCATATCGTTGGCTAAGGCAAATGCGTCAGCGTGGGTCGACAGTGCCCCCAGCGGACACTCGTGCCGCGCTAGCATTTAACCACAGTGCACTTTACACGTTACACCATACTCGTGTTGTCAGGATTGTGAGACGCACCAGAAAGTCAGAAGCACCACAAATGTGTAACCGGTGTCAATAAATCTATACAAATCTGCTTACTAGTGGATTATAAGACTCATTCCCAATATTGTTTCAAAATACATGGGGGGGAAAAAAGTATCTTGTAATTTGGAGAATACAGTCTCTGTAAGGCATCCCTGGAAAAATAATTTTCATGCAAAAATACGGAAATGATTGGGCAATTAACACTTTTCACAGCCATGCGTTTTTCAACCATACGTCACCTTGCAGCAAGCCACTGTTAAATTAATTCTGTAAACGCTGCTCGGTTACATTTTTGGTAAACATTTTCAGAATAAATGGGGCATGACACTGGTCCTTCAAGGCGATACCTATCATTTTTAGATTTTGCCACACAATGTGTGTAGGCCCGAAAACCCAAATCTATATTCTCTCCCGTGAAACCAATGGTACCGGCCACTGGAAGGAATCACCGGGTCATTGAGAATCGACGCAACCTAAACCGTGAAAAGGTTGAACAGATAAGAAAGTCAGCGTGTGTGTGCGTGCGGACAAGGGGACAGGCACCTGCTTGGCCTTTGGCTTGGCAGGCTGTGGGCCGGGACTGGGGGTGGGGGCCGAGCGTCGGGGTTTGCTCATGCTGTCCAGAATGCTGCTGCACGGAGGCCGCTCCTCGTTCGAGGTCGCAGCTTCTGCCGACACCTGGGAAGGCACGAGAGCCCGGGCGAGGCGGTGCAATGGTCAGAGCACATGGATCCCAATCACAAGGTGACGGAGTTCAACAAAGCCCGGTCGTGAAATATATGAGCAGACAATATTCTCCTTCATATATATATCGGTCTCTGCACGTTAAAATGTTTTCGTTTTTTGTATGCTTCCGCAAACCACAAGCCCTTCTGGGAGCTCATATATTCAGCAGCATTGGTTCAATACAAGCAAATTCTATACCGGTTTTCGATAAAGTGTCAGATTCTACGATAAAATTGCTCAACCTTGCCACAGAAATGTGGAATTTCTAGGACTGGCTCCGACTGTTAAAATATGCCTCCCCGTGTAAATTTGCATGGGAAAGCACGTGATAATAATACCACGGATACTCTGAAACTATACACATGTACACTCAGCAGTGAAAGGACCTGGTGAACACCCCAACATTGTGCACAAACACAGCATTCCTTTTCAAAGTGCATACACACACTATAAACACAGTACACACACAATGTGCATACACACAATGCAATACACACGTTCAGTATACAATGAAGGACACATACAGACAAGATACCTCCAACCACCCACCACAGTACACAATGAGACGTATTTTAAAGGAGTTCTCTTACTTTGAATGGGTTGCTGCGATGAATTGCAGATTTTCGCACAACTGGCCCTGGAAATTGGCACAATAAAGGGTAATGTTACTGTAAACATAATGTAGATTAAATGCCGATTGTGTTGTCTCTTGTTTACAAAAAAAATACTTTAAAAATTCCCTATATATAGCTGATGTGCGACATCACGCATTTTTTCCGTGCACACAAACGCGGGCATCATGGCACATTACATTCGCGGCCTGGCCCTCTCACCTGGCCTGATTGGCAAGGAAGGTTCCTGGTCTCTGTTGCTCTGCAGCACTGGTCCTGCAACAACCACGAACAGGAGTTATACTCACGAGCCTGAGCAATCTGTTGGGAAACTCGGTTGCATGCAACCGAATCACTTATGCGTGGGTTGCGAGTAAGTTTCTCAACAGGCTGCTTACAGCAGGGACAAACCCTTTCAATGCAAATAACAAAACACATATTGGTCAATAACATATGGCTTTACAACAAAAACGTGTATATATAATAGGCGACGTATCAGGCAATGACACTTCTTCGAAGCACACAAACTATAATTGGTTGTTACAATTCTGACGTGGGTGGGGGTAGGAGGAGGTTGAGCTAACTACAAACAGGGGGTAAATAAGTTGAGGGACTTCGAGCGCGCATTGGTTGCATGACAGATCCCCACCTCCGATTAACACGGTTGGCTACGTACGGTGTGAAAGAAGTTCAACATACATACAGATCGCTCAAGCGCGGATGCGCCTGTACGGCTATGGACAGCAAAACGAACAAATTCGACAGGGCCGGATTGTGACCTTGCTGGGGCCCTAAGCCATTTCACACTTCAGAGGCCCCACCGATTCGCACCTCCGATGAGCACGGTTGGCTGCGTACGTTGCGAACGAAGTTCAACATACGTTGAGGAATGCCTGTATAGTTTTTGTTATATTGGAATGAAAAGAACTGTTTTGGAGAATCTTTTCTTTCCCCCCACCGCATCACTCACTGCTCCGATCTGCGTCCCGCCTCACGGGCAGCTCCTCGGCCGCAGTCTCAGCCTCGTCTTCTGCCACCTCCACGTCCTCATCATCCTCCGCCTTGGCCTCCGCCTCATCCTCGAGCGACCGCGCCAGCTCGGCGAGGCGCTCCGCCAGACCCAGGTGGCGCGAGCGAGACGCGTATTTGATCGCCAGGGTCAGCGCCGCAGGGGTCATCATGTGCGCCACCTCCACGCAGCGGAACTCCCGGTCCAGCTTGCACGCCAGCTGCAGCGTGCAGCCAGACACAGCGCAGTTAGCTACGAACAGAATCGGCCACAACACAGAGCTAGCCACAATGCAGATCTACCTACCACGCAGAACCCGGCCACAAAGCAGATGCAGCTACAACACCGAGTCGCCGCAACACCGAGCGACCACAACGCAGATTCTGCCACAACGCAGAGATCGCCACAACGCAGAGTCCGCTCGAGTAAGGACTAGAGTGAGGGCGAGTACGAACAGCAAACATCTTCATGAGGCACTCCTGCTGGTGGTGCGTGGCGTCGCCCTTGGGTCCGGCCCCCTTGGTCAGACGGGAGCACCAGTACTGCTCCTGTGGGTGAAGCCAGAGCCATCGCGTTAAGCCTCCGGAGCCACAAGCCAGAGCCGCTAACGCCACCACCAGCTCAGGCGGTGGCGGATAGAGGCATCTGTAAAAAAAGAGCTTTACAGCTCATCGGATTCCTCCAGTATAAATAAATATTCTGACTATAATTTTCACTTTTGTGTTACAAACGGCCACAGAGAGTTCATAAGCATCAATCGGTGTAAATCTTCTCTACAGCAACACACCACACAAATTACAAACCACCACATTGCAGCAGTTAAGAGCTACGATTTCTGGCTAAATGTATCGTTTTTTCATCCAAGCTCGTGAACACAAACAGGAAGGGCCTCAAGCGCCCTTTCGCCTATCCATTGTGGCTCAGCAAAACAATCGGCAATGTGGATATGTAGAACCTCAAACCAGAAACAGGGAACTTATAACTTGCATTTGGAATTTGGAACCATGACACCCGCCATATAATGGCTTATCTTTAGCAATGATCACGCTAGGTTTCATCGTCACTTTTAAGTGGACGGGACAATTTTGTTAGTCACGACAGAAATCACTGGGTAAATGTGGAAATCAAAGTTGCCCCCGTGGAAAATGACTCAAGAGTTGACCTCTGCCTGTAGCATTCAATGTCCACCTTCAATGACCATTCAGTAAGAGATGACCTACACTATTCGTGCTTGGTCCATCCATCCCGTCCTTGTCGTCACACAGGGCAAATCCAGCGTCGCCACTCTGTAAAGCCCAATTCTTTTCAAAGTGCCACCCCCCCAGATCAAACCCAAATTTTGAGGATCGTTGCTAACATTCCCCATCCAATACATCTCTCTTCCTCTCATTACTCCGTGGGCAGACTTTACGGGGGAAGGGCAATCCCCGCCCAAACTGGACACCTTTATTAATGTATTGTCAGTAGTTGCCAATTAAGAATGAAAATATTTAATTTATTATATGCACCCGCGATTCCTAATGTGAGGGACAAAGCTAACCCCTGCTCACCCCGCCCCCCCCCCCCAAATATAGAAGTAAATTTTGCCTAAGCATTACTCCTCTTATTACCTCAACAAATTTAATCAACCTCTCCTATAAACGGCTCTCTACCGGCCACTAATACAACAACCGCGCAGCCACGTACCTCCATGGCGCCTTTCTCCGTGTTCATCTGGCAGAACGGCAACTTGAAGGGCACTACGGTGACCGCTGGACGGGGCAACGTGGGTGGGAATCTGGAGCCTTTGCATGGAATGCACCTGCCGAGGGACACGTTCCTGCATCAGCAGCAGGTGGTGGCAGTGGCCCGGCGGTAGCACGTTCGCGCTTTGGACGTTCGCAAAATGTAGACGATCGTGTGTGCCGGATAGAGGAGAGGTTGTCACCCCCAACACATAAAGCCGCACGTATGTTATATGATTTAGAGTGTGTCCCTTTACCAGTCCCCTCCCACACCCGATCAACCCCTAGAATGTTGGTTGCTTTCTCCCTACCCCTCTTCCCCTGCCCGTAAACACAAACTCCCACTCTCCCCCCCACATCCGTCGGAGACCCCCGTCAGGGTGGGCACCAAGCATCCCTTCCCCGCACCTAGACAATGTGAGAGTGCCAAAAAGTTCCTCTCCCTTTGTTGTTGTTGTCCACCCCCCTCCCCAGACACCGCACATTATACCAGGCTTGTGCACTTAACTCAATAATTTGTATTTTTAAATGTACCCACAAATTTCTCATTTGGGGACTTAATGTAGCAACCATCACCCCTAGGTTGGCAGACTAATGCATCAGAGCTCACTCTTCTAAATTAGACTATCCCAGTCTCTTAAGTCCTCGCCTGGTCAACCACACGCCACTCACCTGAGCTGCTGCAGGGCCTCCTGTACGCCCACCAGCCAGTAGTGGTCTCCACGGCTCTTGAGTAGGTCACGGGTACAACACACCGGGGTCCAGCTGTAGCCCAGCGCTCGGTTCATGAGACTGACCACCCCCAGCGAGTCTGCAAATACGGGGGTACCTGGGAGGCACAAGCACCGGGTGCACGGCAAAAGAGTTGAGTGCACCGAAAGGACCATTTAAAATTGCGCAACGAAATGTAACATGTTTAATGATCCTAGGAGTAGTAATGAGAGAGCGAGGGCGAGTTGGACTGATCTGGTGGAATGAGATACGAGGCCTCACTAAGTGGCAGTGCATGCCAGGAGAAAATCTGAGTAGCAGACCCCATGTGGGGACTTTTGGCTTAGGAAAGCAGGCCACATTTGTCAGACCATAGCCGTTTTCGCATTGGAATATTTATTCAGAGGAAGGCATAACAGGTAATGCTTACAAGAGTTCGGAGCCCTGAGAAGATTCACGTAAACTTCTCCTGATAAATCTCCCAGCTCAGAATTGTTGAGCATCTCTCAACAAAAGAGAAAACAGAGGAAGAAAAAAAAACTGGACGACGCCAATATTGTCACGTAAAACGAGTGAATTCCAAAAGCCACTTGAAGAGGACGAACCTTCGGCGGAGAAGCCTAGCCAGGTGAGATAGGCTTTGGGTCCCAGGGGAATGGGGTCTCCTCGCACGACAGCCCTTCTACCTTGGCAGCTCAAATCCAGAAGCTGGAATCCTACACACTGGTCTCCATCAAAGGCCACACCTGGACAGCACGCATACTGCGATTAGCACGATTGGCTACATACGGTGCAAAAGAAGTTCAACATACATACATACATGTGCAGTGACTTATATGGAGTCACTATGGTGTTTAGCGCCAGCTACTGTCACAAGAGTGGAAATGTACGTCTTGAGTCTCTCTTTGGCACCAGAGTCGATATGGCATGGAAGCGGGCCCTACGGGGCATAGTTCTGGTGAGGGTCAGAGAGAGAGCAAGTGAGGACGTGATACTCTGTGCGAATGCGAGAGGGCACGTGGCCAGGGCAGGGTAGCAAGGGGGCCCAAAAGGGGACTTGAGGGACACGTGATATGAGCCAGAGTCTTCTCGTAGGATCTAGAAGGGGGCGTGGCCGAGAGCAGAGTCAGGCCACACTCAGGAGCATAAAGGGGCAGTCCTGAGACGGTTCTCGGCTCTCTGTTGGAATGGAACTCGTCGGTACTACGTCTCTTTGATCCTCGGTCTTCGATGATACGCTCGGCATCGTGGGTCGGGCAGTGTGTTACTGACTGACCCAGTTATGTAGTTACCCCATTGTGGTCTAGTTAACCATGTAGTTATCACCTAGATGTAGAACCAGTGTACGTTTATGTAGTTAGCCCTGTTGGGTCGTTAAATAAACGTGTTGCCTCAAACTCCAGTGTGTGCCTCCGTATAACACACTACTCATGCATAGACAAAGATCCACCATATACCCTTTAACAGACTGTTGGTGCAAGTGCTGTTAGCAAGCACCTTTGAAGGCCGGCACGGTACACGAGGGGATGGGTTGCCAGGACCACGCCTTTGTCATCAGGTACTCATTTGATGCTAAATTGACCGAGGTGAGGCCCATAACCCGTTCAGATTATAATCGTTACTGGTGGTGGCCATGAGCAGGAATTGAACTTGGGTTGCCGGGTTCGTAGCGCAGTGCGGTAACCGCTACACTATCCCTCGCCACACACACAGTCCAGGTCACTGGCAAATGAGACCATCCTGGTCTCGTGAATTCTTACCCGGTTAAACAAATAAACTTCAACCCTACTTATAATTCATAGTGAACACACCCATGCAGAGAAACCGCCTCACAGCATGCTCACCCCTGTGGTAGGCGACGAGCAACTTTGACGCATGAGCGGCCATGGCGAGCACCGGCCCTGGGAGCAGGGACACCTCCCTTTGCAGGCCTCCCAGGGACAGAATCCTGAGCAGAGGACCCATGGAGGCCCCACTGGAGGCCACGGCCACCCAGTCCCCACCCACGCAAATGGCGCGGGCAGTCTCGCCCGTGGGCAGCTCCAGAGTCCATTCCTTCGTCGTGTCCCAGGAGCCGAAGTGCAGACACTGCACCTTGCTGCTCTCGGGCATGCAGTACACATTGAACGCACAGCACTCCTGAGTATGCACAGCACACACGAGCGCAATACATACACAGCACGAAGAGCAAGCAAGGGCACACGTGGCACACACAGCCTTAACAAAAAACACTTATCCCCAATATGAACCATAACAGACTGTTAGGGCAAGTGCTGTTAGCAAGCACCTATTAAGGCCGGCACAGCAGACAATGGGGTGGATGGCCAACACCATACCCAGCTGCCTTTGTGCCCGCAATGCAGATGTTCACACAGGTACTCGTACTGAGTCAACCTAGGAGAGGTCCAGGACCAGTTCAGACATTCATCACTGATGTTGGCTGTTAAGGGGAATAAAAATTCGGTTTACCAGGTTAGTAGCGCAATGCGCTACCCACTGCACTACTGCTCCCCAGTACACATGAGCACACAGAGAAGCGTCATAATAAGCTTCTTCCAGACACTCTGCACTAGAGGCCTCCCAAGTCCCCTGTCACTGCAAGCTGCGTTGTGTTCCCACCTAGGCGTGTCCTCCGTGGCCTCACAGGCCAGGAGCACGGCCTGGCTGGAGAGGTGGGCCAGCGTGTGGTTCAGGTTGTTGGCGAGGTGCATGCTGTGGTGCAGCGACGCATCGTGGAACTCCACATCTATGGCGCTGTCTTGTTCGTCATTGTAACTCCGCACCACTCCCACCGAGTTCCACATCTGCCTCGCGCATATGCACACAAAGACAAAGATCCGCCCGGCCTATATATTTTGTACAGACCGTTGGGGCAAGTGCTGTTAGCGAGCCCCTATTAATGCCGGCACTGCACACACAGTTGTGAGTGACCAGCACCACCCCTGGCCACCTTTGTCTCCCCACCTGTTACACACCGTAACAGGTACTCATTTAAGGCTGCATTAAACCTTGGGAAGGCTCATGGCCGGTTCAAATATTGGCCCTTAAATTTGCCTGTGAGCGGGAATCTAACTCTGGTTGCCGGATTCGTAGCGCATTAGGCTAATGGGCTACTCTTCTTCGAAAGACAAAGGGAAGTTTAATGGCGCATATTTCATGGTTAAAACACCCGCAGTATAAACTAGGCCTGGATTTTGGATTAGAATCGCAAATTTCCATAACAAGCAGCATCATTCAAACGAGTAGGCCATTGTGTGCTGGCGTCATGGTCCACATTTCCCAAAATTAGAAAAATTACACGTAAAATTACAAAATTTCAATCATCGCCGACTGCTAGCAGACTAAAGCCCACCTGCAGGCCATCGCTGAATCAGCATGTGCTAGACAGGGACAGCTGCCACTCGGGGTATCCTTTGAATGTTTGAAATGAGATGTGATACAAGCCATTGTGAGTTTCTAAGGCATTAAAGCAAGTGCTGTATAAATGCAAAGGATATTATTGCGATAGTGAATACATCAGGACCTTTCCGATGATATCTGTCCTATACATCCACTCATGACGCATCTGTGCGTGTGTATCGTGGTATCTAACCATGAAGCGGTGGGAGAGGTGTGCAGGAGTTGATCCTGGCTGGAACGCCTTCTGTCGGGGGGTGGGTGCAGGGCCTGTGTCGCCAGGGGGAAGAGGCCCTGGCCGCTGATCCTCCGCTGCCGGGCCCCGACTCCCGTCGTCCTCATCCACAGCGGAACCTTGCCTCAGCGAGCCCGTGTCTACAAAACAACAGCACTTCGTAAAGACACTTTGCTTGCCACATAATGTGGTGCGAGTGCTGCAATTGGTTTAAGTGGTGCAGTGTAAAGTGAGGTATGCAAATGGTGTGAGCGGTGTGAGTGATGTGTGTGGTGCCGTGCAGAGTGAGTGATGCGAGTGGTGCCGTGTGGAGTGAGAAATGCGAGTCGTGCGAGTGATGCCGTCCTGTCCCCGGGACAGGATGGCATCACACCTGAGGTACTGCAATGTGCGAAACCCGCCATCCTCACAAAACTCCATAAACTTATCTGCCAGTGTTGGGAAGAAGGAGCAGTGCCTCAAAAACATGAGAGACTCCAACACCATCACCCTATATAAAAACAAGGGTGACCGTGGGGACTGCAATAACTACCGCGGCATCGTGGAGAAAACCTTTGCTCGTGTGGTCCTCAGCAGGTTACAGATACTAGCTGAGAGGACGCATCCTGAGGCTCAGTGTGGCTTCAGAGCAGGAAGGTCTACGATTAACATGTTCTTCTCCTTGCGTCAGCTACAGGAGAAATGTCGAGAACAGAGAATGCCCCTGTACTTGGCATTCATTGATCTTACAAAGGCCTTTGACCTCATCAGTAGGGGAGGCCTCTTCAAACGCCTCAAAGTGAGCGATGTGAATCGTGTGAACGATTTGAGTCGTGCGAGTGATGGGATTCATGCGAGTGATGCGAGCGGTGCCTCTCACCACGGGAATCATCGTCATGCAGCACTAGACTGCGGTTGCGGTTGGCCGCCGGCCTCGCATCATCTCCATCACCTTCATCCTCCATGGCTTCGTCGTCCCGGAACCCTGCGTCATCTGTATCAAAGAGGTCATCGTAGGCGTCCTCAGCAGCAGCAGCATGGGGCGCAGCCTGTGGCACCTCTCGCGGAGCAACGGTGGAGCCCATGGACACGTGCAGCAGCAGCCCCAGGTTGCCCTTGGTGTCCGTGTAGGCCAGCTCCCCCCTGCCTTGAGGGCTCCAAGCAAGTCCACAGATGCTGTATCCTTTCTCGTGCCTCACTCTGCCACACAGGACCAGGATCAAGATGTCAACCTGGCTCGAAGCCGTTGATGCCACCGCACCTGAATTGCCACCGCGTTCTACCCTCCGCCAGATCCCATAGCTGCTGCACAGAAGACACAGCGACCGCCCCAAGATCTGCTAAAACAGTACCCCACCACCTGGTCTAAGGTCGTCCCTTTGTTCGAAGGACCCGTGGAGCCCACTTAAGTGCCTGTCTCGGTAACTGACCCATTTCACCATCCTGCCCGTGTCCCACCCAGCGTAGCCTGTTTTTTCCTAATTGTATACACATCACTCCCCTGGCCTGCTCTCTTCCGGATTGCCATACAGGATCAACAGACACCAACCGAGGGCCTCGGCACCATATTTTTGTATATTATTACGAGTTCTTTTATTTTCATTGTAACAGTGCACGATACAACTGGGGGGCTTTCTACATTATTTCATGGTCAGCATGTATGTGAGTGTGGAACGCACCTTTCAACACAGCTCCGTGAAGCAATGTCCCACACCACAATGTGTCCATCCACGCTGGCAGCCGCCACGCTTGCACCTCCTGGTGCCCATGCAACCACATTCCAGGGCTGTGGTCCATGCATACAACCACAAACAGTTTTGCCAATCACACACGTTCGGATAGACGTGCATCTAGCTACAACACAAGTTGTCAACGGTGGGCAGATGCAAGCTCTCACATGACCCATGTTGCACAGACGCCGATCCTAAACATTGCTCTTCATACATATTTACCTCACATAGGAACACTTGTGCAGCTGCTACGTGGATTGTTACAGCACATGATCATGAGAGGTGGCGGTAGCTTTGGGATGCTGTAATCCAGTAGTGGACCATGGCTGATGATGACGAATGTTTGTTTGTGTATCTAGCGTACAGTGATACTGTAGTCAATGTTGATCAGCAGATAAGCAGCTCACCTGCACGACTCCATCGGCCACCAATTCAAAACTCTTGTCCCATGAGTTTCTCTCGAACACCTTTACAGCTTTTCCCACAGGTACGGCCAAATGCTGCAGAGGAAGAAAGGAACGATCACTGCACAGTGGTGCGTGGCACACACTGATGGTACAGGAATGCATACCGCTCACATTGAGTGAACATTCTTAGAGAGTAAATTCATGTTTAAGTGGTGGTGATAATGCCCAGTAGAGTCACGCATTCACTGCTTATTGTATGGAAACTTCCTTTGCACCGTACATAGCCAACCGTGCTAATAGGAAGTTTGTGGTTTGAGTCGGGCAGGCTTCTCTTGTTATTACTCCAGGTGTATGAAGGATAGCATAATACTCGCCATCTTCTTCAAAGTGGATGTTAATGATCACTTGACGTTATTCGAAATGAGTAGGCCATTGTGTGCCAGTGTCACATTCCATATTTGCCAAACTGGTAAAGTTACCTGCAAATTGTTCAATTGGGATATGGCTCATAGCAATATTGCTCCCTCGTGACAGACTATATCCATCTGTGAAACACAGTGACTCCGTGATAGCCCTGCACTATAAGAATGGTGCGAACCCCAAATATACCAAATTATTGGCGGTCGAGGGATGACATTGCTTTATAAAGCGATTGTTGGGATTGCTTACATCAAGACTGGCGCTCTGGGGCAAGGGTTTGGGCTCTGCTGGGTTGAGCTCACCTGTCCAGTGTGTGGTTGCCAGGCGAGGCGGCAGAGAGTGCGTGCGTTGCACACGTCGTTCGACTTGTCAAGAAGAGCCCACGTCTGTGCTCTGGACTAACCACAACCACACGCCACAGCCCACAACCAGAGCAGTCATTCCGGACACGGGCGAGGGCCCATACACAGCATTGGATCTTTCTGTATAACCGAGTGTAACGGTGGGAGTTAAACGCTTCGAAGAACACCATGAATGATATAGACAACACATTCGTCTCCAACAGGGGTGGGGAACGTCCGTCCCGCGGGTCGTATAAGGCCCGCAAAATCATTTCGTCTGGCCTTGCCAAGGCAACCGCAGGCGGGACTCGAAATTCAATAAATCTAGGAGCAAACCTGGAAAAGCAGTTGCGAGTAGCAACATCATCAATACCAGCTAACATCACACGCCTCACCAAAGAGAAGCAGTTCCAGCCATCACATTAGGGGTGAGTTAATTAAATGTTTGACCAAATATATCAGGCTAATTTTTAAGTTGATAATTTTGTATGGCCCGCGAATGACGTTATAAATATCCAAATGGCCCTTGGCAGAAAAAAGGTTCCCCACCCCTGGTCTATAACATGGCACTAAAGGACAGGACTACTATATATTCGTTCCTTTTATGGCAGTGTTATTGACGAACATGTTGAGTGTTTTGTCGCCAGCAAACTAATCAATCCAGCTTTAAATTTCCAATAAATGGATGTACAGAATATTGGACTGATTAAAAGGGAAATAAAAAAACATATGGCAAACCTGATCAGATATGAGCCAAATGCACACCGTCCCATCGCAGCTGGATGAAGCCTAAAACCAAAGACAAGAACATGTGACGGTACCATCTGCGACAGCAGCACATAGAACCGGCTTCTACTGGCACGGCAACAGGAGTACCATCGACAGGGCAGTGGCATCTCACGAGAACATTGCACAAACGCAAGCACCGTTCCGTAGTTTAATCATCCCTTGCAGAGGGCTGGTGCGTCTAAATCACGCCAACGTGCAATTGGTTTAAAGAGGGCACCGAGACTCACCAGGAACACACCGCAGGGGTCAAAGGCAACGCTAAGCACAGGCGCTTGGTGTCCGTACAGCGTCACCTGCTGCTCTCCACCCTCGATGGCCACAACTTTGATGAGGAAGTCGCTGTTCACAGAATGCCCCAGGTTAGTCTTTTGCCCCTAAGCGACTTTTAGAATTACATTTTGCCAACAAAATTCATTTTAAAAAAATACAAATCTCTGCATATTTTTAGAACGGGTTATCATGCAGACATTTTAAAGTATTTACATTCAACAACAAAAGCAAATTACACACACACTACTACTTTATACCACGAACAAGCCTAAGAGCGGTGGGGCGTTTGCCGATTGTTGCACAGGTTCGCGGTTCAAGCCATATGGGCACCCTAGTTAACACCGCGGGTGTAAGAACCTTAAATATATATGCTGGCTGCTCCACAGTGGACGTTAAACGTCCATGTGACATGATGCAAAAAAAGAGTAGGCCAAAATAATAAAAAAACGATCCGAAAATTAGCTCAGTTGGAAAACACATAGCAACAATTGTCTCTCCTCTAACGTGAAACTTTGCAGAACCCTTCCAAAAAACCGTTGCGCTCACAAGATCAGGAATGAGTCCTCATTTGCAAGAGTGACCTGGGACACCAAAATAACAAAACATCGTACAGCAACGAAGCAGATGTTACTCAATTCAGGCATTCCTGAGTAAAAAAAAATTGTATCCAAAAACAAAAAACCCCACGATAGTACGAAGGACGAACCTTCCGGCAGCGGCGAGCTTCGAGCCGTCGTGGTTGAAGTCGAGGTGCGAGGGGGCCGCAGTGAAGCGGGTGACGATGCCGTCCGCGACGCCCTCGGGGAAGGTGTGAACTTGCACCGTGTGATTGGACACGGCCGTGACGAGCCGGCTGCCCTGCACACCCGGCAGGCACACCAGACAAGAAGAGGCAAAGTCACACCGCCATGCAACAAAATGTACCTCATTGTAAGAAATTACCCGCAAATTAATTACACAACGGGAAAAGCACGTAAAGCTCGTGTTGATCCCTACTGTGAAACTTCGCATTAATTACGCACAAAGTTCTTGCCACAAATGACCCACAATACCTTGCTGATCTCGTCAAGGAGCATAAACCATCACACGAACTCCGGTCATCCTCACAGCGGCGTGGCCTGCCATGCCATCTTCCGTCTAACCCATCGGTCATCATACCTTCAGCGACTTGTCTTGCCCAAACCTACTTTTCATCTACATATAATCCGGTAGTTTAGCGGGTGTGCAACCACACTTTAATGACATCGGGCATCAGTTTGAAGATGCGTCTTTAACGTTCCGGAGTGTCTTATAATCCAGATAAATGTGGTGAACGTGATACAAAAACAGGCTCGTGGTCAAAGCTGTTAGTAAGGATGCCCTTACCTTGAGTGCAACAGCGTGAGCCTTTTCTCCGACGCGCACAGACGTGGGGTCGTCGTCGTCGAAGCCGTCCCAGATGCGGACATCCCCATCCACCCCACATGTCACGATGTACCTGCACACACAGCATCGAGCAAAAAAAAAACCCGTCAAAGCCGAACACAGCAATTCAAACAGCGCACGGTCTTTTGGAGCCGAATTGTCCCGGGAGGTGTTGTATGGGATGAGAGGGTTGGGGGCCGACTGCCGAGACAGATTTGGGAATGGTGTCTGGTGGCCACACGGGAAGACCCAAGGATATTCTATGGTTCTTTGGAAGGAACCTAGGAATATTAATTCCTGCAGTCACGAAATTTAAGTAAAAATTTGACCCAAGGATAGGTCAGTGTTCTTCAATGCAAGGCACGCGGGCCACTGGTCGTCTTTAGTGTGGCCCCCGACAATACACAAATGTCAATACACAAATGTCAATACACAAATGTCAATACACAAATGTCAATACACAA
>CM025636.2:6352983-6383358 GCA_014621495.2 Entosphenus tridentatus
CCTTTGGGTTTCTTACAATTCTAATGCAGGGCTCTGTGTGTGTGTGTATATGTCGATATTGGGGGGAAACGTTGGTGTTCAGAAAGCACGGTTGGCTATGGGGCCGTCCATAAATGACGTCACGCACCTATGGGGGGGGGGGGGTGACATTTGTGACGATGTGTGAGGGGGGGGGGTTGAGAAATGGGACGTCACATCAAAATGCGCAACTTTAAATATAGAATTATTACAACACTAATTTTGATTAATTTTCATTATTAACTATTTATTATTTAATGTACTAAGGTCATCTTTAATTTATTCCATGAAGGAGCATTTTGCTTCTCCGTGGGAGAATGGAGAAGCATACACTTTGAAGATTTTTTTTAATGATTGTTATTAAACATTTTTATTCTAATGATTCTACCAGGGCTTTTCATTCTCTGGAATGAATGATTGTTATAATTGTACTCTCCATTTTGCTTCTTTCTACTACGAAGTTTCAAGTATTTGTATAGTTATAATTACTTTAAATATTTAATAAGATAATTTCAATATAATATTCTGAACATCTGCAGTTTTAGTTAGACGCTGAATATTTTCAAGTGAATTTTATGCTAAATGTAAGCTTTCCAACTCTTTTTAATACGCGTTTCTCCTACATCAGAATGCAGTGCCACATTAAATACGCACTACAATGACAATAGTGTTAAGCGATTTGAAGCATGTCTTTTCAAAATGGAAATATGGTTTGGGGGGGGGGGGTCTGACTTTTTGTGACGCCGTGTGACGAGGGGTAAAAAATCGTCCAAAATCGCGTGACGTCATTTATGGACGACCCCTATGTTAATATTGGGGTAAAAACGTTGGTGTTCAGAAAGCACGGTTGGCTATATAAGGTGCAAAATAAGTTCAACAACATACATATCCACACGTCCGGCTGTGTATGTGCAGAGGGGGAAGTGATGTTGTGCAAGGAATGTACTGTCATGCCTTTGTCTCCTTCAGGAAGAGCAGTGACTCGCCCATTCATAGATTTGACAAGTGCCTGGAGGAGTTTTATGCCATCTGCGATCAGATCGAGTTGTGTTTGGTAAGTCGTCGTGAATTGCCGCTCCGAGTCACGTCTTAACAAGTCGCATGTTTACAGTTATCTGGTCAGGCACTGGACGTCACACAGATGTCGCAATCGGCTGTTCGTGAGGCCGGGTCCACACCAGGGCGATCCGATCCGTTGTACAACTCAGCGACGCATTTCATGACGTGCGCATGAGCCAACTAAGGTTACAATCCTCAATGGCATTTCACTTCCTCGTTGCACAACTACTCGTTCGAATGTGGAAAAAAGCAGTTGCAGCCGATTTTTAGTTGCGCCAACTCAAAAGCGATCACAACCAACCGCTCTTACCTGTTGAACCTGGTGGAGTGTACGTAGAAACATGCATTTAGATTATTTTGCTGCTTTAATTTTCCAGATAAGCCGAAAGGTTGCGCTATCATGTGGCCAGGTCGCTTCTGAAAAATAAAAAGGGGTGCAAGGCTGCACGTGTGTATATATCGACTTTCTTACGCACCATATATGTAGAAACACGTGGGCTTTGCTTGGTAGGATGGGGATAGTTGTTTTATTTGTATGTTTTTTAGTTGATTTGTTTACCTTTCTTGTACTTTGAATCACGTTTTTGTATTGTTGTAACGTTATTACCCACCCCTACTGGACATCTGTGAAAAAGAGCTTTATAGCTCATCGGATTCCTCCAGCATGAATAAATATTCGTGTTGTGTAGATGAATTTGTGTAGATGAATTTGTGCGTAACGTGCATCGCAGAGGCTGGGCTACGAGTGCATCTCACAGAGCGTGGACAGCGCCAAGCACTCCCCCAGCCTCGTGCCCACGGCGACCAAACTGGACGCCACACAGGCCGACAGCCTGTCTTACGGGCAGTACCTCGCCATGATCAAGTCCCAGATCTCCTGCGCCAAGGACATACACAACTCGCTGCTCGAGTGCGCACGGCGCATCTCCAGCAAGGGGCAGATGTAGAGGCTACCCACATAGCGAGCAAGCGGAGACCGTGGACGCACGTTAACCGACTTTAGTCTTTGTTTGAACTCTCTTAAACGTCTCTTCATGAAGAATGTGGGGGGGGGGGATATAAACACATTTCGTATCTACATTTCATATTCCTGTCTCTCATTGTCGTGTAAAGGACCTTGCCGCATTTCCAAGAAATGTAACGCAATGTAAGTCGTGACTGCATATTATTATTAAATTTGTTTGCACAAGCCTCGCAGAGTCTCAATTAATTCTCAGACAAGTCATAAGTTTTTGCAATAGAGGTCGAAGATGGCTACATTTCCCATCAATTACTGCAAGTCGTTTAACGCGGTAGATTCATTTCTGAAAAATGCATTAAGCGAAGTTTCCCCACAAAGTAACAACAAAGTTTGCCGAGATACGATGTACACACACGGTAAAATGGCGTGACATAACCCGAGGATACGCCGCCACGTTGCGATATCATTCCGTGCAGCTCCAAGTAGTTACTCATCGACCGGTCAGAAACCGCATTAGAACAGGCGCGTACCACATTGAGCGAAGTGTACCCTAATGTATACAGCGAAAAAGCGTTGTGTGAACGTGTTAAGCGAGGGCTTACTTAATGTTTTGGAATAAACACATGCACCTTTACACACAGGAATGTGGACATGCGTCCCTCGAAGATAAAGTGGGTATCTGCCATTGGTGTAAAAACAGGAAGCGTGCAGGTGACACAGGATTGTTGGATGCATATTTACATGTCCTCTCTTGGTCAATATGGCCAGTAACAGCACAGCCTTGGCAGACTGGTGAAGTTGTGACCTGAAATTGTAAAGTGGATGGAGCAGGCATGGAGGGAGGGTTGTGGGCAAACCGATAATAAACAAACCATCTGGTTAACATGACGAGATGCAGGTGCTGCTTGAATGCAAAGCCTCAGTACGGGACGTTAAATGCTGCCGTGTTGGAAAAGTCCATGACATTGCCAGTGAATTTTAATAATCCAGCGAGCCAATGCACTGTTTGCAGTGGCCATGGTAGGATGCTCAGGGTGTGGTTCATGTATCGATGCCTCATTTATAATGACCATGGTCTTGTGCTGTATGCAACAGGTTTACAAGAGGCATTTGTGGAACATGTACATGGCTCTCCCATTCACTTGAAATGACCCCACTGGAATTTTCTGTTGTGGGATGACATAAAATTGTCTGCGAGACAAAAAAAACTCGAGATAGCAATGACCTTGGCTTGCGTATCACTGATGGTTGTAAACAAACCACACTGGTCATGTTGAACGCAGCGCTTCATGATGTGTATTGAGATTGGTGGGAGACACGTAGAGGCTTTGAAATAACATCTTCTCCCAAGTCAGAATGGCAAGTCAGAATGGCAAGTCCTCGCTTAACGCGGAGGTTGCGTTCCTGAAAATTTCTGCACAAAGTGAATTTGCGTTAAGCGGGGAATAATTTTCCCATTAGGAATAACGGTAAGGGTGGGGTGTGTCATTCCAGCCTGTAATGTTGATATTTTACAGTACATGTGTTTTGTTTAAATGTGTTGTGTTTATAAAGTATTTCTATAAATATTCTATGCGTGACAGTTGTTTAAAATGTGTGGGTGAGAGACGAGTGAAAAACGTAAGGGAGTGGACAGCGATAGACTGCAGTTGACGCTACGCACACAAGAATGCTGCCGGAGCGAGGAAACCACGCCGTGTATCACAGCGCACATCACTCTACAGTACCAGCTCCCAGCATCACCGAACAACACCCAAATCGCTCATAAAAGTAGTCCGTTACGTTCGATTAAAGAAAAAATGTGTTAAGGTGACCACGCGTTCAACGGGGATTTACTGTATAAATTGATCACCCTGTGTATAGTAGGTATACGCACAGCAAGTGGGCAAGTGATGAAGGTTTTTTGTTGATCGAACAAACTCCAAAACACACGGATTCCACCAGCAAAAAATATATATTTCTTAAAATAAGCACACGTTCTAGTAATAATTTGTAGCAAACAGCCACTCGCACACAAGCGTGCGGTCCTTTAACACCAATAATAAGTGTTTTTACAATGCGTAGATGGGCCCGTTTCTCTCTGGATGTTGGTTTTAGACGTACACGTATCCATCGGGTTTATTGACCAAGCCCACCTCCCGTAAGGTCAATTACGCACTCGCGTACACCAACACCACTCCCAGCCAGGAAAATCTCCGCACGGCAACGTCTTGGCAAAGCACCCGTCAAAAAAGGCCACGACGTCACTGCAGCAGTGCATTACCAGAAATGTTGCAATTGTCAACAGAATTTCACGAACCCCCCCCCGCCCCTGATAAACCTCTTTAAAGATGCTGCGCAGTGCTAGGGTTTTGCTCCCCTTGCGCAGTTGCAATCGAGCGGCAGCTGGAAGCACAGAGTGTTTGGCTGCAATCTCTTCCCCTCGAGCTGGTCTCCTCAGCCCAGCGCCATCGATGGGCCACAAACGCCAATGGTTCACAGTGAAGGGCGCCAAATCTAAGGCAGAGTTAAGTCTTCCGCACGGTAGCGCATTTCCTAACCCCCATTCTGATCGACGGCAAAAACTTAAGTCGAAGGCAGCGGCTCTCCCCCCCCCCCCACATCCAAACCTTTATTGCGCTGCGGACCGCCGTGCATTCATCGATGACACACTGCACGATGTCAGTAAATTCCGGCGATCAGGTTGAGCCATTCGTCAGCTGTGTTGACGGCTCACGAGCGCAACGTGAATTGGAGCGTGAAATATGAGGTTTTTGAGAGAACCAAAAACTGCACACTATCTGCAACAATTCCGAAGACCACTTCCCCACTACCTTGCGAATAAGCACACACATTAGAGGGAGCCACTGCTCCAAGGCATCACCCACTTACACGTGTACAGTATCAGCATTACCGGAACTGCACAGTTTATAAAATACGTTTATGCTTCCAATGTAATAGGTAATGTGTAAAAAAAAAAATATTGTAATCCATAAAACGCCGGCAAAGGAGCCTTCCTCCAACCTCTGCTGTACACAGATCTGGTGCCCACAGTTTTAGGCACATTGCATACGTTGGCACGCGAAAGAAAGTAACAAACATCCAATAAATGATCACGAACATTAAAACGATGATAAAAGTTTTGGTAATGAAACTTTTTAAAAAAACTGGTAACCTGCCTTAGTGTTAATCTTTGAGCCGTTCCAAACACGCCCGAGTAAACATATGGCTTCCAAAAGTCCAGTGATCGATGCTGCATCTTGCTTGTTGATGTGGCAAAGAGACTAAACGCACACGACTAGTTGGGACCGACTTGGACCGGTGCCCAGCCAAAGGCACTTCAATTTCACGTGCCCAGGCCAACTGAGCGCACCACTTCATACAAACCAATTACACTGCAAATAAATTACAGGAATGCTTGGGTCACCTTAAATGTTAACAAAATTTTAAAATGTTTCAAGTTCATGAGTGTGTACAACTTTAAAAAAATTAGCCAGTCTGGAATTTACAAACGGTGCATATATTTATATACATCAAATATTTAAACCCTTCCCATTTGTATAAAATTAACCCTTTTTCACCCATAGTATATATATCCATTAGCAGCCTATGTCAGCGAACCACCTTTTTGCGAGATTGCTTCTGACACAACGCAAGGGGCGGGGAGGGGCTCGTCGGGGCTCTGGAGGAGTGGCGGCGACGGCGGTGGGGAGGGAGGCTCGGGCCAGTGCTTGGTCAGCATTCCCCGCACCAGCTCCACCAGCTTGTCGAACCCCCACAGGTAGCCGTCCTCGCGGTTGCCCTCCTCCCAGCGCCGCCGGTGGCTGAGGCGGCGGCCTTCCGGCAGCGCACTCGTCTTGCCAAAGTCGATCATCCTGACCCGCGCGCGCCCGCTCGCGTCGTGCATGAACAGCAGCGAGCTGCCGATGACCTGCGGTGTGACGGCAGCGGCGGGAACAACAATGGAACGCGGGGTCACATGGTCGGTGACGGCTCGCGTAAGATCCTGCTGCCCACAGCGGGGGCAGCGTTGCTAACTTAAGCAATTTTCGCCAGCAGACTTTTCAGGTTTCTCCAATCAACTTAATTGTGAATAGCGAAAAAAATAGGGCGACTTTCCGGCACGAACACAATTATGCGTGTTTAGGAGCGATTCCAGGTGTGCTGAGAATCCGGTGGAAGTTTACCAAATTTAACGCTTCGTTCATTGTCGATTGACATTGTTGATGAATTCGAAGGTATACCTTGCGACATCCAAGAGACATTTTAAAGTTTGGCGAGTCGACAACACTGCACAGGTGCCTCCGACTCAAACAGTGCGCAGTGCACATCCAGTCTAGGGCAGAATGTCCAGTCACATTTGACGATCTCCACAAACAAAGACAAAGCTCCCCCGTATAGTCTGAACAGACTGTTGGGGCAAATGCTGTTAGCGAGCACCTATAACAGCACACGAAGGAATGGGTGGCCAGCACCACGCCCGACCGCCTTTGTCTCCCCCGTGGCAATGTTTAAACACCACACCAGGTACAAATTTGAGTTGAGCTAGGACCGATTCAGATTTTCATCACCGATGTAGGGCATGAGCAGGAATCGAACTCTGGTCCCTGGATTCGTAGCACAGCATGCTAACCACGACAACTAGCACTTCCCACTGAGGATCCCTATACACACGCACATCTGTAAGAACCCGTAACAAACGGGATGCACTGCAGGCCAGGCGTGCATTTATATGCGCCGCTGGGGTCCCAGTGGGAGCCGGCGGCCACGCACCTCGTGGGAGAGGAAGAACGGTGATGCCTCCAGAACGGACCTCAGCTCCTCCAGCTGCTGCAGGTAGCCTGCCTAGAGGTGGGTACGAGGGGGCCACACGGGGCAGGACGTCACCAACGCGGCCCACACACACACGGACACCGCACGCGAGGTGGCCGCGTCGCTCGCACCACCAGTGAAATGAACGGCGCTAACGATGGACACAACGCACCGTGTGGATTATTGCTTTTGGAGCCGCTCGACTAAGGACTGACCCCCCCCCCCCCAAACTCTGGACCTCTGGCGCACATCTTAAGCGCTGCGGATCAGTATTCATGGCTTAGCGACTGCAGTTAAAAATCTGGGACACAACACTTGGCATGGTGGCCTACTCCTGCAAATGTCAGTTTAAAAAGTCACACATTTTCCACCTTTTTGCTTGTTATTGTGCAATTGGCAGCATGTCATGAGACAGCGGCCATTCAGAACTGTCACCACCAAGCAGCCCATCGCCTCATTCATACGAGGGGTGCCGCATAGCCCCACATGACCTGCCAGAGGTGTTGACCCGACGGCAGCAACGCTGCCCCCCCCTATGGGCCGCAGGATCCTGCAACTGCTGTCACCGACTACGTGCTGCTTCGTGATTTGCAAACCAAAACACTCGGGAGACATAAAGTACGTTTATGTGTGCCACATTGAGTGTACCACCTACCCATATATCGTCGTCTTTGTTGACAAAATCTTCAAACACTTTCACAATCTGAGCAATGGTTTTCGTTTTTTTGAAGTCTCTGCACACCGATCCGTCTTCCTTCTGCGAATCACAACGCACGAACCAGGCATGGTGAAACAGTGCGACGGGCGTGCACCTCCCGACCGCCAGTTCCCCCCACGCGCGGTCCCCCCCACGGGGGGCCCCCCCCCCCGCGTGGGTTCCCCCCCCACCCCCCCCCCCCTTCCCCCCCACCCCCAGCGTGTTCCCCCCCCCATAGCCCTCACCTTGACCCCCTCGATGCGGAAGCCCAGGCTGGCGGAGGAGCTGATGGTCTCGCGCCACTGCATGTAGCGCGGCTTGGTGACGGCGCCGGCCGCATGCTCCGTCGAGGTGGGCGCGTCCGGGTCGATGGCCACCATCTTCTGGTACATGTCCCGCCGCAGCCGCGGCTTTTCCCGCGCTTTGGTCAGCTCCTCTTCCAGGTAGGTTCTGCCCAGCAAGGCCGCAGGTCACGGGTTCGGATCAGTGCGGTGTCGAGCGGCGCTCGTGCGGACAGCCCGATGCTGCAGCGATTTATTTAAAAAATAAAAGCAGTTCTCTGAGCACGGGACCAATGACCCAAAACGTCAAGCGGAGAGGTAAAAAAAAAAACACAAAACCTATCAAAGTTGTAAAAGAGAAAGAGTCAGCACGTTTCTTGAATCGGGCAAGGTTAAAAGAGCATGGGAAGAGAGGCAATGGGGAGTGCTGCGCCGGTGCGACTGTGGCTGAGAAACACGAACAACGATGCAGGGATGGAAGTTCTCCACTCGGCGTCACCAGAAGGTATCTCGCGGCTAAACCTAGATCTAGAATTATAATAATTGCGAATAAATCGAAGCCACACGCAAGATGGAAGAATCCTGGTGCCTCTTTGACCCACCACCTCAGAGCGTTTAGATCCTGGTGACCAGAGCTCACTTGGTAAAACAAATAAACTTGAACTGTGCTTCATACAACGCTTCGTATGCTTTGTTAGTACCAATGGCAGAGCCGGGATTTTCAGGTAGGTGGGGCAACCCCTCCAGCAATGAAAAATGATAGGAGTTGTTAGTAAGTAGGGACTTGTCCCTTGCTTTTTATTCAACGCGTGTGCGGCAATGGCGCAGCCATCGATCAAGGGTCGAATTCGAACCGTGTGTGATCGGCATCACGCTCGCTGAAGGTATGCTGCCTTCAGGGAAGTCGTGTACTGTATACGCAACTGCGCACAATTCTGTGAGTCACTTATAACTGCTTTGCCGTTACTTATTGCCTATTTTGGACTTAGACTATTGTCCTATCATCTCATAAAGTCCCAGGAACATAATAATAATATGCTACACAGTGACAGTGGGGGTCGCAAAATGCCGATTTATTACTAATAAACCCAAATGATCCTCTCGAAATTAGGGATTTCGATCGGATCATTGGGGGGGCACGTGCCACCCTACCCCCCCCCACCGGCTCCGCCAGTGGTTAGTACGAAGAGGCAGCATTTGGTAACTATTTTTTGTAAATCTGCATTTCATATATTTACATGATTCATTCACATCATTTGTGAATGACCAAACAATGTTAATAAAATTATATTGAGCACAAGTTAATTAAGCTTTACACAAGATAAGAATGACACCTTAAATTATTGCTCTAATCAAAAAGGGAGGCAAAACTAACTTGAAAAACGACAAACAAATTCGCTTCTAATCATATGTATATAAAATGTTCACCAAGATCGATGGAAACAGAAAACACAAGTTCAAGGCCAACCCATCACGTCAGAAAGCCGTATTTTGGAAAGGTTGCTTTACATCATACAAACCACATACAAATTCTAAAGCATACAATTCATGATAAATACCTTCATGCCTAGCCTCTGTTGACTATGGAAAGGAATTTAAGCAGGCAGCCAGATAAGCACATGGGAAGCAATGTTAAAGTTATAATCAGCATCATCAATAAACAACATTTTTTTAAATGTCATTCACGCAGTGTGGGCAAAACTCTTCTACTCTGCCATGACACACACGTACAAAATTGCAAATGCAAAGCTTGCAACGTGGAGGTACATGAAGACAAGCGTATGGCAAGGAAATTAGAGCTGTGCGATTCATTTGGACTTGTTTACGACAATCCGCATAGGACTGTTGGACAGATTTGAATGTGTTTTAAATTAAAAGTCTCACAAGACAAAATGCGCAGTGTTGAGTGACAGGAACCGATTATGGACGTGGTCTTTAACCGGTTACCCGGCCAGGTCGCTCAGCTGTCGAGCAAGCGGCTAGCATTTTGGCAGGCTGCAGGTTCAAATCCAAGTTGGGGGTTGACTCAGCCCATCATCCCTCCGTGGTCGATAAAACGAGTATCACTTTATGGGGAAGTCAACAGCCAACCGTGGTTGTTCTGTGGACAAAGACTCACCGCTGCTATGGGAACGTAGACTTTCCACCGTTGGCTCAGGACTTTAAACTGGAGATGAGCAACTGACTCGATGCTCATTTGAGCAGCAAATCACTTTGACTTGTTTTGCGTTTGTTACTATCATGGGTGGAGGGCGGTAACCTGGCGAAATGTTTACTGCCAGGACATGGCGTCCTGCCCAGGTTACCTGCCCAGTCTTAGAGCGAGCATGGGCTCGCATGCGATCGAACAGTGGGCTCCCCAATAAACTACTTTTTATGTTTAGTTTGTTGTCCTTCCCCCGCACCTCCGATTATCACGGTTGGCTATGTACCATGGGAAAGAAGTTCAAAATACATACGTACATAGGCACGCTACACAAAGAGTGGGTTTAAGAAAATAAAGGGTGCAAGGCATAAGCACAAAACATAGCAGCGTAGCCGAGCGAAAACCGGGAGACATCGTCACGCTCTCCCCTCCTCCCCCCTCGGTGTTTGTTAACCCCACTCTTGTTCTGCATCTTGAGTTCCAACTGCATTTAGTTCCCGAACAATTAACACTGTCGATGCTATCGGAGAAAACAAGGGCAACAGTGCAGGATGCTTCATTAGGCACTGCGAGTGGCAGTGACAGGGCCAAAACTAAATCGCGAGTGAAGGGAGAAGCGAGACCACAAGACGGGGCAGACACAGGAGCAATAGTGGAGCTGCAGTCTGTGTCTGGGTGCTTTCAGGATGCAGAGTATTTTATCCAGCAGTGGATTCATAGTTGACGATGACAAAACTTAAGCTGCGTATATCACAACAAAGAGTCGCAAATAAAATCATTCATGCAGACAACAGCAACAACAGCAGCCGGAATTCGCCAGTAAGTGCCGGTGAATAACCACAACACTTGTGCCACGCTAGGTACACTTTGAGGCCAAGTGAAGTGTTGAGGGCTTTCTGGAAGATCGCAGACCCAGGTGCTATGGCTTAATTGACTGAGATGATTTGCAGATGCACCCCCTGCGCTCCCCACTGTGCCAACTTGCGTATTATCTGCCCGGCACGCCATTCGTTGTTGCGAGCACCCCTCCTCCACCTTCTGCCGCCGTCGGAAGGCGGGTGCCTCCCTCCGACTGCCCCAGTAACCCATCCATCACAAGCCTCCTCCACAGCGCCCGATTTTGACACCGACAACACCACTCGTCGCCCAGTCCAATAATCTCCAAACCGCACACACACGCAAGACGCACCTGATCCCCATTTTGCAGTCCATGACCGCGGGCGCGGAGAAGCCGTGGAGTAGGTCCTCCATGTGGTTGTAGCGCTCCCCGTGGAGCTCCAGCACGCCGTAGAAGGCCGGCACGTACGGGCCGAGGGGGTCGGCCATGAGCGCGTCGAGGCAGCGCCGCTCGCACTCGCTCAGCCTCTTGAGCACGCGGCCCTCCTCGCCCGCCACGAAGCTGCCTGCAGGCCCAAACACAGATCCTCCCTATAGCCTGAACAGACTGTCGGGGCGAGTGCTGGTAGTAGCACCTATGAAGGCCGGCACTGTGGCACATGGGGTCCACACACGCGCGCGTGCGCACGCCCGCAAATTTAATAGGCTAAATATTGTAATCCACGACTGTTTTGCGGTCGTTTACACGGTCAGCTTTGCTAGGTTTTCCTGTTAAGTTAAATTTTGCTTCTTTGTGTGAGCATCTCATTTGTCGTCGACCTGAGAGGTCACATGGCCACTAGGCTCAAAATCTCAATTTTCCCTCTCCCGCAAGTGAACCCCCAAACAAGGTGGGGGTTTGTGTTTTAAAAGTTGAATTCACGTAAATCAACATTTGCCTTTCATCCATGTAAACACCTCTACACACATGGAAATGTTCCAGCTTGACAGACCGTCAGCTAAAAAGCCGAGAGCATGTTCCATTGCTGATGTTTTTTTAAACAGGCATGGCAATCTACGGTCCTCAATTCTGGCCCGAAATAAATCTGGATCCTGTAACAAACACCATCCATGAGACCCGAGCAGAGCAAGACACAGCGCAGGACTGCCCCCCCCCGGGGGCCCCCCCCCCGGCCCCGGGGGGGGGGGGGGAGGGCCCCCCCCCCCGACCCTCCCCCCACCCCTTCACCCACCATTGTGTCCCGCGAGCTGCACCCAGGGCCCCTGACTGCACGGGGCCACTCTTGCCGGTGACCACTGGAAGACCCCTTTCACCTTTCGCCACGACTCGCCCTGCCACACGAACCACAGAGCGTGAGCTCGCGCCGGAAGGATACTGCACACACCAACCGTAGCAGGCAGGACGCTCACAGGACAAGTTAATCGTTAACACACAAATACAAATATTCCCCGTATAGCCTTAATGGACTGTTGGGGCGAGTGCTGTTAGCAAGCACCGTTAATGCACACACACACGCGTGCGCACGTAACTCAGTCCCTTGCCTATCCAAAGTGTATATTCAGGACCGAAACACTCGAAATAGTCGATGCCCCCAAGCCCTAGAGTACATTGTAACGAAGATAAATAACGCACGTGGTTCTCACACATTCTCTGTTAATGCCCCAAACACTTGGAATCCCATCGCTTCACAAATGCCCTGGGTGACTCTCCCATCGAAATGACAAGTTGATGGCACAGATGTCAATTCTTTACGATGACTTCACTTGCAATTGCATTTGACTCGTACGTCCTTTCCTGTTTACATATTTAGTACGAAAGTCACCCAATATATTTATGTTTCTGTAACTGAATTGTACAATTTATAATCTAAAACATTCACTTATGTTCGTGCAATATTTTTTGATTTCTTATGCAAATGAGATTCTGGAGAGGTCTCAGCGGGTTAACCAAAAACCAACCTGGCACAACGCACGAACGCAGCGCACATGACCCACCGCGACGTTCACACACGCACAGCCACACGCAGAGCGTAACCCGAACCAAAGCACACACAGACCAGGGCTTCATTTCAAACCGAATGTTTTTTTTGGTTTTTCCCTCCCGCGTTGTCGGTAGCCCGGACGGTGGCCCTCTCCTACCTTGCGGCTCCCATTGGCGCTGAGCGGGAAGTGGAGGTGGCTCGAGGCGTCTGCTCCCCGCCACTCGGGGGGCTCGTTTAGGAACAAGTCCTCCTCGGACTCCTCCATGGACGAGGAGAAGCCACCCCCCGCCGACGACGTGGACGAGTTGGAGAGGGAGCGGGCGAGCGGCGAGGGGGCCGCGGGCCCCCCACCCTCCTCCACCTCCGTCACGATCAGCTGGGGGATTCGTGGGGGGCCGGGCCGAGGGGGCCCGACCTCCCCAGGGAGAGTGGCCCCCAACTCGGGTGCCCTCGCAGATCGGCACTGGACCAGACCAGGAGATATCGCGTCTCCTCCACGCCGGTCATGCTGGGTGATGGGGTGGGTTATGGGGTCTAGGTGAGGGTGGGTGATGGGGTCAAGGTTGTGGTGGGTTATGGGGTCCGGGTGGGTTATGGGGTCCGGGTGGGTGATGGGGTCAGCGTTGGGGTGGGTTATGGGGTCAGGATGGGTTATGGAGCGGGTGATGAGGTCATGATTATGCCGGATGATGGGATCAGGGTGAGGCTGGGTGATGGGGTCAGGCTGATGTTGAATTAAGGGGTCAGGGTAGTGCGAGGCGATGGGGTCTCGGGCCGTCCCCTCAATCCCCTCTCCCCTGCCCGGGCCCCGCGCCGCCGCCATCCCCTCCGCTAAGGCAGCGGGGCCCCGCCTCGCAGGGCCCCCATGCCGCGGAGTCCGCCTAGGCACAGCACAGGGAGGGAGGAGGAGGATGTTAGTGGCCACCCCAGGGGAGGAAGACGCGAGGGGGACATGAGGCCCAGACCTCACTCACCGTACACCGCCAGGGCCACCCTCACCTCTCGCAGCGTGTTCCCCTCTTCCGGGGGACCTCGTCCGAGCGAGCGGAGCTTGGGAGAGAGGGAGGGAGGCAATCGCGCTCAACGTCGGGCCGGTTGGAGGGCACCCGGAGCGCCCCTTCGCGGCGGGGTCACAGACCCCCGTGTAGTCCGGGACCCCCTCGTGCGGCGGTGGCTGCGAGACCCACGACGCCACCCGGAGCCGCTTCACTCCACCCGATGGCGGAAGGATCTCCTCGCCCCGCCCCTCGCCCCCCCGTGACATCAGAGGGCGAGGCCTGAACCGGAAGCGGCGGGCGAGAGTCACGTGGGGCGCGAAGTTGGGTTGCGTAACACGTGGAGCCGGCGGAGGACCCAGAGAGGTACAGTGCCGCAGCGTGAGAGAGGGCACACACGGGGGGAGAGATGGTACACGGGGAGAGAGATGGTACACGGGGAGAGAGATGGTACACGTGGGGAGAGAGAGGACACGGGGAGAGAGGACACGGTGGGAGATGGTACACGGTGGGAGATGGTACACGGGGGGAGAGGGTACACGGGGGGAGAGGGGACACGGGGGGAGATGACACACGGGGAGAGAGATGGTACACGTGGAGAGAGAGAGGACACGGGGGGGAGAGAGGACACGGGGGGAGATGGTACACGTGGGGAGAGAGGACACGTGGGGAGAGAGGACACGGGGGGAGAGGGCACACGGGAGACGGGGAAAGAGAGAGTGCACGAGGGTAGAGAGAGAGAGCAGTGGACGGGGAGAGAATAGTGGAAGAGAGTACACGGATAGAGTACACAGAGAGATGGAGAGAGGGCAATGGGAGAGAATACACGGAGATAGACGGCGAGGGAGAGCGAGTACACGCGGAGAGGGCACGGGGGAGAGAGGAGAGACGGGGAAAGAGAGTAACGGTACCCAGGGAGAGAACAAGGGACGTGAGTACACAGAGTACAGAGGGAGGGAGTACACAGAGAGGGGACAATGGGAGAGGGAGAGAGAGTACACGCGGAACGGACACGGGGAGATGAACATGGGGGGAGTGCAAGGGAGCATTGCACGGGGAGGGAGCAGATGTGGAGAGAGTCCACGCAGTCTACGGGGTTCATAAATGACTGGGAGAGGGTCCACAAAATTGGAGAACACGGGGACAGCGTGCACGATGAGAGTACCCATGGTTTATTGTGCAACGCAGGGCTTACGAATTACACGGGAACAGAGTGCACAATCACTACGACCTATGTGATTGTGGGCAAACCCGTGTACGGTTGCGTGGCCGGGGATGCGAGACATTCCCTGTTCATCTGGGAGTGCTATTCTCATCTGTTGCGTGTACAACGGGAGGCACGTCACTGCCCGTGTGTGGTCCAGGGATGTTATGTATGCTGCTGATCTGGTAATTACTCTGAGAAGGAGTTTGATACTCCTGCGCATGGAATGTGCGCTTAAGAGGTGGGGCCTTAAAGCCTGGCCCACTAAAACAAAGCACCTGCCTGCATCTTGTATTTCATCAAACACTCCCACCCCGTCAACTCGTTGGGTCAGCTTGGGGAGGGCGGAAGGAGTTCACATACCTGGCCATTGTGTTCATTACTTGACCTGCTCTAGATTGGCAGCAGAGGTCTCATCTTCAAATCAGTCGTGCAGCATAAAGTTATAATCCGCTGTGTCACGCTGTGTGGATGCTACCTGGCCTGTCACTCCATACAAAGCTCCCGGTCGTCTCAGCCACAATTATGCCGTCCCTTCTCTATGCTTGTGTCGTGACATCGCGGATGTCACTGTGTAATGCCGGCTCCAGAGAGGCACGGCGTGCGGTGTATTGACATCGCGTGCACCACTTGGATGTGGGTTCAGTACTGGCCCTAGAGGGACTCTGTGAGCACTTATTGACAGTGCTGGAGGGCACCACGCTCTGCGTGCAGTACCGACCCCTACAGGATGGGGTGTGAGAGTGCCGGCCATGGGAATGGGGTTACTCAGGGCCATGGCACTCTTGATTGACCCCGAAGGACACGTGACCGGTAAAGTCTACACAGGGCCCCCAGGTGGGGGCTAGGGGTGGTCACGGGTCAGGGCCGAGAGCCGGCTCGAGGATTCTGGAAGGTGGGCGTGGCTAAGGGCGGAGCCAGCCACGCCACAGAGGATATAAGCTGGGTCCCCGAGAGGGACCGGCTGCTGTGGTTATCCTGAAGAATCTACGTTCTACGTCCGAGAAGAGTCACCAACACTTGGACCTGGACCCAAGCGAGGGTCCTGTCCGTTGTAGCTACTCCTAGTGTAATTAGTGTAGTTAGCCTGGTGGTCCACCACTATAGTGTGTAGTTAGCCTGGTGGCCCACCACCCTAGGTTGTTCTCTGGTGAAGGGGCAGTTACCCCTTTGTGTTGGTATCAATAAATGTGTTGCCTCCAAAGAGTACGCCTGCGACTCAGTTGAACTCGCTACACTTGTGAAATGTGTATCCCTTTAAAGGAACTTGTTTCTGCGCTGGCTTGAAATACGCAGGCAGTCCTGCTTGCGATCCATCATGAGTTTAACTAGGCTCGATTGTGTGACAAGCTTAAGGGTCCTTGAAAGATCTGGCCACAATCCCATCAATGAGTTCCTCCAGCAAGTAAGGTTGCGCTGGATGGATAATGTAGGCAGCTTGCCCGATCAGCTGTGCCAGTGAAGATCTAAATAATTGACTGCTTGGTATCAAACTGCATTATGTGGGAGAGTAACGAAGGACATGTTTTAAGCGATGGAAATGCTCACTTGAACAGGAAGCCACTTAGACTATATACACGTGTGAATATATACATATATGTATTTATTTGTGTGTGCGGTGGCGCAGTGATTAGCACACTTTGCTACGAACGTGGTGACCTGAGTTCGAATCCCGCTCATGACCAATAACAGTGGCGGAATACTGAACTGTTCCTAATCCTTCTTTACGTTGACTCAGTCTTAAATTACAACCTGGTGTACTGTGTAAACATCAGCACTGGGGAGACAAAGGCGGCAGGGTGTGGTGACGGCCACTCACCTCTGTCATGTGCCGTGCCAGCCTTCATCGGTGCTGCTCGCTAATGGCAGCACTTGCCCCAACAACAGCCTGTTAAAGGTTATACAGGGGATCTTTGTCTTTGTGTGTGCGCGTCAGTGCTCCATGGCGGGTGAGGCACTGTCCGTGCTGCGGGGTCTGTCCCACGTGGGTGGCGCGGTAGCCTCGCTGCAGCGCGAGCGCCTGCGGGAGCGCGTGGCACGAAGCGGCAGCATCGCGAAGGTGGCGACCGCGTTGGCGGTGGAGAATGGCGCTGCCCTCGAGAGCTGGGTCAGCTCTGCAATCGCCACCTGGCAGGTGAGTGCCACACCGGGCGGTCCCCCCCCCCCCACGGCAACAGCCGCACGCCCGCCACCACACGGACACGGAGATGGGGGGACAGAGATGGAGAGATGGAGACAGAAGGACAGAGAGGCAGAGGTGAAGACAGAGATGGGGATAGAGACAGAGCTGTAGACAGAAATGAAGAGAGATGGAGACGGGAAGGAGAGAGACAGAGCTGGAGCCAGAGGGATGGAGATAGAGATGTAGATATAGAGATACAGAGATAGAGATACAGAGATAGATATGGGGACAGACTTTTGACTTTTAAACAACTTTTATTGCCGCCAGCAGCAAAAGCACTGGAGGAAAACAAATGAAAATAAACGCTACAAATCGACGCGCTGTGGCGCTAAAAGCACCGCGCACAATACAAAGAAAAGTTACGTGGTTGTGGTGTCATCGCGCACACCACGGTGACAAGCGAGCGCTTCAGAAGGTGAACACGAGGGTGCCGTCCACGCTGGTACAGAGGGCTTTTCCGGCTCCCCAGCGTTCGAAGAAGACGTGCACATCACCAACATGTGTGTGTGATATGCGTGCTCCAGCCGGAGCCGCGCCTTAAGCAGGCCTCTGAACACTGGAAGCACAGAGCAGCCGTCAGTGTCACCCTCCAGCATCTTTTTTCTCGTTTGGGACAGAGAGAGATATGGAGACAGAGATGAAAAGAGAGAGAGATGGAGACGGGTGGTGAGACGGAGAGATAGGGACAGAGAGAGATGGAGATAGAGAGAGACAGAAATAGACACACACAGCAACAGACAAGCAAACAGATACCAAGAGACAGAGACATGAAGAGGCAATAATGCCACTGAGTGACGTGTGCTGGCTTGTCCAACGCTTTTTGCACGGCGTTGTCTTCGAGAAAAGTTTGGACGGGCTGCATACGTCGTCACATGTTTCTGTGTTGGCGTGAGCCTTTGGCTCTCTGTGCGAGTCTGTGGCTCTCTCTGTGTGAACTTTTGTCTGCTGCGAGCGTTCTCCGAGGGCACGAGTGGGCTCCGCACTGACTGCCCAGAAGCCAGCAGCTGGATTCACAGACGTGGGTCAACAGCTGCTGGCCCAATTAATAGCCAGACAGAAAAGAGAGGGACTGTGCAGTGACTCTTTTCTCCTCTTCCCCCTCTCCCAGGGCGCTTCGCCGGACAGCATCTTGAGTCGATCGAGGGCAGGAGGAAGCTTGTGCGATGATGCGTCGGGGGAGAGGGGGAAGGACAAAAGGGCCCCTGGCGGAGTGGGGGCCCGCGCGGGGCCCGCGTGGCGCACCGCGGAGGCAGGCGGCAGCACCGCGAGGCGCGCGGCCGGCACGGCGGGCGCCAGAGCGGGCCCCGGCAGGGGTTTGCACGGCGGAGCCTCGCTGCCTCCGCTGGGCCCGCTACGTCGCCTCCACCAGGGCCCGTCGGCAGGCCGACTGACCGTGAGCGACATCCGCAAGGCGCGGGAGGTGGCCGGGACGAAGGGCGGCGCCGGCAAAATGGCGGCGCTCCCCAAGCACACGGTCGGTATTTTAACGACACGTACTAGTCACATTACTTTGATGGTTATTATTATTAAAGCAAGGCCCTAATTAGTAAATAGAAAAATCTTGATGTTTCGAATTCTGCACCACGCTCTTGGGAAATCGCTAGATCCGCTGCTGTTTTTTTTTAGCCAGACAGCCCGTGGGGTGCGAAGCGGCTAGAAATGCGGGGCGTTGTTGTGCTTTGCGAGGTTCGATAGTCGATGGCCGTCGTTTGTTTCGGCAGCTGAGCGAGCGCGCGCGAGAGAGAGCCGTTCCGGCCACCAAGATCGCCAGGATGGCCAACTTTGGCGGTGAGTGCAGACGTGCGTCGTTGTGCAGGCATGTGTTTGTGTGTCTGTGTGTGGGGAGCGGGAGTGTCGCGGTTTGCACGCTGCGCTACGAACCCGGCAATCCGAGTTAGATTCCCGCTCACGGCCAACACCCTGTCAAGATTATCTGAACTGGTACTGGGCCTCCGCTAGGTCGACTAAGCTTGTGTGTAAACATCGTCACTAAGAATGCGAAGGCGGCCAGGAGTGGTGCTGGACACCCACCCCCTTGTGTGCCATTTTGGCCTTTATAGGTGCTCGCTAAGAGCACTTACCCCAACAGTATGTTAAGGCTATATAGGAGGTCTTGGTGGGGGGAGTGGTCTGCATAGCGGTTGACACACCGCACGACGAACCCAGCCGCCCAAGTTCGATTCCCACTCACGGACAACATCAGGCTGGACTATGTTCGGAGCTCACAGGTTCTCGAAAGAGCCAAACACAGTCCCATCGTCAGTGAGCTCCTCCGGCAAGCGAGGCTGCGTTGTCTGGGTCCTTTGGCCTGCATGCCCAGCCACTACATGCCCAAGCAGCTTCTGCCAGATGGAGGAGGCTAAATGGGCGCAGCATGTGGTAGAGGGGATACGGGTGTTTGTGTAACGCTCGTTGTGACACTGCGCATTTGTTTGTGGTGTGACCCACGTTATGCATTCTGCTTTCTCAGGTCTGGCTATGGGGCTTGGAATTGGAGCTCTCACAGAAGTCGTGAAGAAAAGTTTTAGGAAATCGGACCAAGCTGACGGTAAAGTCACTGCTGTGAAACACAGAATGCCCGTGTCAGCAAAGGGGATATATGTGGTGATGTGCACATGGATATTGAGAAGCGGACCAATATGTGTGTACATGTAGGTCGACTCGGCCTCAAATGAGTACCTGGTGTGATGTAATAACATTGCCACTTGGGAGACAAAGGTGGCCCAGCATGGTGCTGGCCACCCACCGCGTCGTGTGCCATATCAGCCTTCATAAGTGCTCACGAACAGCACTGGTTCTAAAAGCCTGTTAAGGCTATACGGGGGATCTGTGTCTTTATCTTTGGGGAGCGGTATTGTAGAGGTTAGCGTGCTGCGCTATGAACCCGGCGACCCGAGTTCGATTCCCGCTCACGGCCAACACGAGTGACGATTATCTGAACCGGTCCTGGGCCTCCCCTAGGTCTACTCAGCCTCAAATGTTACCTGGTGCAGTCTGTAAAAACATCGCCACTGGGGAGACAAAGGTGGTCGGGCGTAGTGTGGGCCATCCACCCCCTCGTCTACTGTGCCGACCTTCATAGGTGCTTGCTAACAGCGCTTGCCCCTACAGTTTGTTAAGGCTAGGGGGGGGGGGGGGGGGTCATTGTCTTTTCTGGTATAGGTGGCGACTCCCTGCTGGCGGGGAGCGTGCTGCTCACGGAGGAGAATGCCGAGCGCATCGTGGCCACGCTCTGCAAGGTGCGCGGTGCCGCCCTAAAGCTGGGACAGATGCTCAGCATACAAGGTCCCGAGCCCCCCCGCCCCACTTCCCCATAATTCACCTTAAAATGGCACTCGGAAGATCAACGTCCAAGGCGAATTTTTTATTTTTGCCGCAAGAATGAACATTGAGGCGTCGTCGATGCTCGTTTACAAACGCCCAATGGTGTAAATTCCACGATCCTATGGCAGGGAAGAGTCTCTCCATAGGGCAACCACTCTACAAATTGGTACTAATTCTAACGACCACGTATGGATGATGGGCTGGGTCAACATCCCCCCATGCATGAAAAATGGGGGGACGTCGGCGCCACGTGGAACAAACCAGTCTGTTCGTTTATTTCGGGTCGGGTCCACTGAGCTAAGAAGCTCTTTTTCACCTGGGGACCGAAATGCCTTACAAACGCGAAGCACACTAATGCACAACGTGAAACGCACATCTCGCTAACTCCACGGTGACTGGAGGCCCAAGTAACCTTTGTCGTGTTTTTGGATCAGGGTGGTGGTGGGGGGGGGACACTCGCCCCCCACATCACCTGGGCCAGTCCCGTGACCTCCTGCAAGCAAACCTTCCACACTTCACGTGATGGCCTCTGAGTGCACATAGCCTGGCACAAACCCCCGTGGTAATGCCACCACCACTCGATGGCGAATGGCAGCCGCCGTTGTTGTTGCGAGTGTGTGTTTGTGATTGTGAACGTCGGATGTTTGTGTCGTTTACAGACAACAGCTTCATAAACCCCCAAGTGCAGAAGATCTTCGAGAGGGTGCGGCAGAGTGCCGACTTCATGCCATCCTGGCAAACGCAGGTGGGTGACGCCGTGGCCCACGACGGTGGCTCTAGGCCGTGTCCCACGTTAACATGAGCGACCGTGCGTGTGCTTTGGTTATGGAGTTAATGAGTGGTTGAGTGGACGAGTGGGTGACTGGCTCAGTGAGTGAGTGGCTAGGTCATTGAGTAACTCGGTGAGTGAGTGAATGACTGGGTGAGCAGCTGGGGAAGTGAATGAGTGACTGAGAGAGTGAACGAGTCGGTGAGTGGCTGGCTAGGAGACTGGCTGGTTGGGTGGGTGAGTGGCTGGCTCGGTGGGTGGACAGGAGGTGGAGTTCTCCCCGACAGGAGCAGAGCCTGTATGTCGACGCTGAGATGTTGTACCTGCGGTTCTTGACCATGTGATTGTTGACCGTGTGGTTGTACAGAAGGTTCTGCAGATGGAGCTGGGTTCTGACTGGAGGTCCCACATGGGCTCCTTCCAGGAGAAGCCCTTCGCTGCTGCCTCCATCGGACAGGTCCACGCCGCCACCCTGCCCAGCGGAGACACGGTCGCTGTCAAAATTCAGGTGCAGTGGCCCCTGATCCATGCACACACTCACCCAGCCATTCACCCAACCAGCCAGCCACTCACCCAGCCAGCCACTCACTTGCTCACCCACCCACTCACTTACCCAGCTACTCATTCACCCAGCCACTCACCCAGCAACTCACTCAGCCAACTACTTACCTAGTCACTTATTCACCTAAATTGTATGTAAATGTATGGGTCTCTGTGTAAATGTGTGTTTCTCTACGTAAGTCTATGGATCTATTTATAATTTAATGGATGATTTAAATGTATCTAAAGTCTGTGTCTTTGTGTCTACGTATCATGTAAGTATGTGAGCCTATTGTTCTCGGTGTGAGGGTACCTCTCTATGGAGCTCTTCGTGAGTCATTGTACCTCTGCATAAGGACAGTGGAATGATGCGACTTGTGAAGATGCGCAGAGTCTTAACTGCTGCTACATTTTGGCCCTGAAAATTGCCATTCAACTCACCCACTGGTGAGTGCAATGATAACAACAGTTGGCGCGGCGTCTCTAAAACGTTTGTACGCAGCACAGTTCAATTAGTTCGGCCGTGTCGGGTGGTGGTGGTGGTGGTAGTGGAGGGTTTTACGACAACAACAACAAAAATTGTCCACATCATTACGGAGTGGCTTGTCCCCAAAAACTCGGGTGGCGAATCCGGCACGCGCGGACGAGGAGGAGACGCGCGTGTGGCAGCCAGTGTCCGCGCAATGGGACTTTGTGTGTCGACGCTGAGACGTTGTGGGCCGAGGGGACTTTGGGCCGAGGGGACGATGACCACGGCTCGACTGTGCCGTCGCACGTTTTGTTAATAGCGCGGCCGTTATCAAAGGTCGCGGGGGGGGGGGGCTCACGGCTCACTCTTGACAAGCGTCGATGGGACGTCGTCGCGGCTGTTGCCGGGATCGTTTCTGTTGACCGATAGTGATGCTAGGCACCAAGAAAACCGAGCAACAGCCTGAAGGGGAGTGGGGGTGAGAGGGCCCAAGCACCTTCAGGGGGCCCTGTATTCACAAAACAAATTAACTAAACTATTAAACTATTTTTTATTTTACCAGGTAAGGCCCACTGAGCTATGTAGCTCTTTTTCAGAAGCGACCTGGCCACAAATGATAGCCCAACTAAGTGGATTATCGCGTGGACATTTCCAGCAGCCAAATACTCTAAACGCCTATCCTCTTTGTTTCTTTCGGTAAAGTCACGTAGGTATAAAATAAAATAAATCACGACGTTTTGGGCGCAACACAAGCGTCCGTCATTTGATGAAGGACGCTTGTGTTGCGCCCGAAACGTCATGATTTATTATATTTTCTACCTACGTGACTTTACCGAAAGAACCAAAGAGTATGAATTCCTGCAGTCACGAAAGTTTCAAATCAACTCGAAACGCCTGTTTCTGATTGTGGAGGGGGGGAAAAACGGAGGTCCTGGAGGAAAATCCACGCGACCACAGGGAGAGAGACACGCAAACTCCAAATACACAGGCATCAGGGTGGAGATCGAACCCGCGACCTCCTGTATACCAGTCGATGTAGTTAACATCTCGACCCCGTGGCACGCCTGAGAATGCACCAAGTATCAACTCGGATTCAGATGTTATTTTTGCATTTAAAAAAACGTTTCTCTCAATTCTGCAGCTCTCGCTTCTGTCACGCCACTACAGCTGTCTCTTTATCTCTTCTCCCATCTAGCTACAGCTCGTACTCTTGTTTTTATCGCTGCTGTCATCTCACGAGAAGTGTATATGTTCAAAGGTGGGGGGAGTTCCAGTGGTGGATGTGGGGGGACAGCAGTAGAAATCATCCACCCCCCTCGCCCCCTCCCCCCACCCCCAATACCTTGAGACCCCAAAACAATGTTTTTGTCATATTTGTATATGCATGTATGTTGCACGTCTTTCGCACCTTATGTAGCCAACCGTGCTAATCAGAGGTGCTACTTGAGAATATACATTGAGTGTTTTTTAATATTAATATCGGGCCCTGTCTTACAAGCTTGCAATTTCGGGACCATTCTTCCACCTTGGTAAGATTCTAGATGTGCCTCCTGGGGAGCACTCCACATTGATTTTGCTTAAGACCGCACCCGGCCCCCCCCCCCCCCCTCGGCCGCCCCCCCCCCATCGCGGGCCGGCACGAGCACCGCGCGTAACGTGTGCGCGTCACGCCCACCATTGCAGTACCCGGGCGTGGAGCAGAGCATCGACAGTGACATCGGCAACCTCATGGGGGTCCTCTCGCTGGCACGCGCACTTCCCGACGGTAGCCACTCACCAGTCTGCTCACCACTCTGCTCACCACTCTGCTCACTACCCCTCTCATTACTCCACTCACCACTTCACTCACCACTCCACTCGCCACTAAACGTCACACTCGCCACTTCATTCACAAACTCGCCACTTCACTAACTCAGTCACTCACCACTCAACTCCGACACACACCCTCAGCCCACACATACCCTCGCCTGTACACACACACATGCACACATACACACATCCCCTCATCCTGTGCTTGGGTACCTCGTATTGGATGGTTTTGTTCGTGCCACTAATTCATTCAAGCACGTCCCCTCGATAATTACAAAGTATTTTTAAATATTTATCTAGATAAATCGGGAATCGCCTCTGAATGTGCACAGTGTCTTCATTCGAGGAAGTCGCTAGATTTGTCACCAATCTCTTTGACAAACCGTGGAGTCGCTGGTGCAACCCGAAAAGTTGCCAAATCTCACGTCATGATGTCTCAAGCCAGAAACGCCGGGCGTTGTCGTGTTTGCGTCGGCGTGGTCACACAAAGCGCCGTGCTCTCTCCGCTGCAGGTTTGTTCGCCGACAGCGCGATCGAGGTTCTGCGCCGGGAACTGGCGTGGGAGTGCGACTACAAGCGGGAGGCGGTGTGCACCCGGCGCTTCTGGTGGGTGGGGACCGCCTCGCTCTCTCGCTTTTTAACCCCTTCTCATTCCGATGACGCACACGTGTACGTCATCATTTTGCAGAATCTGAATATTTATATTGGAGGAACCCGATGAGCTGTTTTTCTTCCGATTCCGCACGACGTCCACGCATGTCATCGGAACGGCATCGGATGAAAAAAAATTAATTAACTTTATCGGTATCGAGGTTCCCACAAGGCCATGCGGGAGGGCGTGTGGCACAGTTTTGGCGCCAGCTATCATAGTGTGGTCCTGTCACTCCAGTTCTCTGCGGTGAGTACAGTGTCTTTAAAAACAACGGCGCTATTCCAGGACACCCACCCTGCAACTTGCAGACGTCTCGAAACGGGAAAGCATCAAAACCGCCACTCCGTGGACTTTTGTGGTCCATCGTCTCTGTGCTGTGAAGAAGCAGACAAAGGGCCAATTGCCCAAAACGTTACCTATTATTTACAAATATGGAAAAAAAAATCACTATATGATGCAGCTGGTATTCAGCCGAACATCTCCACTGCGAAAAACAAGTTAACCCGAATTGCGATTAGACATAGTAACATCGCCCCCTACTGCCTGAATCTGAAAAGACCCTCCTGACGAAATCTTTGAGGTTCTGTGACGCTTTCACGGGTAAATAAGCGTAACAATAATTACAATAAACATTTTTGGAGTAATTCTTGTCTCTAGCTATTATCCCAATTGTGCCACTTGTGTAATGTCATGACACCGGAAATCCATTCAAAGCTCTCACTTGGAAACGGACATGACAGAACCACTTTTGAGATCCTGTCAGGTGACCTCTGGTCCATCATATGAAGATACATTAGTTGAAAAATCGCCTTGTAGTAATATATGGATACAAATGTTTCCCCTTCTAAGGCAGTGTTATTGCCAAATGTTTTGAGGTTTTTTTTTTTACACTTGTGCATTACTGCCAATGCGGTATCGCCAAATAATGTCCACACAGCAGAGTCCCCCAGTGTATTTGGGCCAATTGTGCAACATGAAGTGCATGTGCCTGTGCGTGATAGCATAGTGGCTACCTCGCTGCCATGCGAACTCTGAGACACGAGTTCGATTCTCGCTCACGGCATACATCGGTGACGAATGTCTAAACCGGTCCTAGGGCTCCCCTAAGTCGATTCAGCGTAAAATGAGTACCTGGGTAAACATCAGCACTAGGAAGACAAAGGCGGCCGGGCGTGGTGTTGGCCACCTACCCCCTTCGTGTGCCGTGCCGGCCTTCATTGGTGTTTGCTAACAGCAATTTCCCTAACAGTCTGTTAAAGGCTATATGGAGGATATTTGTATTTCTATCACTGGCGAATACAATTTAATTTATTCTGGGCGTCTAGGTTGAATGTGTAAACATCAGGGAGACAAAGGTCGTCCTATAGTTGTGTGGCCGATGTCATAGGCACCATGGGGGACCATTGTTTGTGTGACCGGGATTAACCGTGGTGCGACGCGGCGTGTTGTTTCTGCGTGCATCGTCGCTGCATGCGTGTGTATGTGTGTGTACAGGGAGTTGCTGCAGGATGACCCATTGTTCGTGGTGCCGGAAGTGGTGAGCGAGCTGAGCAGCCGTCACATCCTCACCACCCAGCTGCTCGCTGGCGAGCCACTTGAGCAAGCTCGCTCGCTCGACCAGGAGACTCGCAACCGGGTGGGTGAGCGGGCGGGCGGGCGAGCGAGCGGGGAGGCGGTCAAGCGGGCCGGCGAGTGGGGAGGCGGGCGAGTGGGCGGACGAGCGGGCGCACGAGGGGGTGGCCGGTTATTGAGCACAGTAGGCCCCAAGCGTAAAGTGGCCAGGAACAAACAGTACTATTAAAGTTTAACACGTAGGCTTTCGCGACCAATATCATCCATAATAGAGAGTTTTTTTGGGTTAGATCGCGTAAATAAACGCGATCTAACCCAACAAAAACCTCTCATGGAGTACTATTAAAGTTGTATTAGACAACAGTTGACATATTTCCTGAATGGAGAAAAGCTGTTTATGATAAAAGATTGGGGAAAGAGAGGCTATTGGAGGAAACCATAGGAAAACCATGCAGAACTGGGGGAGAACATACAAACGCCACACACCAAGGCAACCGAGTTGGGGATCAAACCCAGGCGCTTGTTGCGTGGTGTAATGAATAAATTATGATGGTTGCGACGGTGATGATGATGATGTATTGTCATCTGAAACTCTGATTGCTTTTGCTCTTCAGATCTGCTCCGGTGTGTTGCATCTGTGCCTGCGGGAGCTCTTTGAGTTCCGCTTCATGCAGACCGATCCCAACTGGTCCAACTTCCTTTACAACGCAGGCACCCAGCAGGTGCGTGCACACACAGTCGGTGGGCGGGCAGCTAAACGCACACGGGCGCAAAGGAGAAGATCCCCCGCATAGCCTACGCAGGCTGTTGGGGCAAGTGCCGTTAGCGAGCACCCATGAAGGGACTCCCAAGGCACACGTGGTGTGGTTAGCACCGCGCCCCCCGGCCGCCTTTGCGTTGACGTTTACACACTGCACCTCAGGCCGAGGACTGGTTCAGATATTCGCCACTGATGTTGGCCATAGCCCGGAAATTGAACTTGGGTTGTCAGGTTCGTGGTGCATTGAGCTCACCATTACACTACTGCTCCGTGCATATTTACATACATATCTGCACCCATAAAATGTATACATCATATCATATATTAAAACAAAAATTGCATTGTACTGGTCTTTAAATAAGCACCACGATTTAGAGAAGTCTACAGTGATTTTTTTATGGATACATTTGCCCCTGTCATATGAATGTGGAATTTTGTGGCTGTAAAACTGGATCAGGGCTGTAGTGAACAGGAGATGAGCACCAATGCCTCATGCTTATTTGAGCAAGGACATCACTCTACTAAATGCTGTTGCCGCTGTCTGCACTAATGCCTTGGTGGGGGTCGCTGCTGATTGGCAGGTGGCTCTGCTGGACTTTGGGGCGAGCCGAGAGTTCAGCCAGCTGTTCACAGACGATTACATCGAGGTAAGGCACCCTGGGTCTCTCGTTGGCAGGGTTAGCGAACAAGCTGCCATTAGGGGGTATCCTAAGTTAAATAAAACTAAACCATGCGATGCATCAGTTTTCGCGACCAATATATATAAAAGGGAAATTTGTGAATGTGTGTCTTCGAAATGTTTAGCATACTTCCCAACATGCTACAAACTTTTAATTTGGCATGTGTGTAGATACCAGACTGTACACAATGCAAAAAGTATAAAATAGACTTTTGTATTTTTTTTTTGGGGGCGGGGGGCGCCATAATGGCTATAATGTATTGCACGGCAAGTGAGCGGTGACGTCACATTGTGATGTCACCCGCATGCGGCAGCGTCACACAGTGTGCCTGCTGACGTCACGCATCCCCCCCACCTTCCCGCGTAGGCCGTCTATTAATCCAAGACAAGAATCCAAGTCCCGGGCGAAGCCGGGTAGTAAAGCTAGTTATTCATAATAAAGAGTTTGTGGATCAGATTGGGTAAATATAAATCTGTCGTTAACCCACAACCACCCGACACGGCCGATTTAGTAAGGTTTGTCACGTAAACAAAACGTGCCAATTCGTTGCTTCTTCAGCACACCGGTGTTTTGGAGAGTAGACCCAAAACATTTACAATTTGAGTACCACGTTTCGCTGGTGATTACAACCAGCTTCAGGCGATTTGCTGGAATTGTCAAGAAGTCTTCCCGTTTCTGCTCTTAAATAGAGTAAGGTGATGTCATCACTGTGAGCCTGTCAGGTGCGAAGATCAGTATGCGATGCATCGTGTAATGCGACGCTTCATCTGCCCAGGTCGTCAGGGCTGCTGCTGATGGAGACACAGAGCGAGTTCTGCAGAAATCCCGCGACCTCAAGTTCCTCACGGGATACGAGACCAAGGCAAGCGCTTGTGACGAAGCTCCACCCCTGGAATTTGATTTGCTGTTGCATTCAGAAGCCAAACATGGAATACCCGTGTGATGATTTTTACATGTAGCGTTTGTTTCCATTAGACTTGGTTTGGGACTGGGGCCTAAGTTACAGCCGGGTTTGTCTGTTTGGGTCAGTGACCTGGAATTTTATTTGACATCCAGTGTACCTCTCGCTATGGCTGTGACTACTAGTCACATGACTACTCCAGTTTATCAATAACCCGGAAAAATATTCGGTCAGAAATGAAGTCGCCCTCTGGCGGCAGGTTCCGTCCAATCGGATAAAACGAAAATAGTTTACAGAAAGTATCACCTCTGTTGCCATTATGTGCCCCTGGACGGGAAGTGATGGTTGGGGCTGGGCAACGTCATCAGCATCAGCAGCTTTGTCATGCCGGGCCTGGCTTGTAGGGGGGTTTCCTGCCTTCAGGAGGCAGAATGTACATGGAGCCAGCCATCGTTTTTAAAGGTGGTCAGAGCAATTGTTCCAGAAAAAAAGTCATCCGTTACATGTTGTGAGTTACTTGGCTTGACTGTCTAATTGTCCCAGCTCTATTCTCGAGCAGAGAGTTCCTGGTATTTTAGTTAACAATATTAAACCAATCACATTTCCTCGTATTTTAATTGACCCCACTTGGCAGCCTTCCTCATTATCTCTTCACGCAGTTCACTTGGGTTGCTTCCAACACAACGATAGTAATCGGTCGGCTAGAATGTCTCGTTGATCAGCCTACTTGACCGATCCCGGCCTCCCTGTGCGCGACCGCAGGCGATGGAGCGGGCGCACGTGGATGCCGTGATGATCCTCGGCGAGCCCTTCAGGCGCGACGAGGCCTTCGACTTTGGGGCGCAGAGCACGACGGCGCGCATCCAGGGCCTCGTGCCGGTGCTACTGCGGCACCGGCTCACCGCGCCGCCGCCCGAGAGCTACTCGCTGCACCGCAAGATGTCGGGCGCTTTCCTGCTGTGCGCCCGCCTGGGCGCGGTCATCACCTGCAAGGACATGTTCGACGACATCTACCGGCGCTACTGGTCGCGTGACGAGGCTCCCGGCTCGCCGGCAGCGGGGCTGGTGGGGGTGGCGCCGCGAGCGGCGGGTGCCCGTTGAGCCCGTCGGAAATCAAAGCTCCACCCGGCTGCCCCCTTCTCCCCGCGCCATCGGGTTGCCAACGCCGTGGTGGCAGCAGTGCGGAGAGCACCCATGGAAATGGGCGGGCGGCGAGTGCTTTATTTTATTTGTGCAATTTATTTTAAATGCAGTACAGCAACGAAATCGGCTCGTGGTCCAGGTATTTGGTGGATTTGTTCCCGTCGCAGGATCGTGAGAGTTGGGCACGGCTTGGCGGGAGGGTCTTCATCCATCCAGCGGGTTGGTTGATCATTTCTGGTGATGACTAAAATTGGGCTTGGGCAGCACAAATACGTCGCTATAACGAGTGATGTTCGGTGGACAGGATTAAGTACGGTTGAACATGGAGAAGGAATGCGTCCGAGGAGAGAGAAATCTGCAGAGAAGATGGAGTTTTGAAATAATGTCATTTGCGTGGGTGCTCTGTGGATTGTTACTTGGTAGGATCGTGAGAGGTGGCGACGGCTTGATCACGGGCGATCGTGATGATGTTGATGACAATTGGTTTTTTACCCTTCTATCTGGCAACAAAACTGACACCTTTTTACAAGGAGTCATGTTTGCATAGACCGCAATACCTGCAGTCATAATACAAACAAAAGACATAACTCTGATAATGTGCAC
>CM025636.2:6383758-6401189 GCA_014621495.2 Entosphenus tridentatus
ACATATATTGTGGATGAAAGGAAGCGGTACTTGAGGTGATGGGGGGGAGGGCACGGGAGTTCGGTTGGATTAAGAGGAAGCAGAGTGATACAAAGGTAGGAATACACATGGACATGGTATTGCACACGGGGATTAGGGAAATTGGGAGACGGTGAATGGCGCGTAGAGATTGGGGGAGAGACGGGCAGACGTGGATTAGGAATAAATCGGGGGGGGAAGAGAGACGCGGGGAGAGAAGTCAAAAACGAGAAGATTCAATCAGATGCATGGCGAGAGACCGGCGACGGAGGGGATAGATACGAGGCGACAAGGGAACGGAAAAGACTGATTGAGGGGTAGGGAGACAGAGGCGAGGGGATTCATGGAGAGCCGCGATGCAGAGAGGGACAGGGAGGCAGGAGGAGCTACCGTGGCTATCCCCTCCCCGTGGGGATGCGGATACGGGACAGCTCCACCGACCTTTGACCCCCCCGCGCCGATGGGATTCACAGAGCGGCCATGCAAGGCCCGTGATGGGGTTGGGATGATGTATGGATGGGGCGGCGTGTTGGTGTGTTGCCGTTGTTTAATGATGGTTCGGTATTGATGTTTATCATGGGTTTGGCGGTGGGGTGGAGATGGAGATTTAGTGTTGATGTTGGGGATCGCGTTGGTGATGATTTTAGGGATGTGGTGATTGTGTTGGGAATGGAAGTGGCGATGTCGTGATGGTTTAGGTGATGGTGTGGTGATGATTTTGGGGATGGTGTAAATGCATGTGTGTTAGTAAGTTTGACTTCTTTAGCACCCTACGTAGCCAACCGTGCTAATCGGAGATGCAGGGGTAGGACCACAAACTGCACAAATATGGTGTATCGATGGAGATCATTTCGGTGTGAGTGGTCGTGGTGTATTTGTGGTGTGGTAGTGTTATTTTGATGTTGTATTTTATGGGGTCGAGGTGGTGTGGTCGTTTTATGGTCATGGTATGGTGATGGTGTGGTCGGGTTGTATTTATGGTGTGATAGTGGTGATGCTCTGGTAGTCTTGTAGCGATTGTGTCATTGTGCTGATAATGTGGTAGACTTATGGTGATGGTGTGGGGGATTGTGTGGTAGTGTTATGGGCATGGCATTGTTGATGCTGCAGGAGTGTTGGTTATGCTGCAGTAGTGTTGTTGATTCTGTGAGAGTGTTGTGGTAGCATTGTGTTGATGTTGTAATGTTGTGGGAGTGATATGGTGATAATGCTGTGTGGTAGCCTCGTTGTTGATGCTGTGGTGTAGTGTAGTGTTTATGGTTTGGCAGTGTTGTGGCAATGCTGTGGCAGTGTTGTAGTGATGCTGCAGCTGTGTACTGGGATGCTGCAGTAGTATTGTGGTCATGATTTGGCAACGTGCTGTGTAGCCGTGGTGTGTGGTGTACCCATGGTGAGCGGTGGCACAGCGGTTCGAGAGCTGTGCTACAAACCCAGCAACCCGAGTTTGATTCCCCCTCACGACCAGTGGTGAATATTTGAACCAGTTCCTAGGGCTCCCCGAGGTCGAATCGGCCTCAAATGAGTTCCTGGTGCAATGCATAAACATCGCCACTCGGAAGACAAAGATGGCTAGGCATGGTGCTGGCCACCCCCACTACCTCACGTTCTGGCCTTCATAGATCCTCGCTAGCAGCATTTGTCCCTACAGTCTGTATAAAGGCTATACGGGGGATATTTGTCTTTGTGTGAATGCAGCACTTGTCTATGGAGGGCCGCTTTGACACGCCATCCTCCAAGTCACTGCGAGTCAATGGCTCCCGCAGTCGCAGCTCCATCGCGTGTGGGGAGGAGCTCCCCCACATCGGCAACTACCGTCTCCTAAAGACCATCGGCAAGGGCAACTTTGCCAAGGTGAAGCTGGCGAGACACATCCTCACCGGCAGAGAGGTGAGACCTTCCACCGCGACAGCGTGTCACTTCACAGCAATTCAAAGGGATTGCTCGGCCATGTACTTGGGTTGTCATGATGTAATATTTCACGTTACGATCCAATATACATTTTGACGACGTGACGAGTAACACTCCATTCTTTTCCCGTGGCCTAGTTATTGTTAGGTATTTTTATTGTGTCGTTTTTGTATTTTGCTGTACTGTACTTCCATCAGTACATATGTAGCTTGCTTAAAATGTATTCGACCAAAGCTTGTTCGGCAAAATCCTGCTATAAGTCTTCTAGTCATTGCAACTTTACAGTCTGTGCTGTTAACAACACGAGTGCTGTCACGGACACAAGAAATAATGAACTAATTAATTGAGCTACGAAAATGATGAGGTCATCTAACCACCTTGCTGTCAATCACTTCTGCAAACATTTGACAAAGCACAGATTTGTTTTATGGCGAACGACCATTTGTGTAGAACCTTCATTATCGTTCTTTTGTTCAATCGTACGTATTTTGTCAATAAAGAAAACATTTAAATGAGGGACGGTGATTGTTATATTTTATAAAACGGACTATGCCATTCATCGTGGACATTGTCTTCCCTGTGTATAAATGACGTTCTTTGCATCGTCACCGGTAGCTCTACCCTCGTGGTTGACAGTTGTCGCCTCTCTTCCCTGTAGGTGGCCATCAAAATAATTGATAAAACTCAGCTGAACCCAACAAGTCTTCAAAAGGTACGTGCGCATTTCGTTCTGAACTCTAGACTCTATCTGCATTTTGCCTTGGAAGTTGCTTTGTAGCTTTCTTTTACCTTGCGTTGTCAGCAGGAATGATGGAAACGCTCTTTGTTTTTTTGTTGCAGCTCTTCCGAGAAGTCAGGATAATGAAGTGTCTAAATCACCCCAACATCGGTAACTTCATTGCATCACTGCTGCCTGAAGGGACGGCCACACTCGCAATAATTTAAGCTCTTTTGAGTTGCTGGTCTAAAAAATAATCCAGCCATGCTCTCGGCTCTCTTTTGAGTTGGTGATCCAGACAAGGCTATTTGGTGGTCACATAACATACACACGAGGCATATCGATGGAAGTAGTGGCATCCTGCCATTTGTAAAGCGACCTTTGCGTGTCGTTATTTCTGTCGGGAAGCTCGCTCGCGCACACGAACCTTTGCATATTGGCCGTCGCGGTTACCTGTAATGCACCGGAGCTGTATTCAGCTACGTGACGACTTGGGTTTTTTTTTGTGCGTGGCAGTGAAACTCTACGAGGTGATCGAGACGGAAAAGACGCTGTACCTGGTCATGGAATACGCCAGTGGTGGTGAGTGTCACCGACAGGCCACGTTCATCCAGGGGGAAGCCCTCGCAACATCAGCAGCAATTATGGGCAATTGGTTAGCATATCCGGTCCCTAGTGTTGACCACATTCGTGCGATGATGGCGCAGCATGGAGGAATGCGTCACGGAGTGCGTGGCATCTCGCAAGTGGGGAACGATGGCAAAAATGATTTCGCGTAATGAGCTACGAACCCCGGCTTATCCAAGTTCCATTCCTGGTCACGGTTAACATGGGTGGCGATTATCTGAACCAGTCCTGGGGGCTCGCATATGTCAACTCCTTTTTCAAATTTAGTATGTAACTTGTGCAATGTGTAAGCATCATCACTGGGGAGACAAAGGTGGACGTGCGTGGTGCTGGCCGCCAGAAGCTTACATGTGAGATGTTCAATCTCAAGGGATTGTGCAGGTAAACTGTTTCAAATAAACCCCCCCCACCACTGTTCCATTCCAGCCTTAATAGGTACTCCCTAACAGAACTTGCCCCAACAACCTGCAGGGAAATCTTAAGTTTTAACAAGAGGGGTGCCTCTTCAGACTTTGGAGTCACTACAACCGTGAACGGAGACCACGCTGATTTTTAACCTTGTACAGTTAAAAATCATCATGTCTGTGTGCTACTTTAATGAGGGGTGCCATTACACTTGATACTCCGATGAATGGGGCCCCCTGTGTGTTCGAGCTCACGGCGAGTTGCGTTTCCAACGAGGGCGGCGGGCCGTGCGAGTCGCTGCCTGCGAGCGGCATGAGTGACGCGCATGTGTGTATGTATGTCTGATGTGCGTGTGTGTATGTGACGTGCGCGCGTGTGTGTGTCGCCGCTCAGGGGAGGTGTTTGACTACCTCGTGGCACACGGGCGCATGAAGGAGAAGGAGGCGCGTGCCAAGTTCCGGCAGGTGAGGCCACCTTGCCGCCCCGTGTCCAAACCGTGCCCATTGCTTGTGTAGTTGTTGACAGTCTGTAACTTCCCACTGCTGGACAACGGACTCGCCCCCAGCCCACCAGCTATGCACTTTTAAATCTAGAATTTCTTTATAAATGCTTTTTGTGTTTAGTTTTTGTCCTTCCCCCACACGATTTGCAACGTATGGTGCAAAAGAAGTTCGACACACATACATACACATACACCTCCCAATTGACTTCCATCCCTTCCTTTGCTGATTTGCTCCGTACTCTGTGATTTCATCTTGCTGCCGTATCTTCTGCTATGTTTCTCTGCGTTTTTCACCCATTTCTGGGATCCCTCTCCAGTAAAATGTCTTCCTTATCTCTCATTGTGTCTCATGATGTGCGTGGTCCTCTTCCACTTGATTTATTTTGCTAGGTGTGACCCGTGTTTTCCTTATTTCCTCATGCCTTAACCTATCCCTTGACTCTTGACACTCTTCTGAACTCTGGTTTGTTTTTGCTCCGAATTTGAATGTTTCTTTGCTGTAATTTAGTTAATGCTATTACTTTTATTATATTTGGTGACCCAGGTCACCGGTGCAAACGAGAGATGATTCTGCTCTCCTTGTTCTCACCTGGATAAACACAATTAACTTTTAAGCTTGAATCATTTGCACCCTCCGCCGTGCTGCAGGAGTTGGAAGCTGGGAAGGTGCCCGAGAGTCCGGCGGACGTCATATCGCAGCCAGCCGTGTAACAGCATGGCGATGACATCATCTCATGACTGTCATCCCGTGGCCCCTTTGCTGTGTTTACAGATCGTGTCTGCTGTGCAGTACTGTCACCAGAAGAACATTGTGCACAGGGATTTGAAGGTGCGTTTGCTCACATGGCTGATGTAATGCACGGGCAGAGCTTAATTTTTCACTGACATATTTTCCGGGTAGGCTGGTCGGCTGGACCACTAAACTAAACTGTTATTTCTTTTATCAGGCAAGGCCCACTGAGCTGTCTAGCTCTTTTTCAGAAGTGACCTGGCCACAAATTATAGCTCAGCGAAGTGGCTTATCACGTAGACATTTATAGCAGCCAAATACTCTGAAAGCATGTTTCTAAATGTGGAGGGAAAAACCGGAGGACCGGCAAAAAAATCCACGCGACCATGGGGAGAACCTGAAAACTCCAAATATACAGGCCTCAGGGTCGTGATCATACCCACAACCTTTTTATATCAGGCGAGGTAGTTAACATCTTGCCACCTTGGCGCCCAAGAATGTGACTGTAACTTGTAGCCACAATAATAACAGAGGTAGTATACTGGATGTGTTGCGCCAGATGTGGAATATTTTCCAGGTCCCCTGACCCGAAACAAACCCGGCTGAAATTTAGCTCATCTGAGCATTAATCACTGCAAGATATTGACAGCGCAGCATGATTAACTTACTCGTATCACTAATAATCGACTTTATCGCCATTGGCATCAGCTGGTCTGGTGGTTTAAACAAGCTGTGCGCGGGCGCTGTCCGTAATCTGTGATTGGCTGTGCGTGCTGCAGTGTTATTTTGATAATTTTTCTGCTGTAAATTTCCACATAAGCTACTTTGCTGAACTTTAATTTTGTGGCCAGGTCGCTTCTGAAAAAAAAGTTAATACCTCCGTGGGCTTTGCCTGGTGGGAAAGAGATGGTTTAGTTTTATTTGTATGTTTTTGGGTGACTTGTTTGCCTTCCCTGTACTTTGCACTACTGTCGTGTTTTGTATTTTTTGTTGTTGTAACGTTCTTACCCTCCCCTACTGGAAATCTATGCAAAAGAGCTTTATAGCTTATCGGATTCCTCCAGTATAAGTAAAAAAATATATTCTGCTAATTCCATTATCGGAAGCAGTGATTTGACGAAAACATTCGTCAATGAAGGTTTATTTTCTTACCCTAGTCAACGATGACCATCGGTGGACCAAAATCGTCGAGCGTGACGATGATCACGACCACCCACTAAATACCACAGCATAACAGACCGCGACTAACACCGACGAGTCTGGACGAAGACGCAAACTGTTGATGACGATGACAATGTTGGCCGTCCACAGGCAGAAAACCTTCTCTTGGATGCGGACATGCACATCAAAATCGCCGACTTTGGCTTCAGCAACGAGTTCACGCTCGTCAACAAGCTGGACACGTTCTGCGGGAGCCCCCCCTACGCCGCGCCTGAGCTCTTCCAGGGCAAGAAGTACGACGGGCCCGAGGTGGACGTCTGGAGCCTCGGCGTCATCCTCTACACGCTCGTCAGCGGGTCGCTGCCCTTCGACGGCCAGAACCTGAAGGTGCGCGGGGGTGGGGGATGAGGACACGGGCAGGTGCAGTGAGCACGTGGTGTGGGTTGTGTGTGTGTGTGTGCGTGCTATGGGTAGTGCGTAAATGTGCGTTGTGTACATGGGATGTGGGTAAGTGGTGTGTCATGTGGCGTGCATGTGTGTTGAGGGTCATTTTATTTTAATTTTACCAGGGCAATGGTTAGTGTCATTTGTGGCCAGGTCAGAAGCGGCTTGGCCGCAAATGATAGCTCACCGAAGTGGCTTATGTGAAAACTTACAGCAGCCAAATACTCTAAAGACACGTTTCTAAATGAGCGCATGATGTGGGTTGTGTGGGCACGCGGTGGTTTGTGGGTGTTTGTATATTGCGGGGTCGCGAGCACACGCCGCGGGGTCGCGAGTGAATTCAACTCTTGGTTGTGTAGGAGTTGCGGGAGAAGGTTCTGCGCGGCAAGTACCGCATCCCCTTCTACATGTCCACCGACTGTGAGAATCTACTCAAGCGCTTCCTGGTGCTCAATCCAATCAAGCGGGGAAGCCTAGAGGTGAGATCGGTGCCCTCCTCCTGGCCCCTCGGCCCCTTTCCCCTTGACATCAACACTGCAGGCTTTCGTTTGAGTTTGTTGATCGCGAGCAGCAGCACCATGGGTCTTGTTCGGAGCTGGCCTCTCTGTACCCTACATTACGTGACCCTCGTAGGATAACAAGAAGATAGTTCGGGGAAAAACAAAAAAAGTATCTGCTCTGTTCCCATGTGTGCTGCCGGACAGGAGGTGATGGGAATGACTTGGAGACGTCATTGACATAATCGGCTGTGGGGTTTTCCCGCCTTCACAGGAGGCATCATGTACAACAGTTTTTAAAGGGGCCTGGGTAACCGACCACAGAGTAGTTCTTTCAATACTTTGTCTTTTAATCCACTCGACCAACTGAACGTCCCAGCCCTAAATGCCGTGTTATAATCGGTTGGCGCACGTAGTGTTGAGAGGTCGCCACCAGACATAATGATTCATGGCGCACCCCCCGGCCACTTGAGGTCACCATTCGATTGTGGGATTGCGTTTTTCTTTGACCTTGTCACGCTCTCTCGGCCGCATTGCCCGTGTTGTGTGTTAGCTCGTTTTCTTTTCCCTGTCCTGCTCACTCTCATCAGCTTGAGGGGCAATTACCATAAATGCACATACCATTTACATTGTAAATAATTTATACACGTATTATTTAATGCATGCATCATGTTTGAATACATTAATTATTACATACTTAGTCGGCTGGACATTCTTATTATCCACTGCTGCCCCCATAGACTCGCATTCCCATCCCCCAGATGTCCGTGCTGTTGACTTCCTGCCGCTGTTCAAGGCCAGGCTCAAGACCTTCCTCTTCCCTCCTGCCTATGACCTCTGTCTCTCTCTAAAATAAATATTCCCACTGTTATCTGCAGTATCGTTGAGGTACGGTCGAATGTAGACGCTACGTAAATTTACATTATCGAAAAACGGTCCATAATGCGACATTATCCTGAGTGCATAAAAGCGTATATTTCACTGCCGGATGAAAGGTTTTTTTTTTAGTCATTGAAAGAAAATGCCTTTGACTAATTATTATGATGAGTTCTATAAATTAGGCATGTAATGATTCCTTGTCCCTACTATTTGATACATTTACAGTTTGATTCAATTCAGGAATTGATTCCTTGGTTTAACATTTTCATGCCTCTAGTCGCTACAGGGTGTTAAAGGGATTTCTTGTTCATTTGAGCATTGAGGTGATGGTCATCTCACCAGTTTACAGCCCTGAGCTAGTGGCGGAAATTCCACATTCCTATGGCGGCGGGGCGAGTATCCATTGGACTGCTTCTGTTGTCTTCCCCACAAATTGTTACTTGTTTTTATCAAGGAAATGATGGCTTAAGAAAGCCAACAACCGGGATTTTAACTCTCCAACCTTCCTGTCTGATTGGGAACTGCTTGCTCAACCACTGGGCCACGTGGCCAGCCACAGGGATCACGTCGGCTAATTGAGTGTAATGTAAACAAATCGAAAAATGACAGATTCGGTCACGGTCAGACGCGTGTGTCGCGAGCGTAACCATTGATTGGTCAACCGACAACAAACGGATGCATCGTTCGTCCCTCCCCCGGTGTTAAATGTTCAGTGCCGGAGGGATTGTGTGACGGTGGTCCCTGCGTGTCCTGTATGCCCGCGCGACGCGCGCCTGTGCAGCAAATCATGCGCGATAGGTGGATGAACGTGGGTCACGAGGAGGACGAGCTGAAACCCTACCAGGAGCCTGAGCTGGACATCAACGATCAGAAAAGGATCGGTAAATCCACAGTACATGTATTTAGAGTGGTTTCAAATCTCTTACTGATTCACTCTGGCACTCTAGACGCTTTGTTTCTGCGAGGATGCACAATGATAATCTAAACCGGGCTCATCGAAAATTATCCACCTTGAACACTAGACCCGGTACGTCCTTAACGATCCACACTGGCACTGTAGACTCGTTACATCTCACGAGGATCCACACTGACGCCCTAGACTGGCTTGTACAAAACGATCCACACAAACATGCTCGAGTTGGTTACATCTGTAACGATGTGCACCGGCACCGTAGACTGGGCTGATCTGTAATTATTCACACCGACGCCCTGTTATGAAGCCCGGTCACTTAAACCGACAGTTTAGCTCGGTTTCGTTGACGCGTTGCTCTACGTGTTGTTTTGTGTGGCAGAGATAATGATTGGCATGGGCTACACGATGGATGAGATTGTGGGATCTCTTTCTGCAAAAAAGTATGATGAGATCATGGCCACGTACCTTCTGCTGGGAAACAAGAGCCCCGACGTAAGTGTCTGCTGTAGTACGAGAGCCGCTGAGAGGTTGGCGGAGCTGTGTGTGTGTGTGATTGTGTAATGCGCTGGTGTAGCGGTTTGCGCACTGCGCTACAAACCCGGCGACCAGAGTTTGATTCCCGCTCACGGCCAACATCGGTGACAATTATCTGAACTGGTCCTTGGTCTCCCCTAGGTCGGCGCAGCCTCAAATGAGTACTTGATGCAATATTTAAACATCACCACTAGGGAGTCAAAGGGGGCCAGGCGTTGTGCTGGCCAACCCACCCCCTCGTGTGCCGCGCCAGCTTTTATAGACGCTTGTTCATAACTCTTGCCCCAAAAGTATGTAAATGCTATACGGGGGGATCTTTGTATTTTTCTTTGATAGTGTGTGTATGGTGTGTCGTGTATTCTAAAAGTCTGTTAAAACTACACAGGGGATCTTTGTCTTTGTGTATCCACTTGTCTAGAAAAACAAACACCAGTTAACCCCACCTCAGTATCAGACTGCAACACTAGCGAGTAATGACTAATGCTGCTTTTAGGGAGAGGTTGATGTTAATTGGCCGACTACCCTCATGGAACGATCAGTGGCAGCCGATCTGGCATGTCGCTGGCTGATGTGCCATCTGCTGGGAACGTGCGTAGAGCGATTTGGAGCCTGAGACCATCATACGTAATTGTGTATTTTTGTATGTCATTGTGTGTGAGTTTTAATAAGTGTGTGATTGTGGGGAGTGGTAGCATTGTGGTTAGCACACTGCACTACAAACCCATTGACTCGAGTTTGATTCCTGCTCACGACCAACACCAGTGACAAACATCTGAACCGGTCCTAGGTCTCCCCTTCGTCAATTCGGCTTTAAGTGAGTACTTGGTGCAGTGTGTAAACATTAGCATTGGGGAGACAAAGGCGGCTGGATGTGGTGCTGGCTTACCCATTCCTTCGTGTGCCGTGCTGGCCTTCATAGATGCTCGCTTAACAGCACTTGCCTCAACAGTCTGCTAAAAGCTTTTATGGGGGATATTTGTCTTTGTGTGTTTGGTTGTTTGATAGCAATTGTGTTTGACGGCTACTACAGAGTGGCCGTAACTCGTGGTCGGGGAGCACCCTCTCGCTGCCAAAGCTACGTGGGGGAACAGAGGGCGGAGGTGGGGGCCTCGGCCCCTCCCCCTCTCCCTCCGTTTCTCGAGTGCAACGCAGCGTCACCACCAACCAGAAGAACCGGCAGCGTGCCAACGACAACCGTGAGTGCCCAGTCCCTCCACACAGTGCCTTGTCCTGCTCTTGGTAACGTTGCGTCCATCCGACCTTCATTCTAACCAATGGCAGTGCTTTTGAATGTCTGTGTTTGTTCCCCCCCTCCCCCCGTGCTTGGGGGGCGCCGCAGTGGTGAGATATTAATTACCTCGCCTGGTAATTGTGGGTTTGATTCCGACCCTGACCGCCTGTATATTTGGAATTTGCGTGTCTCTCTCCCCGTGGTCACGTGGATTTTTCTCCAGGTCCTTCGGGTTTTTCCCTCCACATTTATAATCAACATGCGTTTAGATTATGTGGCTGCTATACATTTCGACGTTAGACACTTCGTTTGAGCTATCATTTGTGATAGCTTCTGAAAAAGAGCTATGCAGCTCAGTGGGCCTTACCTGGTAAAATAAAAAAAATAGTTTTACAGATTCTGCTCATCTGCGTTGCCAGACGCCCACCGTGTCCCGATTTTTGTTGTTTTTGTTGCAGCGGGCCTCACGATCCCCACGTCGACGTCGTACATCCGGCGCAGCCAGACGAACACGTCAGAGCTGGAGCGCGGCGGCGGCGGCGGCACCGACGGGAGCGCAACGTCGCGGCGCTGGGCCAATTCGAGCGCGTCCACGAGGCGCACGGACCCCGCCACGAGCCCCCTGCTGGGCAAGCAGACGAGTCCCACCAAGACGCCCAGCTCCAACCGCAAGAAGGCGTCCGCCATACCCACCGTACGTTCGCGCTCGTGCTCGCTTCTCTGCACGCGGCTCTCACAGCGGATATCGCAATGCTGCTTCTGTGAGATCCCCTTCAAGTGACCTCTTATCTGCAGAGTAAGGGGGGCGGCACTTTTTCACTTGCCCTGCCACACAGAGTAATGTTCGTCTAGCGGCTGTAAAACCAATCGTTGATCCAAATAAAGCATAGGACCAAATTTTATATCGGTGACTGGACTAAGATTGCAATCCTAGTTTAATCTCAGGACGGCCAAAACCTGGATTCAAACCCAGGACCTCAGTGGTTCGGTCCCTCTGATCTGTGAGCATTACCCAAAAAACAAACAGCCCTTGCAGATGAATCCCATGGTTGTGTGTCCCACGCAGTAGTCTGGCACCATTGAAAATGTTTATTCACGTACCCCAGTCAAGTGTGGCGCTGTGGCAGTGTGGCAACGTCACCGCATTGACGCATTACAGCGTATTGGCGCGTCGTCGCAGCGATTTCGCCAGAGTGCCTCTTTATCGACGGCACTCGAGACCGGTAGGAGTGCGGCGTTGAGAGCCGCTTGTGAAATTTCGAGGGACGGCGCGTCGCAGATACGTGGCGGCGTTTGTGCGGAGTGAGTGTGTGCGGAGGGAGTGCGTGCGGAGGGAGGAGGGAGTGCGTGCGGAGTGCGTGCGGCGCGAGGGCTCCGCGCTCGGCAGTTGTGCGGAGCCTGGGCCAGGACTCAGGTGCTCGTTGTGGGTTTCAGAGTGATGCGGCCCCGCCGCCCAGCAGCATCATCCGGCGCAACACCTACATCTGCGAGCGCAGCAGCGGCGAGCGCCACCCCTCCACGCACAACGGCAAGGACGCCGGGTGGGTGGAGAACCTCCGCACCTGCACTCGCTGGCACCGCACTACACGCTCGCAAGCACGGCACTGCACTCGCAGGCACCGTACCCACAGGCACCGTGCAATGTTGTCACGTGTCCCCTTGCCTAGAGATCAGAGACGCCACACCCACCATATCCCTTAGCACACACCGAAACACCCAGCAGGGCTTGGTGAGTGCTTCTGCATTGCGTAAACACGAATCCATCTCCATGCAGCTGTACCATCATTCTTCATTGAGCATATGCATTGCCTTTGTGCCATTGATTTATTTTTATTATTTGCCTGGCATTTTGTCCCCCTTTTATCTGTGACGTTTCCATGCGTGGGATGTTATGAATGAGACCTCCATTAGAGGGGGCGGTGTTGGTTCTAAGCGAGTTGCCTAGCCATGCCCGCGGACGTCACGTGCAATGTGTGGCGTCAAGACGCATGTCGAAAGCATTGCATAAACCAATTTCCCCACACCCAGTCCAGCTGGGCCCCGAGCCAGATTCAGATGTTATGCGAGACCAGTAGCACGGCTCTGTTTCCGGCTCCACATCGCTAATAGCCAGTAGAAAAACACGCATGCTGTCCTGGCCCCGTGCTAGCATGGCTCAAATGTGAAAGTGGAAAAGGGGTCTGGGCTATTTCCGATTAGACACGTTATTGATTGCTATACTAATTATCAGTTCGATTACACAATGAATAGGATTACACATGAATAGTTACAAAAAGTCTTGCCTCTTCTCCCACGTGTGCTGCTGAACCGGAGATGATGGGCAGGGCTTGGTGATGTCATCAGCATCACCACGCAAGTGACACCGAGCGTGGCTTGTAGAGGTCAACTGCCATTTTAAATTGGGGCCCGAGTTATCAACCACAAAAAAAGTAGTTGCTTTAATATATTTATTGATTAATCAACTTAATCGACTCATTGCACTGGCTCTAGATCATCAGCCATGGTCGCAACCGAGTAGTGTTTGTGGTTTCGTGAGCATCGTGTGTTTATTTTCCCCGTGTGCGCGCGTGGGTGCTGACCGCCACGTTTATTTTCTCCCCTCGGTTTTTTTTTGCGCGTGGTTTCCACGTTTGTGTTCGCGGTGCGCCGCGGGCTATCTAGCCCCCCTGTTGCCGCCATCCCAAGCTCCAGTTCCATCCCACCCACCACCTCGCGCCCCATCCGCCATTACAAAACCGTGTCTCCAGCCACAGCCAGCCGCCCCTCCCGGACCCCCCTGCAGCGCATCGAGGACCGGGATGCCCCGCCACGATCAAAGTAAGCCGCCGCCGTCGCGACTGCCGGTCGCCTGCACGCGCCCGTGGGGGGCGTGCGAGGGTTACCCCCCACGGGGTCCTTCAGCTCTGGGCCCCTTGGCAAGACGACGCTGGGGCTTTTTGAGTCCCGTCGAGAAACTGGCCCGGCACGGACAACCCCCGACGGTTACAAGCATTGGCGCGATGGCGACGATGCAATTTTCGGTTGCATCTTTGTCGCATTTATTTTTGTGATTTGTGGTACGTCCGGTCCGATTACAGTTTTGTAACTGCAGTTCACTCAACATAACCCTGCTACGAGTCTTACAAATCCTTTATAACTTATCGATCTGTTCTGCTTCTAATGCACCCGATGTGAGTTACACAAGACAAGGTTAAATAAATTATTGAACTCGTAAATGGTAATATGCAACCGCTATGTTTGAAATTACTTGAGAAAACATTTTGAAAAGCACTTATTTAATGATGAAATTACTTGAGAAAACATTTTGAAAAGCACTTATTTAATGAATAATATGCATAAAAAATGTTAAATTATTTTGTTTCTTAATTTAATGTTTTCAGGAATATTAAATCTTTAATGTAATAAAAATTAGCGATTTTAAAATCGTGATATTTAACCACACTGATAGTTACGACTCTCATGGATTTTATATCATACGACAAATAGTTTCGCCGTATTGCGGCAGCCTTCGTTACGACACTTAATTCATGTCGTACCGCCAGTGCCCCCTTTCACTGTCATCCGGTCGGTGCTGCCCTCTGCGCCCTCTCGTTTCCCTCCACCCGCGCGTTCGCCCACCTGCCCGGTGGTGGTGCCGTCGCAGCTCCGTCCTAGGCCAGCGCATCCCGGCCATGTCGCCGTCCACGCACAGCATCAACAACAACGCGCCGGAGACGGGCTACTTCTCGCGGGGTGTGTCGGCACGCAACACCGTGCACGGGGGCCAACTGCCCGAGACAGCGCGAAGCGCTGCCTACAACGCGCCGCCATCGCCCTCCCTCTCCCACGACCACGAGGCACTGTCCCAGTCTCGCCGCGGCCCCTCCACCATCTTCTCCAAGCTCACCTCCAAGTTCAGCCGCAGGTAGAGATGCAGTGGCGGCAACAGCGGCTGCAACATCGCACGCGCCCTGGCGAGCACGCACACGCATGGGGCTCTCTCACATGCAACCTCGAGCGCCATCTTAGGCGTGGATTTTTACCCGCTGCCCTACTCGTGCAGACAAGCGTAGTGGTGGGCAAGGCTAGTTAGTTGCCGAGCTATGTCCATGCCGGTGTTTCGGCATGCCAGAGATTCCTTCTGTAGGATTGCACGGCTGCGCTTCCAGCTGCCGTGTTCTGACCGCATTAGAGATGGGAGCCACTGCATGTGGTTTACTGTAGCCGTTGGTTTGGCCCGATTTTGAGAGTGTGGGGCACACCGCGGTGCAGACGCCTTCGTCTGCGTGAACAGAATTTCCTACGCAGCGTCTCGTCAATTGTAAACTCCGCTTACGAGGAATGTTGCCACGACGGTTGGAATGTGCATCAGAACGTTGCCGCCTGCGCGCACCGTGCGGTATTACGAGGCGCTGCTTTGCTAGTGGTTGGGAGGATTGCAATAATGTTTATTGAATGCATCGTGTATTTTGGCACTTTAAATTTTGAGTGAAAGCGATATTATAATAGCTCTTGGGTTTATACCCGAATCATATCAACTGGCTGATGCCTCTATTCGTTGAGGTAGAATTGTTGATTTTTTTCAAAGCCATTTCCAGAAGGCTTGCTTGGCGTTGTGGGTGTGTGCAGTGTGGTAAATCTTTCCGTGTCCTGCAAAAATCGTTCCACGTGATAAATCTTTTCCAGCTATTCCAAAGAAAGCATGAGTTCCGATATCTATCTTAACAACTGCCAGAAGCTTTTTAGGTGCTAATAAGTGTTGTTGCTTATACAGAAGCCATGCTGAGGGTTTTGTCAGGCATTTAGGGATCTCGTCAAGTGTGCTCTTAACATTATTAACATGTATATACCCAGGAGATCGCCTCACTGTGAATATTAATACACTTTTTCAGGAGGATCCTGCTAAGTTTTGTTGCAGGGAGGATTGTTGCTGTGTGTTTTCCCAATTCAGAAATTTGTGGGTAATTTCAAATGTTGTCTTGGAATCTTGTCAGGTGTGTAAGGGTCTTATCAGGTATTTTGAGAAGGTGCTAAGCATTGTTGCATGCTTAGAATATTTGCCTGGTTATAAGCAGTGATTAAGCAATTTGACAGTTAATGATGCTGTGAGTTGTTGACACATTTTCTACATGTTGAGAAGTTTTTTGTCAGGCATAGAAAGTGTTAGTTGTGTAGGGGTCCTGTCAGGTGTGTAGGGATCTTGTCAGGTGTGTAGAGGTCCTGTCAGCTGTTTAGAAGCCTCGCCGCCTGGTATTTGTGTCCAGAGTCACGATGGACCCTCCCAAGAGCGCCTCCGCGCATGCCCCTGCCGTGACCAGCACCCCGGGTGCCAAGACCGCCCGTACGTCTCCTTCCTAATGCTCGCTATCAAGAGTGTGTGGCGGTTGGTGCTAAATCACTCCTTGAACCTCTGTGCTTCTTCGCGTAGCCTCCCCCTGCTGCCGCTGTTGCCTGCCCGACTGACTTTTGTGTTTTCTCGTTTTGAAGGTCCACAGCCCGGAGTTAAAGAGCCAGGAGACCTGAAAGTCCAAGGTAACAAATTCTGTGCACATTGACGTTAGTGGCGTGCCTTTCGTACACCGAATGTGGGCACCCGCATAATGCGTCGCGTGAGCTGCATGCAGAGATTCCACGTAAAAAAAAATACAGACACTTCCTCCTGAGGTCCATCGGGCAGCTATCCCAGACACGGTGAGTAGGACCCCAATCCTGAGCAGGCTCTACTTGAAATCGCTGCACTGTGCCATGTGCCAGGAATTCCCAGTGCTCCTCTGTTTCATCATTTATTTTTGGGTGAGGCCACATTACTGTCTGGCAAAAAAAAAAAATTCCATTAACGAGTGCTTGTGTTTAACGCACCAATTATGGTTTCGGCTCAAGTTGAAGCACAATCTTCCAACCAAATGTAGCGATTTAGATTCGACGTTTCGCACTAAACTTTTCCAGCCGTCTTCAGGACAAAATCCAGGTTGCCTGACCCAAAAATCAACTACGAGTCATAATATTGGCTGCCAAAACCTACGAGTTAATCTCCGATGTTAGATTTAAGTTTTTCGCATCATTTTAACTGTTTGCAGACCGCCTTCGGAAGGCAGGCTGTTTCCTGACTTTTCAATTGTTTCAGTTCATATATCTTGGACTTAAACAGCTTTACAGCCGTAAATACATATGCGCATGCGATCGCTCGTGCGCACATGCACGTGTGTCGTCATGTAGTGCGCGTGGTGCCCACCGAGAGCACCTTCTTTTGGCCACGGTGCCAGTTAAACGGCGTCGGGGGACGTAAGTCATGCTGCGTTGCTAGTGAGTGAGCGAGCGAGCCGTGCTTGCTTACGTCGGGTGGTTTTGTTGCAGTAGCTACATATCTGGGAATTCGAAAGACCAAGTCGAAGAAGCAGGGGCCCAGCCAGCCAACCTCGCCGGGGGTGTGACGCCTGCCTCCCCCCGCCCCCGCGCCGCCCGCTCGCTCACCTGCCCGGCTCGGGGCCCCAGCGGGCTTACGGGGCTTGCTGCCGGCTGCCGGCTGCTCACGGGCCAGTCAGTGTTTGGTCTCCTGCCCTGGCTGTCTGGTTACTGGACATTAACTTGAGGAGAGCCTGGTCGGTCAGCTGGTTTGGTTCCTGAACCCAGGTACCCGGTTTAGTGCTTCTCCTCCTGCTGTGCGCTGTCCTAACACTTGATGAGCACTTTGTTTTGAGTGTTGGCCTGCCTAGCCAGCTATAGCTGGCCGGGCTGGCTGGCTTGCTGGTTGGCTGGCTATCTGTGGTTGACCCGAGTGGCTGACTGGCTGGTTTGCTGTACGGATGGCTGGTTGGCTGACTGGCTTACCGACTGACCAGCTGACCGGCTGGTTTGCTGATTGGCTGGTTTGCTGACCGGCTGGTT
>CM025636.2:6432330-6454764 GCA_014621495.2 Entosphenus tridentatus
ACACACACACATCGACCCAGCTAGCACACCTCCCATGTACATTGACAATCCACCCTGGGTCTATCCACGTTCACGACCCATAATATATTTCGGCATCAGGCGCACACCACATCCAGTACACCTTTCACTCCAGGCTGCGGCTACCGGTCACGTGCCAACTCCAGTCTACACGGCGACCTGCAAAATGTTCCAGTGGGAGATGAATCCCTGGGAGGGGGTGGGGGCGGGACTCACCGTCCTCATCGTGAGTCCCCAGCCCTTTATCGCGCAGACGCTTCACGATGAACTCCTGCTTCTCCTGCGTGAGCACAACGTGGTGTGGGCACAGGCGTGGGCATGGGTGGTGTGGGCACAGGTGGAGCAATGCTGCTCACATCTCACAGCTGACCTCACACCGCATCAAACACAAAGATGCCCCCCCCCATAGCCTGAACAGACTGTAGGGGCAAGTGTTGTTGGGGAGCAGCGCCTATGAAGGCCGGCTCGGCACACGAGGGGGCCAGCTCCACGCCCGGCCGCTTTTGTCTCCCCAGTGGCGGTGTTTACACATCGCAACAGGTACTCGTTTGAGGTTGAGTAGACCTAGGGGAGGCCCAAGACAGATGCAGATAATCGTCATTGGTGTTGGCCGTGAGCGGAAATTGACTTGGGTCGCAGATTCGGAGCGCAGTGCGCTAACCGTTGCACGACCTGCTTTTTAATTTCGTGCGTTTTTAAATACTAGCTAATAAAAGCCTGCCTTCTCCAGGTAAAATTTTTCAAAAAATATAATAATGAACCTGATATGATTTTTTTTTATACTATCAGTCATGAACAACTACTTCAAATTTTTGTTATATTTACACGAACACAAAATTGTTGATTTGATTAAACTTCTTACATTTAAAGACGTACCCATCGGAAACCGCTCAATTTAAAGATTCCGTTCTTCTTTTATCAGAAAGAACAAAAATGTATTAACGTAATCCTCTATGAGGGGAAGTCCCTATCTTCTACCGTTTTCAAATTATTCAGATTTGAACATTAAAGAAATGCGGATGCTTTTTGTTCAAAACCGCTTGAATCCAAAATATCTTAAAAACAATAAAATATAGAACCCCAATGGTTCTCGCTTTATTTTTATTTGCCAGTTAACCCTCTTATTAAATGAAAAAACCCGCAATATTATATTTTGAATGGTTTCTGAATGATACCATGCACAAACATGTTTATGAGGCACTTACAATCGAGATTTGGGGGCCATAAATTAACAATCTCAGATTTTCTGATTGTTCCTGTTGTTTGAGTCCTAAAAGATACATGTGTACCAAATTTGAGCTTTCTACCTTGTCGGGAAGTATTCAATAGCTTTTTGAGACGTACAGATTAAGGTTTTTATTGATATAGAAGATACACTATTTGTTGTTTAAGAGTTTATAAACGCCGAAATCTGTGCTCTCGGTTTGCCTGGGTGGAAAGTGGACAACGCCTTAGGGGTGCCACAGTGGCGAGATGTTAACTACCTCGCCTGGTATGGAGGAGGTCCTGGGTTCAATCCCAACCCTGACGCCTGTATATTTGGAATTTGCGTGTTTTCCTTGTTGTCGCATGGATTTTTCTCTGGGTCCCCTGGTTTTTCCCTCCACATTTAGAAATCAACATGCTATAAATTTCGACATAAGCCACTTCGTTGAACTATCATGTGCGGCCAGGGTACCTTTAAAAAAGAGCTACATAGCTCAGTGAGCCTTAACTCGTAAAATACAAAAAAAAAGTTTAGTTTAGTCTTTGCCCAGTCCTATCCAGCTGGCTCAAAACGTAATAAAACACATTCCTGCGGAGGGAGCTGGTAGGGACGTTGGGATGCTCGGTCAATGGCCAGGGTCAACGGCGGCGTGGTGTATTCCGCAAATATGGCCGACTGTGAGGGCGGGCACAAGCCGGCGTGAGTAGGTTAAACGTTGAGTTTTATAAGGGCACCACGGGGTGACCAGCCCCTCCCCACCCAGCCCCACCCCGCCAACCCCGCGCCCAGCCCCGCCATCCCCCTGTGAGCTGGTGTAACCAGGAGGTTCCTACCAGTATTAATTGATCTCACCACTTCTGACACACACTCGTGACCCCGTCCCCTGCTATATGTCCAAACCCAGCTATGTTAGGCCCCCGAAGGAGGGGGGGAGTAACAGAATCGTCTCCGACGCCAGCCTTTACCCGGCTGAAGGTCAGGTTCTGCTCGCTCCAGAAGTGGTGGCTCCACGCCTCGGTGTCTCCACGCAGCTCGCGCAGCTGCAGCTCCAGCGGCGACTCGGCGGGACGTCTCCCCACGCGCACGGGACGCAGGTTCGAGTCCCGGTCCGGGGGACCGACCCAGTCCCGCTCGGGCTCCGAGGGCGGCTGGGTACGAGAGAGGGCCGGTGAGGTGATGCGGATGAGGGGGGCAGAGTCGCTCATGTCGGGCACAAAGTAATTTTGTAGACATGCCAGAGGAGTGGAGTTCACTCCGAGTTCGTCTAGTTACCACCACAGTGCAGCCACTCGGTCTCGTCACTCGTGAGTTCGTCTTGTCACCATGTTTGTGCGTTCATGCCAGGGCAGTTGTGTCACTCCGAGTTACATTCTTCGGGTCTTTCAGTAAAGTCACGTAGATAGGTGCAAAGAAAACAACAAAAAGCTGCGACGTTTCGAACACAACACAAGCGGTCGTCATCGAAAGACCCAAATAATATGAATTCCTGCCGCCACGAAAGCTTTTGAGTGAAGATTCACTCCGAGATAACCAAGGCACTGCAAGGGAGTGCAGTCACTTTGAGTCGAGTCACCCCGTCAGTGCAGTCATTTAGTAGTCACCCAGTGAATAGAGTCACTAGGAGTGAGTCACAAACTCATTCCCACTCGTCTGGTCACTCACTCTGATTACTCATTGATCACTCACTCACTGATCACTCACTGTAGTCATTGATCACTCACTGTAGTTATTGATCACTCCCTGTAATTATTGATCACTCACTGTGGTCATCGATCACTCACTGTAGTTATTGATCACTCACTGTGGTCATCGATCACTCACTGTGGCCATCGATCACTCACTGTAGTCATTGATCACTCACTGTAGTTATTGATCACTCACTGTAGTTATTGATCACTCACTGTGGTCATTAATCACTCACTGTGGTCAACGATCACTCACTGTAGTCATTGATCACTCACTGTAGTTATTGATCACTCACTGTGGTCATCGATCACTCACTGTAGTCATCGATCACTCACTGTAGTTATCGATCACTCACTGTAGTCATTGATCACTCACTGTGGTCATCGATCACTCACTGTAGCCACTGATCCCTCACTCTGATCACTGTAGTCACCTGCGCCGCGCTCCTCGCCTCACGAAGCTCGCCGCTCGCCGCGGCCCGGGTCGCGGGTAGGCCCAGGGTGGGGTGGCCCATGGGGCCCAGGGTGGGGAGCCGAAGGGGGCCCAGGGTGGGGAGGCCGCGGCCTCCCGGACGCAACCGCAGCAGCAGTAGCCGCCGCATGGCCGCGCTCGGCGCGGGTGACCTCCGAGGAGAGAGCCTCGGGGTTAAAACTCGGGGTTCGATCTCGGGGCGAGCGGCTGCTGCGGGGCCGCGCGGCTGCTGCGCTCGGCACGAGCGTGGCCTACGGCTCCTGGCGAGGAGGAGAGGGTTCGGTGAGGGTCGAGCGAGCGCCAGGGACCAGACAGCAGTCGGTTCTGAGGAGCAGGCCAAAGCTGGGGGGGGGGCTAAGGGGGCAGGCGGCACAGAGCCGAGAGCGCCCCCACGTGGCCACCTCCACCCCCCGTGGCCACCTCCACCCCCCACGTAGCCACCTCCACCACCACCCCCCCACGTGGCCACCTCCACCACCACCACCCCCCCACGTGGCCACCTCCACCCCCCCCGTGGCCACCTCCACCCCCCACGTAGCCACCTCCACCACCACCCCCCACGTGGCCACCACCACCACCCCCCGACGTGGCCACCTCCACCCCCCACGTGGCCATCTCCACCACCCCCCGCTCGCCCTCTGCTCGCCCTCTGCTCGGTCCCCATGAGCGCGGCAGTGAACCCGTGCGCCATCAACATCAGCAGCAGCATCGAGCAATGGTCAATCCACTGCTGGATTATAGCCTTGCAAAGTCGTCGCCATCTCTCGCTGTCCTGCGATGGACCTCGTGCACCTCGCTGCTGCACTCGAACAACCACAGCGTCCGACAGACCTGGTCTTCACCTGAGGACGGCTGCTTGCGTTGTGGCCGAAACGTCGTGAGAATTATTTTATTGTTTTATTTTTATTATCTTATTATTTCCCTTCTACGTGACTTTACCGAAAGAACCAAGAAGATGAATCCCTGCAGTCACGAAAGCTTTAAATCGAAACACAACCACCCACTCAATTAACCCACTCAACCACAACCACCCACTCAATGAACTCTCCACTCCACCACAACTATCCACTCAACCACTGAATTAACCACCCCATACACCACTCAACCACCGACTCAACCGCTCCATTAACCATTTCAGAATCAGAATGTTTATTTTATCCTGGAGGAATCCGATGAGATATGAAGCTCTTTTTTTCACAGATGTTCAGTAGAGGCAGGTCAGAATGTTACAACAACAAACAATACAACTTATAGGAAAGGTAAACAAATTACTTTAAAAAATTACCCGTATAAACAAAGTTTTTCACTATAAATCCTTTATATGCGTGGCGGCTAGAGTCCTCTCGTCCTCTGGCTTGAGATGGCTGCCACCTATGGGTCAGACGATTGTCTGGCAGCATTAAGCAATTGGTAATTAAATATTTTAAAAAAATTCCCTAAACAGTGTAAAATTTTGGAATTTTTTTCACGAAAATGCATTGTCACGCACAACGAGTCTGTGTGGAAAATATCTGCTCGATTGGATCACGGGAAGTGGGTTAAAAAACGACCGAAAGATTTGCACGGTCCTAAGCAAGCAAGCAAGTGAACTTAATATAAAGGATTTAAAAATACATACAAACACAACTAAACTATTTTTTATCTGACCAGGTAAAGCCCACTGGCCACAAATGATAGCTCAGTGAAGTGCCTTATCAATGTGGACATTGATATTACTAAAATATTGTCAATAATCGAAACGCGTGTTTATAAACGTGGGGAGACGCCAAATCGGACCCTCCCCCACCTCGTGCATACCGGTGACATGACGTCATCGCGCCAAAATCTGCCCCAGTGACGTCACCAAGCCTGGCCGCGATGACGTAACCGCGCCAATCCGTTCCGCGCTGACGCTCATCTTGCCAAGCCGTAATTAGGTGACGTCACCACGCCATGCCAAAACGCGGGGGACGTCGGTGCTGAACAGAAGCGCGGTGACGTCACGGCGCCGATCAATAACGCGGTGACGTCAGGGCCGGATTAAGGCACGGTGCTTTATTGGCTGCAGCCCAGGGGCTTCCGCCAGCTGGAGGGCCTCCAGAGATTAATTGAAAAGTTATTTTATTTGTGAATGCTGAATTGCATTTGTTGTTAGCTTTGTAAAATATTAATTTTATTTTTCTTTAACTTTGTTTTCCTTTTCAAAATATTCCTGGGGGCCTCACAGTACCTGGAGCCCAGGGGCCTACACAATCTTAACCGGGCCCTGGGTGACGTCACTGCGCCAAGCTGCAACGAGGTGACGTCACCGCGTGAAGCCCTAACGAGATGACGTCACTGCGCCAAGCCGTAACGAGGTGACGTCACCGCGCCAAGCCGTAACGAGGTGACATCACCGCGCCAAGCCGTAACGAGGTGACGTCACCGCGCCAAACCGTAACGAGGGGACGTCACCACGCTAAACCATAACGCCCAAGGTGACGTCACCACGTCGAACCGTAACGAGGTGACGTCACCTCGCTAAACTGTCTGAACGCGGGGATGTCACCGGGCTGTGGCGAGGTGACGTCACCACGCCGAACAGCAACGCGCTGACGTCCCCACGCCGATCCGTGACGCGGTGACGTCACCGCGCCGGAAGGACGCGTGCGACGAACTTCCGGCGCGGACGACATGGCGACAGAGGGAGGAGGAGGGAAGGAGATGAGCGACATAAAGACTCAGTTCTCGACGCGCGAGGGCACCTACCGCCTGCTCTCCCTCTCCGAGTACAGCCGCCCCAACCGCGTGCCCTTCAGCGCGCAGGGCTCCAACCCCGTCAAGGTGTCGTTCGTCAACGTGAACGACCAGTCCGGCAGCGGCGACCGCATCTGCTTCAACGTGGGCCGCGAGCTCTACTTCTACATCTACAAGGGCGTGCGCAAGGTGCGGGCTCGCTGCTGGCTCGTCACTGCCCCCCGCTCGCCCACACCCGCGGCGGACGTGCCCTCCTCGCCTGCTCCGCCTCGCCACCACTGCCGGCCTTGCCCGCTTCACCACACACCTCCCCCCTTGTCCGTTCCGGCGTTTGGCCTTCCCTGCCAGCTATGCACCCCCCCCACACACATCCATCTCGCTCCCGTCATGTGCTCTTATGTCTTCGTCAGCCATGCCCTGCCCCTCAGCCTTGCCCTCCTGAGCCCTGCTCTGCCCTCTGCTTCGCCTTGCCCCCCCCCCTTCCACCGTGCCCTGCTTCCCGGCGAGTGCTGCTGCTGTTCCGTGAGAACCCGGCAGGGGCAGCGGACGGGGTGGGGCCGCCCTCGTGGGAGTCGGGCCGTGCCCCCGGGTACAGGGGCAGCGCCCTCAGAGCCCCGTTCACTGGATTGTCTCTTCATTACCAGGGCCATGCCACAATTATACAAGCACCGTGCCCTAATTACCTGGAGCATGACCCAATTTACGAGGGCCGTGCCTCCAGTGACAAGACCCTTGCCCTACCTCTCCTGGCAAAGGCTTCGCTAGGAGTGCCGTATCGAGGGCCTTTCACGAATTAACACGGGCGATTACATTACCGCCGGACAGTGGGGAAGCCCCCTGCTACGTGAAACTTGTAAAAGAGGCTGCATTTCATCGCGTGGCGTCACCTGGAGTGCATTCCCACGCTTCCCCAAGCAGGGTCACGTGGACGGCAGGGGTGGTGGTGGTGGTGGGGGGGAAATCATCTGGCAAAATCACGTGACAGCTGGCATGTGAATCTCACGTGGTAACTGGCGTTAAATCTCCCCATGGGCAAAGTAGCAAGAATACCTTGTGAAGCTCATCCGTTGATGTCACAGGTCTGCCAAGGTGGCATCGCGTCTCGCTTATGTCCAGGTTCTGCCTCCGATCGGCTCGTGCGCGTTAATTTGCACCCTTTTGTAATTTGCCTCCTTTCGCATTCGCCGGTGTGAAACGGATTGGCGTGCTGTGCCGACCTGTAAACCCTGACCTTGGCCTGCGCGGTGAGGTCCACGAAGCTCTGCTTTGCTGCCCCCATTCCTTACATTGGCTGAGCCTCGGGTGCTTCCTCGGACCCAGCAGTGCCGTCGCATGATCAATTGAAACATTCTAAAGGGAGCTCTGGGGGAAATGTGGAGGAGACGTTGGGCAAAGTTACGGTCAGGGGTAGGTACCGAGTGGAGGGGCTTGGTTTCTGCGAGTAAGGGCTCGTTCTTTGAAATCTCGAGTTTGCGAGAGTTCGTGCTAGGGTTAGGTTTCTCTTGTTAGGGTGAGGAATATAGTTATGTGTGTGGTTGAGTTGGCGGGCACAGTTGTCACATTCTTGCGGTTCAGCGCTTTTCAGACAAGGGTTAATGAATCGGGCATAATAGTGAAATGGCGAAACCAAACGATGTACAGGAAGTAAGTCCCTTTGTGTTACCTTTTGATTATTCTGCGATATGTGTGAGTTGTTTTTCTGAACACTCGGGTTTCCTACCACAAGTCAAACATTCTTAGATCAAACATCTGAATGCAAACATTGTCCTCAAAAAGTCTTGAGACTTGGTGAGACTTCCTTGGGTAATTGTATAGTTCGTGGTACTGCCATAAGCACATGCCTACTCAAGCCTGCAGACTCACTCGCATGCTCATGCACTCGCATTCACTGACACAAGCGCATTAACGCTCGGGTACATGCTACATGTACACTGACATGCAAATACCCACTGGCACGCACTATCATCCACTTGCACTCAAACGTGCACTCATGCACGAACTTTCCTACTCACAATCACATGTACATTTACGCTGTCACAGGCACACACGCACTCACAAAATACAAAGATCCCCCGTATAGCATTTACAGACTGTTGGGACAAGTGCTGTTAGCGATCGCCTATGAAGGCCGGCACAGCATACGAGGGGGTGGGTGGCCAGTACCTTGGCCAGCCGCCTTTGTCTTGCTAGTGGCGCTGTTTACACAGGGTACTAATTTGAGCCTGCGTCGGCCTATGTGAGGCCCCACACTGGTTCATATAATTGTCAATGGTGTTGGCCGTGGGCAGGCACCAAACTTGGGTCACCGTGTGCGTATCGCAGCGCGCTATAATACTGACACACACACATACAATTAAACTGGCACCCACCAACAGTCACAAACATACACTCTCGCTTTCAAATTCGTACACTATCACACAATAACAGCCAGGCTAGGTACACTTTGAGGCCGCGTGAAGTGTTGAAGGCTCTGGCAGGAGTACATGGGACACACCTCGGTGCTATAGGTGAATTCACTGGCAGCAACAATCCCCATCTCCTTGTAGTGTGTATTGTATGTATGCCTAATCGGGGAAATGCTGATGTTTATTCGCTGAGTACCCTCATGGCGCACGGACATGTACCACGGTGGCAAAATGATGGGCACGGGACAGATGCAATGGACTAGTATTCCCCCTCCATTGTAAATTTAACTACCAAAGAGACTGCAGGAAAAGCAAACAATAGCAACAGCAGCCATTCAAAACTAAGTAACGGTGACATCACTATAGGGCGTGTGCCAGACTAGGTGTACTTTGAGGCCACCTGAAAAACACACAATCATGAGGAACAACATTCAGAAAAAACGTGCACACACAAAGATCCTCCGTATAGACGTTTTACCTTTTTACCAGCACTTGCTCTGTTGGAGCAAATGCTGATGTAACCTATTCGGGCCAGCAAGTCGAACTAGGGGGTGGTGTGGCCAGGACCACTCTTAGCTACCTTGGTCTCGGCAGTTCTCATATTTACACACCACTGTTGGTACTCGCTTAAGGCCGAGTCGACATAAGCGAAGCCCAGCACTCTTAAGATATTCACCTCTCGGGCACAAAACAGCAGCCCAACATTCGCCACGAAGTGACAGCGACGTCAGCACGGCGCTCCTGCCAGGCTGTGCGCGCGCACACGCACATCGCCGCACTCGCTTGACCGCCCCGCCTGTGTCTCCCGCTATCGCTGCGACTGCTGCAGGCCGTGGATCTGAACAAGCCGATCGACAAGCGGATCTACAAGGGCACCCAGCCCACGTGCCACGACGTGAACACGCTGACCGCACGGCCCGAGAGCGTGGCGCTGCTCGTGGGCTTCTCTGCCGGGCAGGTGCAGCTCATCGACCCCGTCAAGAAGGAGACGAGCAAGCTGTTCAACGAGGAGGTGTGTGCACGCGGGGGGCACAGGAACACGCAGCAGCAGTACACATGCGCGTGCACATGCGCGTGCGCACGCACACAGGAAATGCAAAGTCAAGTTTCGAGTGTTGTTTTATTTAGAACATGGTGAGAACCCCAGAGACCAGAGTGGTCTCATTTTGGGTCACCAAAATTATAAAGGTGGTCGTGGAAAAACAATTACAATGATGGCAATATTAATCGGAGCAAAAACAGACGAGTATTTGAAGAATTCGAAAACCGTGTGCAAACAATCAGTATTCAATGAAATACATTTCCGGTGACAAAAGTTGATTTCAACAAATGATTTTTAAAAAAATATTCAAAGTGCAGGAATACACGAACAGAAATCAGAATTTTTATTTATCGAGCAAGCACGCTTACACACAGGAACGCACAATGGAATGCAGGAACACACACACAGGAGCATATAGGACTACGCGACAAATTCGACATGAACACGCACAAAACGTTCACACACAGGCACACGTAAATATATTCGATGACGTAAATCGCGCGCCCAGACAGGACCACACACAAATGAACACAAATACACAGGGTCACCCGAAGGGACACACACGAACACCCAGGAACAAACGCAGGTCACCAGTAAGTGAAAGCGTACAGCAACACACGCAGGTACTTACACAGAATACTCGGGAGTAACATGCATTATCAATTGGACAAGCATGTGCATGTATAGACACAGATTCACACAAACAAACCAGAGCCCACAGGTGTTACATAGATGTACTTACATATAGTAACGCACCCTCCCCGGTTTCGCGATGCCAGCGGTCTTGAGCATCGAGCACGATTCAATTCCACCCTGACAACACGGCCACGCAAGAGCTGCGCCGGTGCGAGCGGCGAATGTCGCCCGCCTTGCCCTCTCTCCGCTCTGTCCCACAGAGGCTGATCGACAAGACGCGCGTGACGTGCCTCAAGTGGGTGCCCGGCAGCGAGAACCTGTTCGTGGTGTCGCACGCGAGCGGCAGCCTCTACCTGTACAACGAGGAGCTGGGCTGCGGCACGAGCGCGCCCTCCTACTCCGCCATCAAGCAGGGCGACGGGTACTGCGTCTACGCCTGCAAGAGCAAGTCGAGCCGCAACCCGCTGCACCGCTGGGCCGTCGGCGATGGTGCCCTCAACGAGTTCGCCTTCTCGCCCGACGGCAAGCACCTGGCGTGCGTGGGGCAGGACGGCTTCCTGCGCGTCTTCTCCTTCGAGGCCATGGAGCTGCAGGGCGCCATGCGCTCCTACTTCGGCGGGTTGCTGTGCGTCTGCTGGAGCCCCGACGGCAAGTACCTGGTGACGGGCGGCGAGGACGACCTGGTGAGCGTGTGGTCCTTCCTGGACGGCCGCGTGATCGCGCGCGGCCACGGCCATAAGTCGTGGGTTAGCGTCGTGGCCTTCGACCCCTACACGACGAGCCTGGAGGACGGCGCCGACCCCACGGAGCTCAGCGGCAGCGACGAGGAGTTCCCCGAGCAGACGCCGCCCTTCGCCGCGTCGCAGGGCCGCTCGTGCGCCGCCGGGCGGGACCGCGCCAACAGCACACTATCGCGGCTGTCCCAGAGGGCGGACGGGCGGCCCGTGTCGGTGACGTACCGCTTCGGCTCGGTGGGGCAGGACACGCAGCTGTGCCTGTGGGACCTCACGGAGGACGTCCTCTTCCCGCACCAACCGCTGTCGCGTGCGCGCACGCAGACCAACATCGTGACGGCCGCCAACTCGGGCGCCACGTCGCCCTCTGCCGCCGGTGCCACCGTGGTCGGCGGCGGCGGCTCGTGCCCCCTGCCGCGATCAAACTCCCTCCCGCACTCGGCCGTGGCCAACGCCAACAGCAAGGGCGGCGGCGGCGGCGGCGGTGGCGGCGGTGGGGGAGGGGGAGGGGGAGGAGGGGGCGCCGGGGGGTTGGTGGACGGCGCCATCGCGGCCGGGATCAGCAAGTTTGCGACACTAACGCTGCACGACCGCAGCGGCAATGACAAGCGCAGCCTGGACAAGGAGCACAAGCGCAACCACAGCATGGGGCACATCTCAAGCAAGAGCGCCGAGCGCCTGCACGTGCTCTCCAAGAGCCAGCGCCCGGACTCGTCGCGCCTCCTCGGCACCCCGCCCTGCCCACGCATGGACGAGGTGAGGGCCTCCCACTGGCGGCAGGGTGCACGGTGTGGCCGGCTCGGAGCTCGGAGATGCTGAGCCGGCATCTGCTGAGAATCCTGGGTTCGGAGTCTGGGTTTCGGCCGCCCGTGATGAAACCGAGTCGTTAAGTGTGAGGTGTAGTGAGTTTATGGTCTCATCCCGGTCACCAATGACTGCACAACAAACCTATCACGTTACATTTGGTTCTGCAAAATTGGGGGGATGGAAAAATTTGAATGATATTTGGGGAAAAAAGACAACTACAGTGCTACACACAGCTTCGAGAACAGCACGAGGCCTGTTACATTAAATGGTCAAACACTTGTTATAGCAGACACAGTACTTAGCGGTGTAGCGCCAGGTGTCATGCATTGTATCGCGGTACAGCACACACAGTCCAACATGGTGCAGTGTATTACGCATCGTGTAATCATAATAATCAGCAGCTTTTTGTCATGCAACTGTGGGATTGAGGCCTCATGTCGTGCCAATCCACAGAGATTATTTAACCGTACCTCACCACGCACGTGGGAGAGAACATGTAAACTCGACACAGAAAACCACTCAAGTCAGGAAGCGAACCCAGGTGCTTTTTTTATCATAAGAGACTACCTTAAAGTAAAAAGCAACAACAGGCAACGTTTCGGGCAATGACCCTCCTTCATAGCACATCAGGCCACCGCAATAATGCGCAGGGTGTGTGGCGTGAGAGGGAATTAACCCCCCAACGTTTGTTCACTCCGCTCTTGCCACATTTGCCGAGGCCTTATCTCCTCGATCATCGAAGAGTCCGCCCTCTCTCCCCCCACCCTCCCCACCTTAGCAAGCTTGTGGCCAAAGTCCCGTGGCATCCGTATCGATTTATTGAAGAGTGACGCGGCACTGGCACGCGCAGTGCCGCACTGTAAAACTATACACAACCCTCGGCACCGCCGCTCGCTGCTTCGGCTGAGGCGGGGAACTGTTGACCCTGAAAGGCAAACTAGGCGAGGCGCAGGCTCCGCCTTGCTGGTTGTTTAGGAACACTTTGGTTTCATTTGTTTCCTTACTGCCCAAGTAATGATGTGTGTGACACTCGAGCCAAAAGTTTGTTTTTAAACTACCCCGAATCCACCAATGGACCCAAATACCCTCTAGAAGGTCCCTCTAGGGCTCCCTCAAGCGGAGGCCCTTCCGTCAGAAGTTGTGTGAGCGAGTAGGTGCAAGGCTGCACCTCTACCTTTTACAGCAAACCCATTATGTACATATTGTGTGCGGAGCGTCGAGCGACTCGGGCATTTTGAATTTATGACTTCGCCGACAACCACAAACCGACGATGACCGCCAACCGCTCTATGACGGAGAGCGATCTCGGCATCAGCTGAGCGGCGCGATCGAGGTCATTTGAACATCAAGGTCATAATCTCGTCCTGTGAGGTCACGGCACCAAAATAAGCCGGGGAAAGTGGCACGGTTATTCAGACTTGCTGAATTTCATGCCAACCTCCTGAATTCTGTCCCGAGGGCCAAATCCGAGAAGTTGGCAGAAAATGCTTGGCGCAGTGTCTGGTTGCTGCTCAATTAGGTGGTGAGAATCGTGCGTTTCCTCACCGTTCAGATGAAATAATAATAATTGCTGCATCAAACGCTTGTACACGTTGCAGTTTAATTTGTTTGGCTGTGTCAGGTGGTGGAAGTGTCTTACGACACAAACTTGCTTTAATCATTGCTTGGCCAAAGACCAAAATTATATTCGTTTACGTGACTACATCATGGTCGTTTTCACGGCTAAGGGTGGTGCAGCGGAAGGATGGCAGTAAAGTGGTAACACCTGTGCCCCATAGCAAGACGGGTCTGGGTTCGATTCGTGACTTAGGTGTGCCGTCACGTGTAGACTTTGTATGTTCTCCCCCTGTCCTGCATGGGTTTCTTCTGGGTTCTCCAATTTCCCCCCGTTTACATGTAACTGGTATTGGGCAAAAACATCTCAATGCTGAAAAAAATTACCAACAAAATTTCTCTTATTTGGGATTACACACAACAGTAACGTCGTCCGCTCGAGTAAAAACTTGGCAACACCCTCCTGAAAAATAGTCTTGAAGCTCGGTGAGGCTTTCCTGGGTAAACAAGTGAAACAACAACAATAAATAACAACCACGGGCAATGTCGCCCGGCTCTGGCAACCACGCAACATTTGCCTGGCCTCTGCCAGGCTGCGGCCGGCTACACGACGGACCCCGTTGGCTTCCGCTCGGCTGATATGTCACGCCCCGGTGGCTTGTGCGGTGCGCTGCCGGGCGAGCAGGTGCCGCTGCTGGAGCCGCTGGTGTGCAAGAAGGTGGCGCACGAGAGGCTCACCGTGCTGGTCTTCCTGGAGGAGGCGGTGGTGAGCGCCTGCCAGGAGGGGTTCATCTGCACGTGGGCGCGCCCCGGAAAGACGGTACGGCTCTTGCCGGGGATCGCACGCGGCGCTGGCGCCGGCCCCTTCACGATACAGTACAACGTGGCCTTGTACGGTGTCTAAACGCGACCGCCCCGTCCCCCGTGACCCTGCGCACAAATGACGCGTGACGTGTTTTCGGCGATTTGTACATTACGTGTATGATTCTAGAGGAGGATTGTTCAGTCGCAGGCAGAGAAGGTTTGGGGTTCAGTTGAACGGGGGGCAGGGAGCGGACAACATGGATGGTTTGGGGAAGGGAATTCCAGAATACGGCGAGAAGAATTTGTGGATGAGATTACTTGATGTTCATGAGATGTGATGACTTTCAACCGAACAGAGGTTGGCTCAAGGATTTGACAGGAGACCTTGGCTGCTGGATCTGAGACTGGATGGAGAGGAGTAGAGTGAGATGAGAGGGGAGACGTAGGAGTGTGCATGGATGAGAGTAAATTGCTATGAGAAGCGGGAGAGGCAGGAGAATGCATGGAGAGTAGAGTGAGATGAGAGGGGAGAGGAAGGAGAGTGCATGGAGGGGAGTAGAGTGAGTTTAGAGGGTCGATATAGGACAGTGTGTTGCTGGGAGTAGAGTAACATTTTAATAAAGATTTTGGACAACATAAATGTTGACTCAATTATTGCTTTGAAACTCGGTCCGCTGTGAAAGTCATTTGCTTCCCACTCTCACCAGTAGCGGTGTGCGAATCTGAGTAGATGTGCAACTATGTTGCAAATCAGAAGTGGCCAATTCATGGTGTTTAACGTGAGATTCTACACGACATCTGAAACGGGGACAGCATCGTGCAGGAAAGGGCAACAAGATGTGGGCTAAGGGCAGCAACGTGGAGTCAAGTTGCCGTGCCGTGTAGCTTCAAGGCACGGCGGTGGGGAGAGCGAGGGTGGTTCGGTGGGGGGTTGACTGAGCTACGTGAACCACGCCGCTGCTGGCGGCAGGAGCCTCAGCCAGTGTGTGTGTGTGGGGTCGCTCCCTCCCCGTGCACTCTCTCCGTTATAGAACCGCGGCGCGGAGCAGCTGCTGGGGAAACTGACGCCCAACGACGAGCGCTGACGATGGCTGCCGCCCGTGTTCACAGGGGCAGGCGGCGGCGCAGACGCAGGCCAACTCGCCCAGCGGGACGGTGGTATAGCGGCGGCGCCGCCGCTCGCTCGCTCCCCGGAGCCGCGTGGAGCGCCGCTTGGAGCTGTGCGGAGCGGCGACGCACGCCGCGGCTTCTCGGTGGAGCCACCGTGAGCACAGCGGCTCGCTCGCTCGCTCAATCGCTCGGTTGGCTGATCGATCGCCACCGCACAGGGGACCCCCCCCCCCTCTCACCGGGTCGCCATCCCCACCCCCTCCCACCCTGCTCCGGCACAGGCCCGGCTACCACCACCATCACCACCACACGCGAATGCTCCAGTTAGCGGCCGTGGCAAAGGGGGGGGGGAGCCGCGGCACGGTGGTGGGGGGCTGCGGTACTGGGGAGGAGGGGGCCTCCTGGTGAAGGAAATGAAGTCCCCAGCTGCTGCTGGTGCTGCTGCCGCCATCGACTGAGACGTTTTTCCTGCGTTCAACCTTAACCCCCCCCGTCACCCCTTGAGCGACGTTTAAATCCTCGATCCCCTTGAACTGCGCGGGGACGCTGCTGGCGGCTGCTGGAGTCGGCCCTGGCGGCGAGGGCAGCACGGCCCCTGTGCAGCAGTCGCAGATCTTTGTGACTGCCCGCTCGGCACGCCACTGCCGGCGTCTCCACCGCCGCTCCACAAGAACCTGTACCATACTGTACACTGTACCATACTGTACCTGTACCATACTGTACCCTGTACCATACTGTACATGTGTAGTGTTGTTATTTTTTGGCCTGGTCCCTCTGCCCCGCGCCGACGGCACACATATCACGGGGGGCGGCCTCCACGCGCCAGCTCGACCGGACGAGCGAGAGGAGAGAGTTTGTTCTTTTGTTTTGCGAGGTGGGAAGAAGGTATATAATATATATATTTTTATGTATTTTGTTCCGTGCGCGCGCTCGCACACGCGTCGAGGCTCTGTGTCGACGACGAGAATGCGTTTGGGCCTGGAGGTCACGTTCGTAGCGATCTCTCTCTCTCGCGCGCGCTAGAGCGAGCAAGAGCGCGAAAGCGGTGGGCAAGCGGCGAGCGAGAGCGCGAGCGGTGGCCACTACCGCGAAAAAGGGGACTTTTCACCGTGGATCCTCGTCCCGGCGACGATCGGCGGAGCCGCGGGATCGCCGACACGTGGCGCATGGCCTCGCCAGAGGGGGGGGGAGGGACTTGATTTGCACAAACTGCTGCTGCCCCGGTGCCGATCGTGTTTTCGCGCGGGCGGCGCCCGGGGTTGGCGGCGCTCGGCCCCCGATGTTGCACACACCCCGCACAATGCGCTCGCGCCGCGGCGAATCGCGGCGGGAGGTGCCGGGGAAAAATCCGACCCCACCCTCCCAACATGGGCCTCACCCACACACACATTGCCTCACTCCCAACCCTTCCCCTTCCCAGCACTGAACCCTGGGCCACCGAGTGCCCCCACCCACTCATCAAACCACCCACCCACTCCCCTGCTGCGCGCTCAATTTCTGCAAAATAAAACTTTGTACTCGGCGTCAGCACGGGCCCTTGCTCCTTCTCGGACGATGCCTGCAACTCGCCCGCCCTCTCACCAGGTCGACCACTCCGCTCGTCTTCTGGTGTATCAGTCGGAGCCGTGGAGCCCCACACGTGGCGCTCCTGAGCAACGGTCGCCCCTTCCCCGAGAGCTCCCGTCTCCGCAGCGTAGCACAGACGGGTTACTTGGAGTCCTTTGATGGAGCTATCGATGTGGCCGGTGTCAGGACGGTGGCCGTGGTTGTGGCTTGTGCGGGAGAGAAGTGGGAAGGCTGCGGTGAAGGCGGCGCCTGCGTTGCTCCGCAAATTTCCGGCGCCAGTCAACATGGTGCGGTGATGTCTCAGTGGGGGGTGGGGGGTGTGGGTTCCCACTGTGCTCTCAATGAAGGAAGCTTCACCCGAGTGGATGTTGTGGATGCTGCCCAAGTGGTTTGTGGTTAATCGGTTGATATGTCGAGTTATTGCCGAGTGGGTTGGGAAGTTGGTGCTAGGTAACTTTATTGAGTGGTTTGGTTTATTTTGACGTGGGTAAAACCTATTGGGCAATATTTATATTATTCGATGGGAGGGTAACTGGTTCCACCATAGAAACGTGTTTAAAGTAAAATAACATGAACAAAACGACCCAAAACGGTTGCAGTCCATGGTCAGGTGCCAAACGGTAAGGTCGTGAATCGACATCACGGTGCAACAAGCATAGATAAAAAATATGTATATAAATAAAAAACCAAAAACTCAAAGCGTGAGTTTTTGGTTTTTATTTTATATTTATTCTTTATTATTTTATGTTATTTTCTATCTACGAGACTTTACCGAAAGAACCAAAGAATATTATTTCATGCAATCACGAAAGTTTTCAGTCAATGTAAGCATAGAGGACACACCAAGGCTGGTAGAACGCAGTACAAAGTATTTGGGTGCCAAACGGCACCGAGGTTAAATTGTCACAAACAACATGGAACTTAACATCTGCAGAGCAGCCAATTGCACGTGAAAGGAAATCTGAGGGCCTAAAGTGAATTGATGTGGGACGAGGATGGTTACGGATTTTATCCCAGAGATTTTCCCTCGGTTATTCCAGAGATTACGATTTAAATCCCTTCCGCTGCACGGAAGGCCTTTAAACCGAGTTTGGGAGGGGGACTTATAAGGATTCAGGAACTTATTTTTTTATTTTAGCAAATAATGCCCACTGAGCTATACAGCTTGTTTGTAGAAGCGGTCTGACTCTGCACAAATGATAGCTCAAGGAAGTGACTTATGTGGATATTTATAGCAGCGTAATACTCTAAACGCGTGTTTTTAAATGTGGAGGGCAAAGCCGGAGAAAAATCCACGCGACCACGAGGAAAGAGACACGCAAACTCCAAATATACAGCAGGCGTCAGGGTCAGGTCTCACCCACGACCTCCTGTAGACCAGCGCGAGGTAGTTAACATCTTCTAGCAACCGTTGCGCCATTTCCTGGGGAAATTAAATGATCCAGAAGCTCCTGGGCAGACTTATTTTGCCAGCGCTTTTGAGGGTGAAGATGGCCCAATGCCATTCTCTGCGCGGATCATTGGGGAGCTGATTAGAGTTGAAATAAAGTTTCGGGTGCTGTGGGTGGACATCAACATCAAAGCGAAGTGGTGCAATGGAACCAGTTTTACCGCTTAGCAACACCAGGTCTGTACATAGCATTACGATGCAGTAGTCGTGTGACGGGGAGTATAGTGCCTATAATATCAAATCGTAGTCGGGGTGAAATGCAAAGTTTGTACAGGAAGCCATTTTTTTAAACCTTTATTGTGATCGGTATGTGCAGCAAACGATGGCTTGTTGGTCGAGGATGACACCTTGGTGTTGTTGAAACCTTTCCACGTCGAGTTCAACTAGTTGACAGTCGAATGCCATCATTTTGGAAGTGGGGTGATTGGGGGGAGTCAATTAACCGCTTTCCCGAGGGCATCATTTTCGTTTTGCTGGCATTCGCATCAAGTTCTAGATAGTCTCCGATGCATGTGGAGTGGTTAGGCGAGTTGGTTGGCCGAGTGAGCAGTTGTGGTTCGGTAAGTGGTTGATTTTGTTTTACTGACTGACCGCTTGCTTTGTTTTCCGAGCGTGACTGCTGCATGTTTGTGAGCGGGTTTAAAAAAAATATATATATATAAAGTTCTTCTACGTAGTTTATTTAGCCGTCGGTTTGTGAGAGCTCGTTTGAAATACGTAAAATCGCACCGAGTGAAATGCCTCTTTGCAGTCGACAAGGGCTCGGCACATCGGCCATCGACGTTCATGGGTATTTGCCAACAAGTCACGATGGGTCGTGCGGTGGATGGTAGGAAAACCTCGTCTCAGCCTTTGCTTCCAACCCCGTTGGCCTGTTGGCGACCTCCGGCCTCCGTCATTCTCTCCTCCATCAAAGAGGAACAGCGAATGAGTCCGTCGCTTTTCAGGTCCGTTTCGTCGCCGCGTTAGAGTAGAAGAATGATAGAGGCACCATTCCACGGCCTAGTCATATGACATCTTTGTTCACATTTTGTGAACAGGCCCAACTAATTTTATCACGACGGTTGGTGCCACTTATGTAGCTATTTGTGCGTGATATTGCGCCCTTCGCGAGCACATGAAGAGCGCTTTATAACGCATCTCGCCTCGACGCATTTAAAAGGGCACCCCCAGTAGCAACTGTCCAAGTGGGTACAAGGTGGCTCGGCACCTGGCCTGCAAACAGATGTTAGTCTTCCGGTAGGGGGACGGTGATTGCTGCTCTGTGTGATTCCATGAGTAATTTAATGATGTCCACGGTTATACCATCTGATCCAGGAGAGTTGTCCGCACTCAAACTGCGAAGGGCACAGATGACCTCCACAAGGGTGACATCAGGAGCTTCCACATCGTCATCTGAGAGACGGTCGGATTCTTGGGATTATTGTTTGCGCTAGAGATTTGTATACAATTACTCATTGTGTGGAATATCCCCCCCCCCCGACCATTTGCGAATCGAATTTACGATCATCGACCTTTGTTGCTGCGTTCCTGCTCCCATCGCTTGCTGTGTACCAACTTCAGTCGTCTGGTACATCCACGTGATGACGTGATGACGTGCTTGACGTGCAAATACCAAAGCGCATCGGAGATTTCTCTTCTACGTGACTTTACCGAAAGAACCAAGAAGATGAATCCCTGCAGTCACGAAAGCTTTAAATCGAAATTTAACCGCCTCTACGGGGAGGGATTCCACGTAACTTTGAGATCCTTCAACAAGCTCCGTGATAAGAAGGCTCAGCTAATCGAGTCTCTCACCTTTCTGAAGAGATGCCGCGACTCTAAGACGCTGTCGCCTCGACAGACCTGGTTTCACCTGAGGCCGGCTGCTTGCGTTGTGGCCGAAACGTCGTGATAATTATTTTATTACGTTTTATTTTTATTATTTTATTACTTCCCTTCTACGTGACTTTACCGAAAGAACCAAGAAGACGCATCGGAGATGTTTACCGAAAATTGGATCGCAGAAAGTAAAGGGGCAGCCCTGCAATTTCTCGCCCACACCACTGCTGGTGGAAAGGCCTCCATTAGAGAGAGGCTCTGGAGAAAGAGATGGGAGTACCCACACTTTGCGGTTGCACGTGATTAGCCGACGGGCTCACCGTGGTTGTACCCTTGTTCGTCGAGAGGTGGACATGTGGGGGGCGATCGTCAGACACTCGCAGGCACCACACGTGTCATTGTTATTTATGAAGCCCCCGCCGCCCCTGCAAAGTTAGTCCGTGAATCGGTGGCTGGGTGGTTGGTTGGATGGTTGAGTAGTTGAGGTCATGCGTGGATTTATGGTTGAGTGGTTTCTTCGGAGGTTGAGTTGTTTGGATGCGGTTGAGTAGTGTGTGGTTGGATGGATGCGTGGTTGATTAGGTGAGTGATTAGGTGGTTGAATGGGTGGGTGAGTGGTTGATTTGGGGGGCTGGATTAATGGGTGGGTGAGTGGTTGCTTAGGTGGTTGAGTTGGGGGGCTGGATGTTTGAGTGGTTATTTGATTAAGTGGTTGAGTTGGAAGACTGGATGAGTAGTTGGTGAGTGATTGAGTTGGGGGGTTGGATGGATAAGTGGTTATCTGATGAAGTGGTTGAGTTGGAAGGCTGGACGAGTAATTGGTGAGTGGACCACTCCCTCGGATTGCCACGAGGCGGCGGCGTCTCCCCGAGCACCACGTGGGGGTACGCGGGGAGGGTAACCGCATTGGCGCACGTACAGAAATGTCTGGCGATGAACGCATCGGGTTTTAATTTTTAACCGTGAAACGAAGGCAGTTGCCACAGGGGTGTGATGGTTCGCGCACCGGAGACTTACAAGACAGATGACGCCGGTTGGATTCTATCTCCCGGCGCGGCATTTGATACAACGGGGCGAGTGAAAGCCCCCCCCCACCCCCGCCACGGGGCAGTCAAATATCTTCATCAACCACAGCCGCCACTGACGGCAGGTCGCGTGTGTTGGGGTAAAAGTGTGGGCTGACCTCTTCCAAGACGTTACTGTGCTGGCCAGCGTGGAAGAGTAGACCAAGTACTCTCGAGAGCGCTAAATTAGTGGAGTCCCCCTTCCCCCCCCCTACCCCCCAGCAGTGGCGTGAGCGAGAAATTGCAGGGCTGCGCCTTTACCTCTTAACTGTGCAGATGAACCACGCGGTCACTTAGACCGCCGTGTTGGCTGGCGCGTCCATTGCAACAATTCCGCTGGAAACGGTTACCGGTTCCTGAATTGGGGAACTGGAAAACGGTTACCGGTTTTAGCAACCCAAGTGCGGACGTGCCTGGGAGAGGTGGGATAATATTGTTACCGATCAGTCACGACCGCTGGCTAACGGGTAGTCACTCGTCAGTGGTAGTCACTCGTTGTGGTTACGAATCGTGGTGATAGTGGTGAAGGTGGTGATGGTGGTGATATCGTTGGTAGGTGGTGCACCTGGTGATGGCAGTGGTGGTTGATGTTGGTATTAGTGAAGATGATTATGGTGATGGTGACCGTGGTCGTGTTGGCGGTGTTGATAGTGATGGTGGTGAAGGTGTTGGTAGTGATGGTAGTGATGGTGGTGATGGAAGACGTCAATGGATGTATGAACCCATGACAGCCTCCCCGAGTCTCCCGCCCTGCGAGGGAAACCGGGAGGCTACCCAGTGAGAACCCACGCTCACTCGGGAATAATGAAGACCCGAACGCTTCACACACACAGTGATTCACTAATATAATCCATTGCTGTTCTGCCGCATCCCCACCGCCTGCGGCCCAAGCTTGTTACCACCTGCAGGAGCTCCACTCAGCACCTCCTCACGACCGCCTCCTTCCTTCTCCGCTCTCTCTCTCCATCCTCCCCCTCCTCCCTCCTGTCTCCTCCCCGCCCTCGCCCCCTTCATCCCTTCGACCCGTTTTCACCCTCCCACCCTCGTCACCTCTTCCCCCCCTCTCCTCTGTCTCGTCACCGCCTCTCATCTCACCTCTCTCCCCTGTCGCCTCTCCTCACTGCTTCCTCTCCTCTCCTCTGCTCTGTCTCCTCTCCTCTCAATCGCTCCCCTCTCACATTCCTCCTCTTGACACTCCCCATCCGCTCTCTGCTCTGTCTACTCCCTCCCTCTGCTCCCTCCCTCTGCCCCCCCCCCTCCCTCTGCTCTCTCTCTCTGCTCCCTCCCTCTAGCTCCCCCCTCTCTCTGCTCCCTCTCTCTCTGCTCCCCCCTCCCTCTGCTCCC
>CM025636.2:6475073-6491709 GCA_014621495.2 Entosphenus tridentatus
GTCCCAGTGTGTCTTCGTCTGTACGTCCCGTGTCTCTTTCGCAGTGTCTCCGTCTCTGTGTCCCGGTGTCTCTGCATCTCTATGACCCCGCGTCTCTGTGTCCCCATGTCATTGTTACCCCGTGTCTCTGTCAATCTTATTATCCCGTTTCTCTGTATTATGGTGTCTCTGTGTCCCCCGTTTCTCTTTGCGCGTCCGCGTGTCCCCGCGTGTCCCCGTTTTCTATGCTTCACTGTCCCATGTCAAGGGTCGTTCTGTCCCCGTGTCGCTGTGTCCCCGTGTATCAACGGCTCGTGTCTGCGCGTCTTGTATGCTCTGTCTATTGGTGTCCCCGTGTCTCTATGCCCTGAGTCCCCGTGTCTCTCTACTTTGTGTCTCCGTGTCCCGTCTTGCTTTGCCCTGTGTCTCGTGTCCAGCGAACACGGGACAAAGAGAGAGATACAACACACAACTCGCACATACACAGATAGACACTTGGACATACATACAAACACACCAAGAGACAGACATAGAATGTGTCTTTGTCTTTGTGTGAGCATGTTCGTGTGTGGAGAGCGGTGGTGCAGCGGTTAGGGCGCTGCACTGCGAAACAGGTAGCTTCCCCTAGGCCGACTCAGCCTCAAATGAGTGCTTGGTGCGGTGTGTAAACATCGCCACTTGGGAGACAAAGGCAGTCGGGCGTGATGCTAGCCACTCACTCCCCTCGTGTGCCGTGCCGGCCTTCATAGGTGCTCCCTAACAGCACTCGCCCCAACAGTCTGTTGAGGCTATACGGGGGATCTTTGTCTTGTCTTTGTTAGCTTGTGTGTCGGTGTGTGTATGTAGAGGTTCTCGCTAAAAGCACTTGCCCCAAGAGTCCGGTAAAATAAAAAAGGCGAAACGGAGGATGTTTGTCTTTGTTAAGGGAGTGAGTTTAGCGAGTCGTGATGAGCGCGCTGCGATATGAATCCGTACAGCGGCCGAGTTGGATTCCCTGCTCTGGCGGTCCACATCAGTGGTCAAATACAAAAAAAATGTTAACACTTTCATGGGACCATCGTTTTTAATGGGAAAAGAACGGATAATACTGCACTTTAAACATGATAACAAATGTGTACGTGAATAGCTTCAAAGAGTATCCACTAGTTCGCCATCATTGTGGCCTCCAGAGCCCGGATGCACATTTCTTGCGGTGTGTGTTGCATCAGGGGCTATCCGTGTAGTAGATACGCAAAAATCTGTCAAAACTTGATCCCTCCTCCCGTCCTCCCTGTACGCACGCGGACTTTTTACACCCCCCCCCCCCGCGTACGAACGCATGACGCACCCCCCCCCCCCCGAATCCGATAGAACGGCCGATATTTAACCCACGCAGAAACGATCAAGGATCAATAATATTCACGTGTTTACGCAAACAGATAGTCCACACCGCTGGACTATCTCACTCATTTGAAGGCCAATGTAGACACATTATTATCGAGGCTTCACCCCCCCCCCCCCCGTTTCCTCTGCTACGCACATTGTCAGTAGACCCCCCCCCATACCCAAACTACGCATTTGGGTTTTAACCCCCCCTCCCCCCTCCATGCGTACGTACTCGATGGATACCCCCCTATTCTCAGAACATGTTTTCTGAAGCACCCTGGACTATGAAATCTGAAGCGTGTTCAGGGGGTTCTCACCTGAACGCGTCCCCCGCTGCGGTGCGTCAACCCCAGCGCTGGGGAGACAAAGGCGGCGACCGGTTCGTGGGTGCCGGCCACCCACTTCCTCGCGTGCCTTGCCGCCCTCGATCGGTGCTCGCCAGCGGCGCTTGCCCCAACAGTCTTCCCGAGGCTTTATCTGTTCGCCGCGTTGGTTAGTTCGTGCGTGTGACTTCGTGCGTGTGGGGAGCGGTGGTGCAGCGGTTAGCGCTACGTTGCGCTACGAACCCGGCCACACGGGTTCGATTCCCGCTCACGGCCAACACCCGGTGACGATTATCTGAACCCGTCCTGGGCCTCCCCTAGGTCGACTCGGCCTCAAATGAGTACCCGGTGCGACGTGTCAACATCGCCACGAGGGAGACAAAGGCGGCCGGGCGTGGTGCGTTGGACACCCACCCCCTCGTGTGCCGTGCCCGCCTTTATAGGTGCTCGCTAACAGCACTTGCCCCTACAGTCTGTTAAGGCTACACGGGGGGGGTGGGGGGATCTTTGTCTTTGTGCCAGTGCAGCGCGTGCGTCATCGTGTCTCGGATAGTGACGAGGAGGAGGGGGGGGAGAGGTGGTGGGCGGGGGGGGTGATGAGCTGGTGGGGGGTGACGGGGGGAGGGAGGTCGTGAAAGCGGACGTGTGGCCACGTGAGCGTCGTGTTTGCGATCTTCCTCTCGCCCGCTCGGCCGCTGCCTCCCGTGCCGCTGGAGCTGTCGCGGGATGACGCGTGGAGGGAGCGGGGATTCGTTCGGAACGAGTCCCCGTGTCCCCGCGTCCTCACACCCCAAACGCACGCGTTCTCACGTCTCGCCTCCTTTGGTTGCGCGTTGGACGTCTGTCTTGTCTCACGCGTCCCAGTGCCCACCTGCTTGTGTCCGCTAGTCCCCGCGAGGTCACGTAATGGTAATGAGTTGCTGTGATACGTGGAGAATGATTGGTATACTCACGTCCCCGTTTTCGCATGCCCCCCTCTTCCTGTGTCTCTTGTGTCATAGCGTCCCCGCGTCCCCGTGTTCCCATATTCCTGTGTTGTATCTCTGCCTTCATACAGTGATCATAATTAGGTACTATATAATATGTTCCCATGTCCTAGTATCTCTGTGTCCCGTGTCACCGTGTCTCCATGTCTATGGGTCTCTGTGTCCCATTTCCCCGCGTCTCCCCCGGGTATCCCCCCCCCCCCCCATGTCCCCCGGGTGTCCCCCGTGTCTCTGCGTGTCTCTGCGTGTCTCTTGAGTCGCCGCGTGTCCGCGTGTCTCCCCCAGCAGTCCCCGCGCTCCATGCTGTCGCGCACGGTGGAGCGGTGGAAGGAGTACCGAGCTCGCTGCCTCGACGAGATGGAGTCCACGCCGTACCCCCCACACGCAGCCGGTGCGCGGCACACGGCCCAGTCTCACAGACCTCCTCATCTTCCACCTCATCTTCCTCCCTCCTCATTCTCTCTGTTCGCCTGTCAATCATCGCTCTCGTTCCCCGTCTCCTCTTCCTCCTCCTCTGTCTCCTCTTCTCTGTCCATTATCACTTGTCACCCTCTGTCTCCACCTCCACCTGTCCCCTCACCCTCCTCCTCCGTCTCCTCCTCTGTCTCCACCTCCACCTGTCCCTCACCCTCCTCCTCCGTCTCCTCCTCTGTCTCCACCTCCACCTGTCCCCTCTCCCTCCTCCTCCGTCTCCTCCTCTGTCTCCACCTCCACCTGTCCCCTCTCCCCCCTCCACCGTCTCCTCCTCTGTCTCCACCTCCACCTGTCCCCTCTCCCTCCTCACCCTCCTGCCTCTATCTTCTATTCGAGCAGCAGTCGTAGCAGCACCAGTGGTAGTGGAGCCGACACAGGCTGCACGGGGGACTGTTTGTCCACACACGCGGTTGGAGGAAGTGCCGTTAGCGATAGGCACCTATGAAGGCCGGAACGACGCACGAGGGAGTGGTGTTGCCAGAACCACGCCCGGCCGTCTTTGTCTCCCCAGTGCTGATGTGTACACAATGCGCCCACGAACACACACATACACAAAGGTCGCCCCACGCTTCGGGTCGTTGTGCGTGACGAAGCAGCGCTCACTACGCAAGATTAAAATGAAAACACGTGCGGGTCCAGGGGGGAGGGGGAGCAGGGGGGGGGGATGGAAGTAGGGGTGCTGCAGTGTGTCCCTGTGTCTCAGCCGCTGTCCCCGTGTCTCCAGCTCTACGTTCTGTCCTCTTACCTTGACACTTGTCTCCTCTACGTCCGTGTCCCCGTGTCTCCCCTCGTGTCCCCGTGTCTCACCCCGTGTCTCCCCCCGTGTCTCACCCCGTGTCTCCCCCCGTGTCTCATTCCGTGTCCCCGTGTCTCACCCATGTCCCCGTGTCTCACCTCGTGTCCCCGTGTCTCACCCCGTGTCTCACCCCATGTCCCCGTGTCCCACCTCGTGTCCCCGTGTCTCACCCTGCATCTCACCTTGTATCCCCGTGTCTCACCCTGTGTCTCACCCCGTGTCTCACCCCATGTCTCCGTATCCCACCTCGTGTCCCCGTGTCTCACCCCGTGTCTCACCCTGCGTCTCACCTTGCGTCCCCGTGTTCACCCCGTGTCTCACCCCGTCTCGCACCCCATGTCCCCGTGTGCGCCACGCAGGCCGCTACTGTAACCGCACGTTTGACAGCTACGTGTGCTGGCCGGACGGTCTCCCGGGGCAGAGCGTGAACGTGAGCTGCCCCCCCTACCTGCCCTGGTCCGACAGCGGTAGGGACCTGCCGTGACAACACCTGACCCCACTGACCCCATCCTAACCGCACTCGACCATTTTACGACCCCTTCACGACCTCGTCCTGACCCCACCCTGACCTCACCCGACCCCTTCCTGACCCCACACAGCCCCCACCTGGCCTCTTCCTGACCGCCGTAGGGAGACCCCTTTCTTCATACCATGTTGACCCGACACGACCCCACCCGATCCCACCTTGACCTCGCGTGCGGCGCGACCTTTGCGCAGCATCTGGAGGCCACCGCGTCTCAAGATGCCGTGTGGCACCACGGTGTGTGACGTGCGTCACGTGGGATATCACGTGCACTTGGTGCGCAGTGCAGGCGCTCGTGGTTTACAAGAGGAAGGGGTTGGGATCGGCCTTGAACAGCGGCGGGGAGTCGAGAGCACAGACGGCTGGGGGAAGGGGAGTTCCGTATTCACGGCAGCAGTGACGCGGAAACTCCAGCAGAAAATTTCACACTTCAGTTGACGGTTAACGTTCGGAGTGGACTGCGACCCTCAAAGGAACGGCGCCGCTCCCGTGATCCCTCACCCCCCCCCTCCCCCGTGACTCATAGATCAAACAAATCGCTCGACACGCCGGTGTGTGGCAGCAAGTTCGTGCGAATGCTGTCGCAAGAGGTCACACGTTTGGCGCGCCGGTCCTTCGCTGACTACGCGGTCGGTCACGGCTGTCCTTTGGAGCGCTCGCAGAACCGAGTTTCGATCTCTGGCCGGCGTCGCCAACGCTCGAGTTGGCGACGGAGCATTGAGGCGACCGACCGGGCGGCTCGGAGGGCAGAGCGCCGAGCCGGCGCCGCCGAGAGCCTGGGCTCGAATCCAGCAGGTCTTCGTCCACTGGGTTCTCAACTGTAAAACTGTAAACTGTTTTATTTGACCAGGTAAGGCCCACTGAGCTATGTAGCTCTTTTTCGAGAAGCGACCTGGCCACAAATGATAGCTCAACGAAGTGGCTTATCACGTGGAAACTTATAGCAGACAAATACTGTAAACGCACGTTGATTCTAAATGTGGTGGGGAAAAACCGGAGGACCCGGAGGAAAATCCACACGACCACATGTAGAACACGCAAACTCCCAATATACAGCAGGTGTTGGGTCGGGATCGAACCCACGACCTGTATACCTTGCGAGGCAGTTAACATCTCCTACCCACCGTGATGATGAGAGCTACGCAAACTCCAAATACACGGCAGGTGTCGGGGTTGGGATCGAACACACTACCTTCTGTATACCAGGCGAGGTAGTTAATATCTCCTACCCACCGTGGCGCCCATAGCGAGTGGAAGGTCTCAGGGTGGTCACCCATCGCTGCACACACACACACACACACAAAAAACCTCCCGTGACATTCAATTTCGTTCGGCTAAATGCCAGCTCTTGAGAATTAACTACGGGTTGGCTGTAACATGCGGTGTGGGTGAGAGGCCACCTTGAAGGGCTCACAGAGGTTGCTCTGTGATGTCCGCTTCCACGGGCCGTTCCTCACCACCGAGGGTCGCACTGCTCTGCGAGAGACGAAATGGAATTCGTGGTCTCGGCACCCCGATGAGACGATCGCGATGGGGGTGGTGGTGGTGGTGGTGGTGGGGATGCAGCAGCGGCGTGAACCACCGATTGCACCTTCGCCTTTCACCTTTACACTCACTCAGAGTGGCGCCATCACCGCCCAGAATTCCCGGCTCCAGATCCCGCCCTGGTATCGGCGACATCTCCAGCTGCGACCAACCCGGTGTAGCCCCCGGGCATTCCCCGCCACGACCCCACCCTAACCCCCCCCATCCCCCCATTTACCCCACCCCCCCGGCACCGGCTTGTAAAGAACAGCTGATGACCCACGTCCAGGTCACAACGAGAACATTTTCTCTGAGGCTACGGGGTGATTGGAGGGGGGCGGGGAGGGCGGGGGGGGTTAGGGTAATAGGCGCCCTCTGTTCGTCACTATCTCACCATCGGCATCACGATCTGAGTCATCGATATCAGCTCGCCATCATCATGATGATCGTGATCATCTTCACCTCACCATCATATTCATTACATCATCGGCATTGCTTGAATGTGCCCGATCTGGTCGCGTCTCGCAGGCTCGGCAGCGTTGAGCCCGGTTCCTTCTTTGATGGGAGACGCCCTGGGAATGGGGCGCGTGCTGCAGGCGCGGGCTGCGAGGCGGGTCAGGAGATGGCAACGCAGCAATGTATTCTTGAATCCATCTGTGCGGGGCTTTCACTGATATCCGCTCGTACGGAGGGCGGAGGGATTTCTCCGGGTTTTTTTGGTGTCGTCAATTGAATTAACCAAAGCATCCCCGGTGTGGCAGGACCCTCCTGAAAAAGAGTTTTGAGACTCGTTTAAGCCTTTCCTGGGTAAATAAGCGCATCAGCAGCAACAACAACAACAATAAAAAAATAACTACACGCCGTATTTCAGGCCAAAGGTCCTCGCCATGCTCTGAGTAAATCCACGACTTCTTAGCGCAGTGGGTCAGCAACCCAAATAAGGAGAAGAGTCTCGAATTTGTTAGCAACAAAAAACACAACTCCGTAGTTCGAGAAGCCGTGATGAACCCAATGACCGCGAGGAGGTTTTGGTCCTCAGTGGAGAACGTCACGAAGGGGCCCTCGGGGAGCCGCCGCGACCTGCGGGCTGCGGAGCCGCAGGTTGCCGAGCCCTGGTCCATCGAGCGTGCAGAGCAGGTGCAGTCGTCAGCCTGGCACGCCGCTCACCGCCGCTCACCGCCGCTCACCGCCGGTGCATTCGACGCCAGTGGCACCCGCGCCGATGGCTGAGTTTATTTTAAAAAAATTAACCCGTAAAAACAACGTTTTTCACTATAAATCCTTTATATGCGTGGCGGCTAGAGTCCTCTCGTCCTCTGGCTTGAGATGGCTGCCACCTATGGGTCAGATGATTGCCTGCCACCATTAAGCAATTGGTAATTAAATATAATTTATTTTTTCCTAAAAAGTGTAAAATTTAGGAATTTTTTTTCAGGAAAAAAAATTGTCACGCACAACGAGTCTGTGTGCAAAATGTCAGCTCGATTGGATCACGGGAAATGGGTTAAAAAACGACCGAAAGATTTGCACGGTCATAGGCGCGCAAGCAAGTGAACTTAATATAAAGGATTTAAAAAGACGCCGAATCGGCAGGAGGTGCTGCTGGTGGCGGCGGTCATCATGGGGAGCTCCATGTCGCCGGCTCTGTCCGGCCAAGCCAGAGGATGGCTTCCCCTCGTCTCCCCCACCTTCCTCCCTGGGACACCCCCTCTCCCTTCCTGCCATCCCTCTCCTTCCCTCTCTCCCTGAGATCCCCCCCTTCAATCCTTTCCCAGGGCCCCCCCACCCCTCGCTGCTGATCCCCTCCTGGCAGATCAAAATCCTCAACTGGGCCACCCCCCCTCCCTCTCTGGGGTACCTCTCCCCCCTCTCCCTCCCCAGAGTCCCCCATCCTCTTCCCTGGGTTCATCCCCCCTCTCTCTCCCTGAGCCCCCCACCTCTACCCCCTTCCTGGGGTCCCTCTTCCTCCCTGCCCCCTCCCCTCTCCCTCCCTGGGGTCCCCCTCCCTCCCTGGGGTCCCTCCACCCCACTTCTTTCCGGGGCCCCCACCTCTACCCGACGCCACTCCTGGCATCTCCCTCCCCAGGGTCCCAGCAGCGCTGTGCCTGATGGAGATGAATATATATTCCAGTGTGTGTAGTAGCGTGTGTAGTCGTGTGATTAGTGTGTGTCTTGGGTGTGTTTGTGTGTGCGTGCGTGCGTCAGTATGTGTGAGAAGTGTGTGTGTTTGCGCATGCATGTTTGGAGATGTCAGTGTGTGTGTGTGTGCGCGAGTTGCTTTGATGTGTGTTGGTGAGGCTTTGCATATGGTAAGGGTATTAGTTAGTGTTAGTGCCTTAAAGTGTATATGTTAGTGTGTATACGGATGAAAATGATATTTATATATTAGTATGTTTGTTTATACTGGTAGGAACCACCTGGTTCCACCAGCCCACAGGGGATTATTGTGTCCGTCCGTCGTGCATCCAAAAATAGGAGGGGTGGGGCTGGGTGGAGAGGGGAGGGTGGGGAGGGGCTGGGTGGGGAGAGAGGGGAGGGGCTGGGTGGGGAGGGTGGGGCTGGGTGGGGGGTGGGAGGGGTGGGGCTGGGTGTGGAGGGGCTGGTCACCCCGTGGTGCCCTTATAAAACTCAACGTTTAACCTACTCACGCCGGCTTGTGCCCGCCCTCACAGTCGGGCATATTTGCGGAATACACCACGCCGCCGTTGACCCTGGCCATTGACCGAGCAACCCAACGTTCCTACCAGCTCCCTCCGCAGGAATGTGTTCTGTGTGGGGAGCGATAGTGTAGCGGTTAGCGCGCTGCGCTATGAACCCGGCCACACGGGTTCGATTCCCGCTCACGGCCAACATGAGTGACGATTATCTGAACCGGTCCCGGGCCTCCCCTAGGTCGACTCAGCCTCAAATGAGTACCTGGTGTGGTGTGTAAACATCGCCACTGGGGAGACGAAGGCGGTCGGGCGTGGTGCTGGCCACCCAACCCCTCGTGTACCGTTCCGGCCTTCATAGGTGCTCGCTAACAGCACTTGCCCCAACAGTCTGTTAAGGCTACACGGGGGATCTTTGTGTATATATATTAAGATGTGCATGTTAGTCTGTGTGTCGGTAGTGTAGCGGTTAGCGCCCCGAGTTCGATTCCCGCTCACGACCAATAAAAGTTGCGAATATTCGAACCGCCCTCTAGGTAGCCTGAACGAGTACCTTGTGCGATGTGTAAAACATCGGTAGTAGGGAGACAAAGGCGGCCGAGCGTGATGTTGGCCACCCACCCTCTCGTGTGCTGCACCAGTCTGCATAGGTGCTCGTTAACAGCACTTGCCTCAATAGCCTGTTAAAGGCGACACGGGGGACCTTTGTCTTTAGCTGTGTGTGTGTGTGTTGTCGTGTCGCATCGAGATTAATGAGTGCCGCCTGGTTCCGTTCCACACAACTCTGCTGACAACATTCCAAAGCCACACTCCTCCAACCACTCTCACTCCTCCAACCACTCTCACTCCCCCAACCACTCTCCACCACCACCACCCTGGTAACTCCGCTGCTAACCTCAGTGTTAACTAAGCTGCTCACTCCAGTGTTAACTTTGCTGTTAACCTCAGTGTCAAGTTCACGTGTGTGTGTGTGGGGGGAGTGGTGGCGTCGCGGTTAGCGCGCTGCACTACGAACCCGGCGACCATGGCTCAAGGTTGACACCAGTGACGATTATCTGAACCGGTCCCGAGCCTCCCGCAAGTCGACTCAGCCTAAAATCAGTACCTGCTGCGGTATGTAAACATCGCCACGCCAGAGACAAAGGCGGCCGGACGTGGTGCTGGCCACCCACCCACTCGTGTGCCGTGCCAGCCTTCATAGTGGCACGCGAACAGCACTTGCCCCAACAGTCTGTTAAAGGCTATACGGGGGGGTCTTTGTCTTTGTTTGTGTTTCCCAGTGGTAACTCTCTGACCCGGTCATGGCCGGGCGTGGCACTGGTCACCCCCCCCCCCTCCGTGCGCCGTACCAGCGGCTTTCAGAGGTGTCCACGAACGACACTTGCTTCGACAGCCTGTGTCGAGGGGTGTGTATTTTGGTGTGTGTGAGTGTATAAGTGGGTGTGTTTGTCTTAAGGGGTGCGTGTGTGTGTGTGTTCTATGCCCCTGAGAATGAGTAAAGTGCCGGCCAAAGATGACCTTCCCATTGAACTCGTAGGGGAAAGGGGCGACGTTTGTGTGCAGGCTGCATTGCACGCCACCATTATAACTGCCGAGACCTCTGGACGGGTTCCACATAATTGGACGAATGTCTTCCTTGTTGGTGAGCCTCCCCCCTCCCCCTTTTGTGGGAAAGTGGGACCGCACTGATTGTAATGCTCTCCCCCTCGGCGTGCTGGGAAAGGTCCTGGGCCGGATGATTGGACGTCAAGGCTTGCGTGAAGGATCATGCTAAGTTATATCGAGGGATTGTTCAACATCAAAGATAACCGAGGATTCATTAACGAGGTAGTCGAGGATGACTCGGTGCGGTCTTGGCAGGCCCGCGGAGGAGAAGCTCAGGGTGGCTGTGGCGGAGTGGTGGCACAGCGGTTAGCGCACTGTGCTATTATTAATGAACCTAAGCCACCTGAGTTTGATTCCCGACCGCAGTGCCGACTAAGTGATTTCTCAGAACCATTCCTACCCCCCCCCCCCTCTAACCCCCGACTCCACTCCTTCACCAACTGACCGGAATGGCGAAGTATGGACAAACAACCTCGGTGTCCTGTGTGGTGGGGGTGGGGAGAGGGCCTTCATCCAGCAGTGAACTGACAATGGGCTGAAAATTAACTGATGATTACGGGTCATCTTAGCGAGCCAGAGTCAGGATGGAAGTCTAGGGAATCGTAGTGTGCGCCGCTCTGTGAGGTTGAAATGGCATTCATCCCGTTTTGTGCCACCAAGATTATTGGATATCGTGGGGATGTGAAGCGTTCTGTGCTGCTGTGTTTTGAATTTACGATGCCAGCAGAGGATGGACGGAGACATTCAACAACTCCAAAATTGTCACAGTTAAAGCGATTTCGTGCTCGTGTCAGCATCGAAGCTTTGATTGCTCTTCTATTTACAGCCTTGCAGAGGCTGTGGTGGAAATTCCACAATCCTATGGTGGGGGGTGGAGGGTGAGCCCATCCATAAGACAAAACAGCTGTTGTTTTGGTCCCACACAGGGAGTGGTACTCATTTTAACCACCGCAGAGGGATGATGGCCTGAGAGGCTCAGTATTCCACAGACACATCCTCCGCAACAGAATCCTGTTGAGCTGCGTTCACTTTTCTGAAAAGAGTAGGGAGAGTAGTCGTTCAATTTCAACATATAAACTTGCTATAAAATATGTAGGCTTTAGTTGATATTCGTGCATTACCTGTTTCCCTGTACAAGACCAATGAGTACGGAAACATGTGTCCTCGCTGGTCAACATCGGGGCAGTTCCCCAGCAGTGGTCTAAGCAAGCCTCACTCTGCATCGCGAAAAAACCGAATGTTGAATGCGCTCCAGAGGGAGTATGGCTGGTTTTGAGCCAGTGCAGCTGATGGAGACACACTCACAGAAGGCAGTGCGGTCGATAGCATATGCGAATTAAATACTTTTATAGATTTCTTTAAAAATCACAATCGTAAGTTTATTTCCCACTGAATGAAGCCCATTGAGCTCAGGAGCTCTTTGTTCAAGGGTGACTCGGTGGGCAGACAATACATCAAAGCATTCCTTGATGTTGTAGATAACCTACACTGAGCCGTCCCTAGGGGTACGCGACAAATCGGGGCGAACGCCCTGGGCCCCGCACTTTAGGGGGGGGGGGGGCGCTTTGACGTCACGGTGTCAAATATGTAATGACGACTTGACACACTTCTCTTGAGATGGCATTTTATTGGAGACACGTTCACTTGACGTCAGGCGGAGACCCCCACTGCAACAGCCCCGAGTCTCCCGCGCATCTCCCCCTTTTATACCGACACGACGCCACGCCCCCCTTCTCGATCCTTCTCGCTGATTGGATGCTCGCTTCACCGGCAGACTCCACCGCCCTCTTCCGCGCTCCATCGGCAGACTCCACCGCCCTCTTCCGTCGCCTGACCACGGCCCCTTCTCGAACATTCCTGTAGCCACCGGTCCCTTCGCACTCACAGCTGACTCCCCCTGGCATTACCTCCCGTGGCCACTCGTGCATTCGCACCGCATGCAGGCTCCATTGTCATTACAGATGTAATACTTGAGGTTTACTCTGATGGCGTGGGGGGGGCACGCGGTGTGATTTTCCCCCGGGCTCCACATCCGCCCTCTATGGACGGCCCTGCCTGCGCCGAAAGGATACCACCACGACTTCGCTGAATGATCTGTTAAACTCGTGATGTTAAACAAGAACAAAAAGAGACATTCTTTTTCGGTTGTGCCTTGAAAAGTTTCATGTAAACAGTCTTGCGAAATCCAGCCCTAAGAAGTTGCGCATCCTCGTTTTCGGTGCCAATCGCTTGCGCGATGTGTTTTCAGGGAATCGACGACCTCAAAGTGATATTGAGTAAGAGTTAAAAAGTGGTCGGGATTCGTAATCAATCACATCTAATTGCAAACATAAAACAAACATTATTTTTCATCGCTGCCCATGTTGAACACACGATCGAGGATAAGAACATCCTGTACCTCCTTACAAGGTCGTAAATATTTACCAATGACCTGTGGCCACATATGCGTACGTGGGAGATTTTTGTTTTTACATGAAATGAAAAAAAAGTTTAATTTAGGTTTAAGGACGGTTGGAAAATGTTTAAATAATGACAAGGGTTGAATGGACGTGGCCGAGTCGATACTAATGCAGGTCTGGGCTCTCCAGCGATTACATTTGGCGGTCTGATCACGTGGATGCGCAGGCAGTGCATGAGAAACTTCAAATATAAAATCTAATTTTAAGCGAGATGCCAGCTCATTCGAGATGCCCCCCCCCCCTCTGGAACAAAATGTTATCTTCATTTTTCAAAAGTGTTTTGGAGTTTCTCTAAACACAGGGGGGGGGGGGCCGGGGGGGCGGGGTTTGAGGGGGGGTTCTAAACTTAGCGCGAGGTGTCCGCTGATGGTCCTCAACCACGAGGCCCCTTCTCCGGGACTAATAAGCGGCCGGGGGTGAGAGACAGTCAGTCCGGCGCATGGACTGACACCATCCGTCAGCAGTCTTCAACGTCTGTAAGTGACAATAAAACCAATCACGAAACGGAAATTCGTCGCGGGCCGTAACACAGCGCGATGTAACGGGTCGCGCAGATGTCCGTGTGTGCATTGCAATGCGCATCCTTTGCACGTTGTTAAAACGCCCAGATGAGTCTATGTCTGTCTCCTACAGCGAATGTGTCGGGAATTTTAATAGGACCCTACACCCACTGCTCGAGCGATGCCATAAATAGGCCAGGGCTCTGGGTTATTCTTGGTGATTCCGGGGTCCCGGACACTGCTCACAATCATCAAGGAGCTTGGCGATGGTTGGCAGGGCCGCGGGTAACGCTACGTGGCCGGGAGTCTGAGCCATTCCCTGTTCACATTGCGGTGCGACAGGGATGGCCTCTGGCCCCTACGCGATTGAGCATCTTATTGAACCACGTATTTGTAGCTTTAGAATCCTTCCATGGATTTTACATCTGGTACAGATACAATGTAAGGCTGATCGATCACGAAGTTGAGTCATGCTGAGCGTGAATGTGTGCATATATTCTGGTGTGTGTATGTGTTGGTGCACACATTTGTGGAGCGGTGGTGCAGCGGTTAGCGCGCTACGTTACGATCCCGGCGACCCGAGTTCGATTCCCGCTCGCTGCCAACACCGGTGACGATTATCTGCACCGGTTGCTGGGCCTCCCCTAGATCGAGTCAGCCTCAAATGAGTACCTGGTGCGACGTATAATCATCGCCACTCGGGAGACAAAGGCGGCCGGGCGTGGTGGTGCCGACCGCCCACCCCCTCGTGTGCCGTGCCGGCCTCCATAGGTGCTCACCAACAGCACTCGCCCCAACAGTCTGTTAAAGAGCTATACGGAGGATCCTGGTCTTTATTTGTACGCATGGATATGCAGTTATCTATACGTGGTGAGAAGGAAACTGGCACTGTTTGGGCACACGTGTAGGATGGATGGCAGCAAACAAATGTAAAGTGTTGCTGTTGTTCGTAAAGATGTAAGGAACCGGGAAGAGAGGAAGACCTCACAGAGAATGGCTTCTTGGCAACGACATTCGAGATTGGTGCCAGAGAGATGTGGCACTAATTGAGCACATTGGCACGAGACAGAGGAAAGTGGATAACAAATGACGGCATGTGCAGTGGACACCTACGGGATCGTGGTGATGATGATCCGTGTACGGTCGTGTGTGTGCGTTGATGTGTGTTGGTGTGTGTGCCGGTGAACGTGTTGATGTAGGTGTGTGTGTGTTAGTGAGCGTTTTTTGAGTGAATGTGTGAGTGTTAGAGAATGAGTTGTGCGAGTGATGGTGAGTGTGTTGGTGTGCGCTCGTGAGTAGGTTAGAGTGTGCGTGTGTGTGTGTTGATGCATGCTGGTGAGTGTAGTTGTGTGTGTTGGTGAATGTAAGTGTGTGTGTTGGTGAGTGTTGGTGAGTGAGTTGGGAGGGTGAGGGGGGCCACGTGGTGGTGATGATTTGGTGAGGTTGTTGGTGAGTGAGTTTATGTTTGGTGAGCTGGTGGTGAGGTTGTTGGTAAGCTCGTAGTGAGATGGTTGTGTGCTGATGGTAGATTTTGGGGTAAGGGCGAGATCGGTGGTGAGGTGGGAGTGAGTTTCGTGGTGAGGTGGTGGTGAGTGAGGCCGAGTCTCTGGCTCTTCTTTGGGCGGTGACACGGCCCAGCGGGTAGCACGTTCTCACGTTGTTGCAGATTATTACGGTTAGAATCGGCAGTCTGCCCTGGTTATCACTGCAGGTATACTAACCGTAGGCTACTGCAGTCCTAGGCATTTGGTGCAAGTTCAAACGAGTTGTCCATTGTGTGCGGGCGTCACGGTCCAAATGTGCCAAGTGTGCAACACACTTACATGCAAATTATTCCATAGATTGAAATGACAAAGACAAAGATCCACCGCATAGCCTTAACAGAGTGTTGGGGCAAGTGCTGTTAGCGAGGGGGTGGGTGGCCAGCATCACGCCCGACCGCCTTTGTCTCCCCAGTGGCGATGTTTACGCACCATACCAGGTACTCATTTGGGGCTGAGTCGACCCAGGGGAGGACGCCCAGGACCGGTTCAAATAATCGCCACATATGTTGGCCGCGAGCCAGAATCGAACTCGGTTCGCCAGGTTCGTACCGCAGCGCCGCGCTAACCGCTGCACCACCGCTCCCCTAACAATTTGCAATCGCGCACGTAGCAGCGAGCATCGCCCCGTGCAAAGTGGCTTCGTGATCACTCGGCGCTGTGAGGACGGAACGAGTACAAAATGTACCGGACTGTATTGCCATAATCTTCACCACCACCACCACCGCTGCCGCTGTTACGATCTCCAGCAAAAGCCACGCTCCGCGCGCTCACACAGCTGTCTGTGTGTGTGTGCACAGACGGGCGCGGGAATCCCAGTGTCAACAACCTCGACACGGCAACTCAATAATGGCATCTCGCTGCGCTAGCTCCCGAGTGGGAGCGAGGGGATGGAAGGGGGATGCGGGGGATTTGTGTGTGTGTCGAGGGGGAGGGGTGATGGAGGTTGAGGTCCTCCCGTGCAGCTTTGCGCAGTTCATTAATTAGACATATCGCATAGCAACGTGTGTGATGTATGCTGTCGTAAACTATTAAAAACGATATTAAACGATGTTTTGTTACTTTACGAGGTAAGGGACACTGAGCTATGCAGCTCCTTTTCAGAAGCGACCTCACCACAAATGATCGTCCAACCAAGTGGCTTATAATGTGGAAACTTGTAGCGGCCAAAACGCTCTCAACGCGTGTCGATTTTAAAATGTGGAGGGGAAACCCGGAGGACCCGGAGAGAAAAATTCCACGCGACCACAGGGAGAGAGAGACACCGCAAACTCCAAATATACAGCAAGCGTCAGGGTCGCCTTCGAGCCCACGACCTCCTGTATAGCAGGCGAGGTTGTTAACATCTCGTGCAGATTAGCTGCTGTATCTGCGGTTGCTGCGTTGGCAGTGGCGCACAAACACAAATAACAACAGGGAACAACAGCCCAACGCATCCGTCGATAAGGTTTAAGGCGGCGCGCGCTTTCACGCGAGCCGCATTACGATTCGTCTTTGATATTTGTTTGTCTGGGTCGGATCGCCGCGCGAGTAACAATGTTGTGTCGTGAAAGCCTCCTCCACCCGACAACGGCCAACTGGCAACGTTATTTCATGGGACCTTCCTTGCCAGTATAAAAAAATGAGAATAGGTGTTGCCCTTTCTGGCAATAAAACAGGTGTGTCAAGATGTTAAAACAGCAAACAGGAACCTTTTGCAAGGAATCATGTCTGCATTAACCAGACATGATTAGTTCACGTGGTTAATGCAGACATGGTTCCTTGCAAAGGCTTTCAGTTTGTTGTTTTAACATCTTAACACAACTGTTTTATTTGCCAGAAAGGTTAACACCTATTCTTATAGTAAAGTTATTGTCACGTGATGAACAAACGTTGCCAACGGGCAGCAACTCAACCGTCTCCTCCGCACG
>CM025636.2:6531709-6555445 GCA_014621495.2 Entosphenus tridentatus
GCGGGCGGGCGGGGTGGTGGGGGCGGGCGGGCGGGGTGGTGGGGGCGGGTGGGGTCGCCGGTCCCGTCCACGTGCCTCCCACGCTCTCAAATTTTCCCGCCAAAAGACCGCGTGACGTCAGGGCGGGTGACGCGCAGGGGGGAGGGGGTGACGGGGTGGTGACGTCACGGCACAGGAAGTGAAGCGCGCCCCGCGAAGACGCAAGGCCGGAGGCGACAACGACTCAGCATTTCGGCAACTACTCAACTACTAACTTCGTACAGCTACTAACATCGTACAACTACTATCTCATCACCACTACTACTACTGAGGTAACAGCAACACACGCTGCTGCTGCTGCTCATATACTCGCACTCCGGAAACTTCATGTGACGGCGACAACTTTCACAACAACAACTATACTACAGTACAACAACGATACTACAACTTTACTGTAACTACCAGACTACTACTACCAGACTACTACTACTACTACTGAGGTAACAACACAAACTACTGCTGCTGCTGCTATACTCACACTCCGGTACTGTAACTATACTGCAACTTCATGTGACGGCGACAACTTTCACAACAACTAAAACTATACTACAGTACAGCAACGATACTACAACAACTTTACTATAACTACCAGACTACTACTACTGATGTAACAACACAAACTACTGCTGCTGCTATACTCACACTCCGGTACTGTAACTTCATGTGACGGCGACAACTTCCACAACAACTACTGCAGTACAACTACACAACTACTACAACTACTATACCATTACTATACTACAACTACTATACTATTACTACTATACTATTACTACTGTACTATTACTACTGTACTATTACTGAGGTAACAACACAAACTACTGCTGTACTCATACGCAGGTACGCTATGCTGCAACTTCATGTGACATTGATAACTCACAACTACTACAATACAACAACTATACTACAACTACTATAGTACAACCACTATACTACAACTACTGTACTATTACTACTATACTACAACCACTATACTACAACTACTGTACTATTACTACTATACTACAACTACTATACTATTACTGAGGTAACAATACAAACTACTACTGCTGCTATACTCACACTATGTTTCTCTAACTATACTGCAACTTAAGGTGAGGGCGACAACTTAGACAACTGCTACTACCACTGTAGTGCAACAACTATACAACTACTAGACTACTATTACTGAGCTAACAACACAAACTACTTCTCTAGTCTCTCAATGAGACTGCGACAACGTCCACAACAATTATACTACAACTACAAAACAACAACTATACTACATAGTGCAGTGCTGCTACTGAGGTAACAACAACTAATACTGTTATGTAACTAGATTAAAACTACGATAATTATACTGCAGCTATAACCTAGGTAACAACAAAACTAAACCACAATTACAGCGACGACAATAACACAACTGTACAACAGTTATCACTTCGCCAACTAACTACCACCAAACTTCGGCACAACTTGCTGAGGCTACCTACAACCACTACAACACCTACCACAATAAAACCACACTGGACAATAACCACAACTTTAAGAAACAACCATGACATCATCACGGCAGCAATTATCGCAACAAATACAACCACACCCACCAACAAACCGCCCCTACAACAGATTCCTGATATTTGTTTAATCTGCAGGAGGAATCCGATAAGCTATAAAGCTCTTTTTCACAGACGATAGGAGTGCAGAGTACAAGAAAGGTAAACAAATCGCCCAAAACATTTAAGTAAAACAAATAAACTGCTGTACTACACTGCAGCAACAAACTACAATAAACTAGAGTACTGTATTATTAAAACCACATCACACAACCAAACTGCAACTATAATCACAACACTACAATTAAACAATAACGACAGCCACAATACAACAACGCAATTACACAGCTGCATTAGAGAAACTACTACCACTACATCTCATCACCACAGTACACCTTAACAACACCACAACAACGAATAATACATATTAATTAGGTTATTAAACACGCACGTCTGCAATCACGGCAACTTCACAACTGCAACGACACCTCGGGATGGAGAAGAACCCCTCCTCGGGGTCTTAGGGAGTTCCTCATAGCCCCCCCCCCCCCCGGTATCCAATTATCCGTAGGTCAATTGGGGGGACCCGTTTACCCGCTCTCAAATCTCAGCCCAACATCATCGTCGTCGGTGCCACCAACGTTTGTCGATTCGATTAAACAAGTACACGACCACCACACTGGCAAGTCAACAGGAACTTTTCTGTACGGAGAGCCTGGCCTCCGCCATGGCAATGTGGAATTTCCGTCACTGCCTCTCGGTCACCAGTAGGCTTGATTTGTATGTATGTTGAACGTCTTTCGCACCGGATGTGACCGATCGTGCTAATTGGAGGTGAATTGTGGCATAGTGGTAACACTTGTTGCTCACAGCAAGAAGGGTCCTGTGTTCTGCATAGGTTTCCTCCGGGTTCTCTGCTTTTCTTCCATAGCTGAAAACATAGAATTTAATTGGGGCTGACCAAACGTTCCAATGCAGACCCCCTCCTGAAAAAAAATGTCTTACTCAGTGTGACTTTCCTGGGTCAATAAGTGATCGTTATCTGCGCCCTCCACTCGTATGAACGGTTTGATGGGACCCTGTTGATGCTGTCCTGTGTTGACAGGACTATCACGGGGCCTGACACCTTCACAATCGTTCGTTAAAACGTGTAAAACCGATCCACGTGTGAGAATTAAAATTCTGGGTCTGCCCCCAAACCTCTCGGCAGGTACGCTGGAGTGAGCAAGGCTGAGAACCCCCCGCTGCTGCTGCCTTTTTCAAGGCCCCATGAGCCTCGGCTGCTGCCTCCACTGAGCCACGACTTCACGTGTGGAGGAGGAGGCGGAGGAGGAGATGGCAACTGTCGGGGAGGGAGGGAGGGAGCCAGGGCTGACGCGGCAAGAGAGCATCAACTCTGCAGCCCGGCGTGCGTGGGACACACACAGACACAAAGACAAAGATCCACCATATAGCCTGTAACGGAATGTTGGTGCTGTTAGCGAGCACCTAATGAAGGCCGGCACAGCACACGACACGCATACAGACACAGATATATATACACATGCATGCATACTTACACAAAGACATGTAGACATACACACAAAAATATATACAAAAGTCAGATGCACATGCATACATGTACAAATACATGGTAGACATAGACACACACAGGTCCATAATACATACACAGACACATGCATAGGCACAATCAGGGCTTAATTTATCACTAAATATTTTCCGGCTCACTGGTCAACTTGGAGATAGCGTGAATAACTGCCACAGCTATAACGAAGAGGCATACTGGATGTGGTGCACCGGCTGAGGACATATATTCTGGCTCGGTGTGTGTCAAAGGCTCTCACCGGCCCAGGACACACATGTACACACAGGAAAATAAGAACATTTGCCTTCAGTCTTTGATGGGCAGTTGAAGCAAGTGCTGTTCGCAAGCACCTACTTAGGCTGACATGGCACACGAGAGCCTTTTGTGGTAAGAGCCGCCACCGGCTACCTTTGTCTCACCCCTGCTCTTGTTCACAGTGCACCGTGTACTTGGTTATGGCTGGGTCGGACTAGGGGAGGCCCACTGATTTTAGCTGTGGCCTAAAAAATTAGGTCGCCGGTTACGTAGTGCTGTGCTTTACGCCACATTTACACCACCGTCCTCTAAATATACAGGCAGAACCCATAAATGCACACACATACGCACACAAAGACATATGCACATATACCCTCTCCACAAGCACACTCGTACACCCACGCACTCACACACCCGCAACTCAAACACCTCCAGCACACAGTAGAAGACAAAGATACCCCATATAGCCTTTAACAGACTGTTGTCAAAAGTGCCGTCAACGGGCACCTATGAAAGCCAACACGGCACACAAGGGGGTGAGGAGCCAGCACCACGCCTAGCTGCCTTTGTCTCTCTATTGGCGATGTGTACACCCACCAGGTACTTATTATAGGCGGAGTCAACCTAGGGGACGCCCAGAACTGTTTGAGTTAATCGTCATTGGTGTTGGCCGTGAGTGGGAATCAAACTGGGTTGCCAAGTTCTTAGGGCAGCATGTTTACCACTGTGCCACCTCTCCAGTACACACACATGGAAAATTGCATACACCTCTGCACACATACAACCTGCACCCCATCCCGTAAGAGCACAGTGCTCCGTCAGTGTCTGTGCGTGGGGAGCAGTGGCATGGTGGTTTCCGCACTGAACTATTGTACTCATAATTTGCTTTGATTGCGGCAAGCGCAATGGAAACTATGTGGAATTCTCTTGCGTCTCTGCTGTGACATCTCCCAAGTCCGCTGCACCTTGGCATGTTGTTTGAAACTTTGCTTTGCCGCCAAACGCAAATCACTTTGGCTCTGCGCATAAATTGAGTGGATACGCGTTTCTGCGCATAAAAAGGAATAGCACATAAATTAGTTGAATTTATATGCGGTAAGTTAATTCACCAGCGGTGTTGCGCAAGTGAGCGAATCACATCCACACCACCATCTCTCATTAACTCCCTCGCGCAGAAACACAAGACAAAAGATTCGCCATCCAGCCCACACAGACTTTAAGGCAAGTGCTGATCGTGAGAACCTTTTAACGATGCACGAAAGGGTGATGTGGCCAACAACACCTGGTCACCCTTAGGTCTCAAATGCTGATGTTTAAACACCACATCAGGTACTCATTTAAGGCGGTGTCGATCTAAGGGATGCCCATGACCAATTTAGATATTAGTCGCTGATGTTGGTCGTAAGCCGGAATTGGGTCGCCGGATTCATAGCGTAGTGCACAGACCACTTCACTTTTCGCACACTCTCTGGCACTCTCTAACAAAGACAAAGATCCCCTGTATAGCCTGTAACAGACTGTTGGGGCCAGTGCGGTTAGCGAGCACCTATAAAGGCTGGCACAGCACATGAGGGGGTGGGTAGCCAGCACCACGCCCGACAGCTTTTGTCTCCCGAGTGGCGATATTTGCACACCGCACCAGGTACTCATTTGAGGCTGAGTCGACCTAGGGGATGCCCAGGACCAGTTCAGACACTCGTCACTGGTATTCGCCGTGAGCGGGAATCGAACTCGGGTCGCCGGGTTCGTAGTGCAGTGCACAGACCACCTCACTATACGCACACTCTCTGGCACTCTCCGATACCCGTCCCATCGCACGCGCCCTCTAACTCCGCCGTGCGTGTTGAGAGATGCGAGCCCATCTGGCCCAAGCCCCTATGTTGTGCTCTCGCAAAACTTGTTGAAATGAGTGTGTAGTGTCTGAGGCCACTTTGCATTGTGTTGTTTCTGACTTTTTATAAATTGACCAATTTGTTTCGGAATCTGTAATCGTCAAATTGTGCCTCCGGTAACCACAGTAATTGTGTAATTTGTTCATAGGCGGGCGGTCGGTGTGTTTGCAGCACTCTCTAAATCGGTGCGCGTGTGTATGTCAGTGTGTGCGTGTGCCTGCATAGATCCGCTTTAAATTACATGAGCAGCGACGTGATGATGAAGAACAAAGTCCACGTCGTGTTAGATCACCATTGTCCTTAGGGGGTGTGTGAGGGAGAGACCGTGTGCGAGAAGAGGCAGCCGGGCACAAGGTGGCCACAACCACCCACTCGTGTGCAATACCAGCCTTCATATAGTGCTTATCGTTACCGACAGCAGCTATAGGGAGATTATTGTTTTTGAGCGTGTAACCCGAGTGCGAGTAAAGGGATGTGTGTGTTAGCGTGTATGAGTGTGTAGCAAGGTGTGTAAATGAAGGTGCGAGTCAATAAATGGAGGGTATGTTAAAGGAGATTGACAGTATTATTGAACGGTTGTACAAGCAGGAGTGAAGGGGTTTTCTTGTGAGAGTTTGTGAGCGAAGGGGTGAGTTAAATTTAGCAAAACCATAAACTCAGATGATTATACCGATATGAATTGCCCCAATAAATTAAGGATGTCTCGATTTTTGTTCAAACAGGGTGCTAACACCTGCTTGAAGAATTACAGATGCATTTGTCTTGTCCCAGGTGTTCACGAAGTATGTATGTATGTATGTTGAACTTCTTTTACACCGCATGTAACCAACCATGCTAATCGGGGATGTGGGGGGAAGGACAACAAAGTATTCTCCCTACTTCAGTGCTGAAGTCGGGTGATTATCCACTGGGAATAGTGTCCTCGACAAAGTGTAGGTGGCTATGTTGTCTTGCTGTGAATATAATCTCTTTCCAAAAATATAAAGGAATTGAAAATCGCACTCACGAGCCTCACAAATTAAACAGCCCACAAAGCAATGCTGAATTGTTAGCTGCGTCTTCATGCTGCGCGCCCTCAAAGCCAGTTTAATAATGAACTGGAGAATAATGACTGCAGCATTGGTTTATGTGTTCCCGAATTCGCTTGAACGGTGACACGGCCTAGCAGTGGCACGTTCATTGCTTTCTGCAGAGGTTCACAATTCGATTCCAGCGGCTACCCTGGTTATTACTGCAGGTGTATTAACCCGAAAAAAACATGCGCCAACTGCTTCACAGTGGACATTAACGATCCGCAAGAGTAGACTTTTGTGTGCAGGCATCATGGTCCAAATTTGCTAACTTTTGAAACATTACCCACAATTGAACTAGAGTCATGAGACAACTTTTGGCTGAAAAAAAATCATGAGACTCAATTGACTCCTGGGTAAACAAGATAAATATTATCCTGGTTTTTGGTGGTATCTGGTCTTTCCATTTAATTTATTTTGCTTTCCATATTTGCATTTTTCACTGTTCGCCTTTTGGCATTCTCTGGTTTGGCACTGGTGAGACTCGGCACAAAAGAAGGCTGTCTCGTATATAGACCAATCAGTTTAAAAGACAATGCATATATTACAGAGCATGTATTTTTTTGTTTGCATTTTCACCACAAATGCTTGTGGCTAATGCAGACAGGATTCATTGCAAACGGTTTATATTTGGTGTTTGAACATCTTAGCACCTGTTTTATTGCCAGAAAGGGTAAAACCTATTTTTTTCCATAGAAAATGATCTTCTTGGAGATAAGTGTGTTCTTCATAAAACATATATTTCAGGGCACCCCACCTATGAATTAACCAGATATTTAAAGTACACACTGTCCCGTCCTTCATAGATGCTCGCTAACAGCACCTACCCCAACAGTCTGTGAAGGCTAAATGGGTCTTTGTCTTTTTATCTTTGTGTGTGAGTAGCGCTGGAGCTGTGTGTCTACTTGGCGGATGACATGCCGGTGCCACTAGTTGTTGAGAATGGTGCAGGTGTCACGGCTGGGGAGCTGTGCCACTACCTGCAGGAGGCACACGGTCTCCAAACCCTCGCCAACGACGTCTTCGCTCTGTGGCTCATATCGTCACGGCTCGGTGATTCTGCCCACTCCGCCACGTCTGGCCACACCATCTTACTCTCATCAGGGACTCGCCTCTCTAGTTTCCACAACAATGTTCATGGCCATTTTGCTCTTCGCCCCCCAGAACATTACATCACGTCAAATACATTGAGGGCATGTCAAGCACAAACAGGCACGAAATACCCAGAAACCAATTTGTACGCAATTCGTCTTTTCCTCCTGGCAACAAAGGATCGAAACAGGCTACGTGAAAAAGCCATTTCCCCCTTTTATTCAGCCACTCCACCATCATTCTGCCACACTGCCTTGCAAGGCCACTCCACTCACAATTGGCCATGCCACCCTTGTTTGGCAGTGTCGCCCTCACTTGACCAAACCACCACCATACACCACCTCGTGCTCACCCAGTGCTGTTGCTGATGTGGCTAAGGCATAATCTCACTCACTCGCACGAAAACATTGATCTTGACCCTGCCTGGCTCGGTCTGCTTGCATCTAAAAACAAACACAAACTCCCTCGGCCCCTCCTGAGGTTGTGGCGTTACTCAATGCGTCACGCTGTGGGTGTGATGTCACATTAGTACCTGGTGCGGTGTGTAAGCATCGCTACTAGAGAGACAAAGGCGGTCGGGCATGGTGTTGGCCACCCACCTCCTCATGTGCCGTCCCGGCTTTCATAGCTGCTCGCTGATAGCACTTGCCCCAACAGTCCATTAAGGTAAGTGATATCCTCTTTGATATCCTCTTTGATATCACTTACCCACATGTGGTGTGGAGTGATTCAGTGTGGAGGGCCATACTTTACCATAGTATGACTGGCTGTGGAGTGCCGTGGGGATGGTTTAACCTTGGTGTGCTGTGTTGTGGCATGTGCAGAGCTGCAGCTGAAGCCGCGCCACCAGCCGTACCGCCTGTGCCGCCAGTGGCCGGACCTCCTCTACCGTTTCACCGACTGCCCCCTGAGTCACATCCATGATGGTGCGGGCCCCACGCCATGAATACACGCCACAACCTCGGCCCTGGCACCACCATTAACCCTCCTGCTACTCGTAGCTCTGTCCCAAGCCCATATCCTAGCTCTAATCCCAGTCCTGACACTACCTTGAGCCCAAATCTCATCTCTAAATCTACACCTTCTGGTAACTTGAGCTTTATCCCGAAAATGTATTTCTGATTCTTCCAACAAGGGAAGTAACCTCACGAATGTGATGTCACTCCTGCTGTTTTCCCACAGAAAAAACGGTGACACTTAGCGTCCAGTCATGTCATGTTTGTGAGTCCGAAGGTATATACAGATACAACATGATTGTATTTGGCCAAGCTCCCGAAAAATATACAAAAATGTCCTTAAAAGTCCCAAACTCTGAAATGTTTAAATACGAAACTCACCCCTAGTTTTATATTCACTCTAAAAAACACCAACTGTAACTGGTATTGGCCAAACATCTGAATGCTGAAAAAAATGTCTGCATATTGCTCAATTGGGATCCTCTCCTCTGTAAATCTGTCAGGACCCTCCTGAAAACGAGTCTTGAGGCTCACTGAGGCTTTTTTGGGTAAACAAGAATAATAATATTAATATTACCTATATCGCCCTCTGGGTGACGAAGGGCTGAGATGCGGGCTATTCCTCAACCTCTATTCCCTTAGCTCCAGCCTCGCCCTGCGGGCTCTCTAGTTGCACGCATCGTCAATGTAAGGGGCAGCGTGCTTTTGTTATAACAAGGCTCAATCTTATTACAAAAGCTGAGCCCTCAGCGTGAAAACTTGCCATTTATCATAATAATAATGCAATTTATAACGCGGGCAAATTTGCGGACGTAACGGCCGCAACTCAGAGGCGCATTGATTCAATCTGTTCTTACGCACTAGGTGCACTCGTTCATCCACTCGTGTGTAAATGCGTGTGAGTGCGAATGTGCACACGCGCATGTACACGAGTGTGAGTGCTTGTGTGTGTCTGTGTGGGGAGTGGTATTGTAGTGGTTAGTGCGCTGCACTATGAACTCGGCGGTCCGAGTTCGATTCCCGCTCACGGCCAACACCAGTGACAATGATCAAAACCGGTCCTGGGCCTCTTCTAGGTCGATTCAGCCGCAAATGAGTACCTAGTATGGTGTTTAAACATTGCCACTGGGGAGACAAAGACAGCCTGGCGTGGTGCTGATCATCCACTGTCTTTGTGTCTTAATGTATCTGTGACAACAGTATGTGTAATGTCTGTCTCCCCCTATGCAACTATATCTCTCTGAGTCAGGGTGTTCTGCTGTGTCGCTATCGCTCGCTGTGTGTGTCTGTCTCCCGCTGTGTTTGTATTATCCACTGTGTGTCTGTGTCTCCTGCTGTGTGTGTCCGTGTCTCCCCCTAGTGTATACATGTTTACATCTTCCGCTGTGTGTCTGTGTCCCCCTGCAGATGTGCCGGCTCTCATCTACCGCAGGAACGTGTTTTTTCCCAAGAGCCGAGAAGCCGAGGTAAAGGCCACTGAGCCCATGGTGTGTTTTGTGGTTTGTGGGCAAGGGTTGTAGCTTATTGTTATTTGTCTGCTTGGTCACCCAGTAATGTATCGAGACTCTTTTTCAGGAAGGTCCTGTCAAGTTTTTGCAGTAGGGGACTATGTTGCCCTGTTTTTTCCCCACTTGAGTTATTTGCTAGGAACTTCTTAGTATTGGTGTGTTTTGGCCAATATCAGTTACATTGTTTATTTAGCTATGGGAGTTAACTGGAGAACCTGGAAGAAACCCGTGCAGAATAGGCAGAGAATATACAAACTCCACACAGAAAGTTGCCTGAATTGGGAATCGAACCCAGGTATTCTTGCTGTGAGGCACAAGTATTACCACCGTGCTGCCACCCTGTTGCCTGCAGTGTTTTCAGACAGCCTTAGCAGAAGCTGGGCTACCTATCCAATTAATTCTTCAATTTCAAAACGCTGTCTGATTCCTAGATAAAATTAGCATCTGACACTTTCATAATGAAAGTTAACTGCCTCTTGGAAAATATATATTGCCACTCTTCAGTTATATTGATTTCCCTCCTTCCGTCCTCACCCTGCTGATACCAATTGTCCTAATTTAGACATGGTTGCAATTTGGGGAGGCCTTCATCCAGCAGTGGATTGATCATGGCTGATAATAATGAGCCACGTGATGGTGTTAGAGAAATTGCTCTTTGCGTTGGAAAATTTTGAATAATTCCAGTCAAAAACGTGGTGAACAATTACCATTATGGCACTTGCATAACGGGCTCCGGTTATAGCCTTGGATGCGATTATGTAATTTTAGCGGGTTGTGCCATTGTTGACTGACTGCCAGCACGGGGTGTGGGGGTATTTCGGGGTGGGGGGCATAGTTGGAGGCGAGTGAGGGTGGGGGGGCCACGGCTCAGCGCCCTTGCTCGTGTTGTGTACGGTGGAGGGAGCTGGCATCAGTTGCAACGTCCGTTCGTGTGTCTGTAATCGCGCAGGGGGTAGCGGTAGTCCAGTGGTTAGCATACTGTGCTACGAACCATCGGGCATCCGAGTTTGATTCCCGCTTAATGGCAAACATCAGAGACGAGTATATGAACCGGTCCTGAGCCTCCCCCAAGGTCATCCTTAAATGAGGACCTGGTGCAGTGTGTAAGCATCAGCACTGGGGACACAGAGGTGGCTGGGCGTAGTTTCGGCCACGTCTCCCTCATACGCCGGGCCATCCTGAACAGGTGCTTACTAATACTCTAATAGCACTTGCCCCAACAGCCAGTATGGTTACACAGGGGATCTTTGTATTTCTATGCTGCATATGCGTATGTATAAAATTAAACATTGCATTTGGCTGACTGTTGGCAGTGGTCCACAAATACAAATCAATCTCTCAGTATGCCTCAATAACCTTGCCTCCTAACAGAAATTTGTTTTGTGGTGAGGCACTTTTATTATGAATATGGTAAGTTTTTCAATTGTGTATGTGCACGTGTGTTTTGCGTATATATACGTTTGGTGTGTGTATTGTTACACGCAGTGCAGTGGCGTTGGCACACTGCGCTATAAAACCAGTCACATGAGTTTTATTCCCGGCCACAGCTAAACATCAGTTGCAAGGATCACAACATGTTTTGGTCCTTAAGTGAGTCTGGTGCAGTCTGTAGACAATTAGCAGATTTTGGTGTGTCCTCACCACCCTTTAATGCGCTGTGATGGGCGTAATAGGTAATCTTGAAGAGTGCTTTCCCCAACAATCCATACTACTGTATTGAGATGTGTGTATGTATATATACACAGTAAATTAGTGTATATATGTGTGGGGAGAGAGAGCAGTGGTTTGCACGCTGCTCTTTGAATCCGGCGACCCGAGTTAAATTCCCGCTCACGACCAACACCGGTGACGATTAGCTGATCCGGTTCTGGGCTTCCCCTAGGTCTACTCAGCCTTAAATGAGAACCTTCTATGGTGTGTAAACATTGCAACTGGGGAGACAAAGACTGTTGGGCGTGGTGCTGACCCCACTCACCCCCTCATTTGCCGTGCCGGCTTTCAAAGGTGCTCGCTAACAGCACTTGTCCCAAAATTCTGTCAAGGCTATAGGGGAGAATCTTTGTCTTTGTAATAATATAAACGCGTGTCAGTGTTTGTGCAGAGGCACATCCAAGTAGTAGTTCCCCACCCCCGAAATGTTTAGACAGCCGTTGCATGTGATAGCCGAATTGTGAAGTTTTCATAAATGTTAAATGATAATTACATTATTAATTCTTGATGTGTGCTTCATTTTAAGTGCATTAAATATCATACATAATGAGAAACATAATTATATGCACTCAATTTTCTTTTCTCAAACGAGTGACTTGTTTTTACAGTGGAAATTATTCATCCCCTTCAGTCTCTTTCGTTGGGTTTCTGGGTGATCCACTGTATAAATATGATAGTGATGTAGATGCTTACCCCGAGCCCTCATTACTTTGAATAGTATATTGTCTTTGAGCTGTACGCCTTTTGGCGTCGTCTGGTCTGGCACCGTTTGAAACGAGGCTCAAAAGAAAGCTGTCTCTGGTGTGGACCAATCAGTTTCAAGGACAATGCATATATTATCAGTGTTTTTGTTTGCATTCTGACCACAAATATTGTGGTTAATGCAGACATGATTCCTTGTAAAATGGTGTCAGTTTTGTTGCCAGAAAAAAGGGGAAAACCTATTCTTATATGTGTGAGTATCGTATGTCCGTTTGTGTGGAAGTGAAGAGCTTGGCGCACTATGCTACAAACTCGCTGCCAACATCAGTGACGAATACATGAACCGATTCTGGGCCTGCCCTACGTCGACTCGGCCTGAAACGAGTGTTATGTGTAATCATCAGCACTGGGGACACAAAGGCAGCCAGGTGAGGTGCTGGCCACACCATCCCCTCATGTACCCTGTTGGACAAGCATAGGTGCTTACTAACAGCACTTACCCCAACAGTGTGTTCAACCCATAGGGGGATCTTTGTGTGGTTGACTTTGTGTGTGTGTGTGTGTATACATATATATAGTTTTGTGCATGTCTGTAGGTGACAAACACTGAGATGCTGGGTTTGCTGTACCGCGAGGCGAAGGGCAACGTGCTGGCCGAGCGCTACCCATGTGACCCGGCTGTGCTTACGCAGCTGGGCGTTCTCACCTGCGCCATCGAGCTGGGCCCTCACGACCCCGCTCAGCACACCGCCGCCCGCATCAAGTGAGCGCCAGCCTCGGCCTCCCTTCCCCCCTCCCGCTGAATTCCGCCACCGACGTCACCGCTTCAACTATCCACCATCTCAGCGCTTTCCCCGTCACTAAGTTATGCGTCCCTGTAAGTGCTGCTGTTTATGTAATTAATTGGACCTCCGGAGTAAATTCCTACTTGTTCAGGATCACTGGATTTGTCGACCCAAGCACTTAAATCTCTGATTGCTTCTCGCCGCCCCCCTCCGGTTAATAAACGGGATGGCCGCGCGAGTCGCGCCACTCCCCGCGTGGCAGTAAAAGCCATTACCGCAGTCGTGGTGTCAGTGGGGGGCGGCAGATGCGAATTCTGGAAAACTTCAATAATTTTCACTTTTTCAGCCACTGCGTTTCAGGCCAGCATGGCCAGTGGTCAGAAAAGTTTGGGGGGTGTGGCAGGCTGCCTTGGTGGCTGGGCCGTCGGCGTACAGAACAGACTGCCACGAGACCTGCGAGTCGGTGTTGGCCTTGGTGGTGGTGACTGATGGGAGCCACGTTCACACGTGTTGAACTTTTCCCCCCTGTGCCCCAGAACATCGTTAAGCGAGTACCTGCCCCCCCACATGTGCAAGTCCGGTGGAGGGAGCGGAGGGGGGCTGTTCTCAGGGCTGCTGTCTCGGGGGACAGCGGGAGGGGGCAGCCGCCCCCCAGCACGGGAGATAGTGCTGCTGCAGGGCTACGAGAATCTGTGCAGGGAGCAGGGCGCAGAAGCCTGCACCCAGCGCACACCCCTGTTCACGCAGTACCTGCACATCTGCCAGCAGCTGCCCTATTACGGGTAAGACGCCCTACCATGCCACCACCCTACTACTGGTGTAATACCCTGCTACTGGTGAGACGTCCAGCCACACAACCACCATACTATGTGTGAGGTGTGAGATACTGCCCAGCCATGCCTGGCCACACCACCCTACTCAGGGTGAGGTATCCTGCTCAGCCACAACGCCACCACAGGTAAAACACAGCCTACCCTGCCTGGCCAAACCACCCCCAGGCCAGCCAGGGGTGTGGTGTGAAGATTATTTACATTGTCGTTGGCCCCTGTGCAGTTGCACGGCCTGCACACTCGATAGCTATGCAACCGACTCAACGGTGCATGAGAAAATGGGTTCGTGCCTGTGACTGGGTTTCCTTTAGGCAGTATGAGGAATAACTCACGTTGCTGCATTCAGAGATGCCCTTTGATACCTCTAAGTTGAGTATTATCTCAGAAATGTTTCACCTTAACTGTCCACTGGCGATGCACGCTGAGATTTATGTCATGTCCACAGTGGCCTCCTGGCTGGAGCGGCTTATGATTTGATGGAATTTGTCATGCGAGGCTCATTTCTCCTTCATTCTCATTCATTGCGTCCCCAATGATACGTTTATAATGAATGCGCTTAAATCGTCCTCTAATACGTTCAATAAAATACAAAGGACAAGTACATTTTTATTGTGGTCACGAGTAGGGTGCATTGTATTTGGAAGGGCATATGCATTTTTAGCCATCCTATTAATTTTCCAAATGAATTTAAATGAATAAACAGCGCTTGCAAAAACAAAACATCTGATTAGAAACTGAGTGGGTGCGTGCGAGCGTGTGCCTTAGTGTCTTGAGACTATATATAAACTGAACGTGCTCGTCAATAACAGACAAAAAAATATTAATATGTGCTTTGAAGGAGGGTCGTTGCCCGAAACATCACTTATTTTCGTGATTAATTTTAAGGTAGTGTTATTTATGGTGTTTTGAGATCTATTGTTTAGGGGCTCCTTACACCAAATAATTTTAGACTGAGTTTGTGAGTGCTTAGTGTGCGAGTGTGTGAGTGTACATTCCTTACATGTATCCAGTGTAGGCTGCTCATTGATATAAGTAGCAGTGGATAGACCATGGCACGTGTCACACAGTGTGACAGTGTGTGTTTAGTTTGTGTGTCCTTCCCCGCACCTCCGATTAGCACGATTGGCTACGTACGTTGCAAAGGAAGTTCAACATACAGTGAGGGAAAAAAGTATTTGATCCCCTGCTGATTTTGTACGTTTGCCCACTGACAAAGAAATGATCAGTTTTTAATTTTAATGGTAGGTTTATTTTAACAGTGAGAGACAGAATAACAACAACAAAATCCAGAAAACCGCATGTCAAAAATGTTATAAATTGATTTGCATTTTAATGAGGGAAATAAGTATTTGACCCCCTCTCAATCAGAAAGATTTCTGGCTCCCAGGAATCTTTTATACAGGTAACGACCTGAGATTAATTAGGAGCACACTCTGTTCAAATAAACCTACCATTAAAATTATAGACTGATCATTTCTTTGTAGTGGGCAAACGTACAAAATCAGCAGGGGATCAAATACTTTTTTCCCTCACTGTACATATAAGCGGCGAGCGGTAGTGTCGCGGTTAGCAGGCTGCTATAAACCAGGTAGCCTGGAGAAAACTCATGCATAACAGAGGGAGAGAGTATACAAACTCCACACATAAAGGCGCCGGAGTCGGTAATCGAACCCGAACCTAGGAGCTTCTTGCAGTGAGGCATCAGTGTTACCACTGACACTTTGCTGCATGCCTTATGGACATTTCCTTTTGGATGACCTCCAAAATCCTTCAGCTCAGTGTTATTGAGACGGTTACTTTTTCTTGGCACAAAGCAGCAACTAGCCAACTTTTAGACACTTCTCTGGGCTTAATTTGGCTCTCTGCAAAATAATACCTTAATCTCTCTTCCGTGAGGAGCTTTGGGGGGGTCACCCTAGACAATGTTCTCAGATTGTAGAAGCACATCTCTCCTGTGGGATGGACTGCTTGTTTTTCATCTTATACATATTTCCCATATACATCCATTTTTAATCTTAAGGGGATGCAGAGGATCCTGTATCACACGTTTTATAACCTCTACGCTTGACTCTCATTATGCGCCCCTTTTGCTTAGCAACCTTCTTAAGCTCAGTGCAGGATGTAGCTGCTAGCTAGAGTTTGTATGAGCATATATCTCTAGTGCTATGATTTGTGGCCTTGTCACTTCTAAAAAGTAAGTTAATACCTCGGTGGGCTTTGCCTGGTAGGATGGGGATGGTTTAGTTTTATTTGTATATTTTTGGGTGATTTGTTTGCTTTTCCTGTACTTTGCACTCCCATCGTGTTTTTTGTACTTTTTGTTGTTGTAGCGTTCCTACCTGCCCCTACTGGACATCTGTGAAAAAGATCTTTATAGCTCATCGGATTCCTCCAGTATGAATACCTATTCTGATTCTGTTCATGGTTCATGCTTGCGGTTACACAGGGCGGTGGCGCAGCAGGCCGCCCTGGTTATTACTACGGGTTTATTCATCGTCTGCGTCACAGTGGACATGAAAAAGATTCCCTGAGGTCATTAGAATTGTGCAGGCCATTACGTGCCGGGGTCATAATCTCAATGTTGCCAAGTTTGAAAGATAACACCGCAAATTACTTAATTGAGATGACCCATGTAGAAACATTGCTCCCTACTGGCAGACTATATCCTCCTGTCAAACAAAGTGCCTTCATGATAGCCCCTGCGCAAAAGGAATGGGGCATATACCAAAAGTACGCAAAATACCAAAAGTACTTATTCTTGATATTGTTCATAAACAATATTTCTGTTAACGTACAGGGATTTACACGGCACCAGCTCGACTGACCTCTCTGACCTCAAGAATGACGTGCCTGCCACGTGCCTGAGATGTAGTTCGCAGAGCTGCCTTGCAGCTCCTCAATTCTGATGCATCTTTTGTCTGGCTCCCCATGAACCTCAGAGGAGCAGATAGTTTTAGATAAATGTAAGTTTATTTAAAAAACTATCTCTTGAGTTCATCTTCAATATTGTAATATTGCACAAGGCAAGATAGATGTTTTCGCTTGATAGTAATAATAATTTTTCATTGTAATGTAATCTTTTATTAGTTTTACTTTATATTGCCTCGGGTACACTTCCTTGTAATTTTATACTAAATTAATTGTATGTTATGTAAGTGTTGGACATTCATGTAATTGTTATTTTATGTAGAGGTCTCCGAGACACCTTTATTGATGGGAGGTGAGCTGGATACATAATTAATGATTTATTGATTGATATATAAGAGTGCGTGCATATGTGTGTGTGTGTATGTATATGCGTGTGTAGGTAAATAGGGTATGATCCTGTCTATTTTTATGTGTATGAGAGTATGGTTCTGTCTGTGTATATGAGTGTATATGGGGGAGCAGTAGTGCAGCTGTTATCGTGCTGTGCATGATGGATGTGGCGTGCAGGGTGCTGAAATATCTTTATGGTCACTGAAATTGATCCGTGAATTGGGTATTAGGCTATAGGGGCGGTTCTTTAATTCTGTCTGTGTGTGTATATGAGCATATGATTCTGTCTGTGTGTGTGTATATGAGCATATGATTCTGTCTGAGCGTTTGTGAGCGTATGTGTGAGTGTATATGAACGTATGATTCTGTGTGTGTAGGTGTGCGTTCTTCTCTGGCGAGGTTGAGCGGCCTGCAGGAGGTGGGATGCTCCGCCTGGTGGGAGCCGGCCGTAAGCCTGTGCTGGTCGCTATTTCCCTCGAAGGCATCTACATCATTGACGTCAAGGAGAAGGTGGGGGCCTCCCAACTGCTACTGGGTCGATTTAAGTCAATTCAAGATCAAGATGTCATTGTGTCCAAAGCCATTCGTGCAACCACCACCTCGCCAAACACTTTCTACTCTCCGGCAGATCCCACAGTTGCTGCACAGGAGACGGTCTCCCCGCCATCTTTTTCTTCGACTCTCATAAGAGACCTATAGGCTTATACATATGTACACACATACCCACAGACTCACTATGAGACCTCCTTTACCAGTGGCAAAATATAGTATATATGCATTTTGACTGCTTGTGTTGTGGTTATTGCAAACATGATGCCTTGTATAAAGGTGTCAGTTTTTGTACCAGTTGAAAGGGTAAAAACCTATTACTATACCCACAGACTCGTACAGAGACCCATAGATCTCTTGGAACCACGTCCCACCATTTGCTCTTAGGTTGGATTTATGGAATGCCTGTCTTTGTAATCGGCCCTCCCCCATCCTGCCCACATATCTCACGTGGCGCTACTGGTTCTTTGCCCAATCACATCTACACCACTTCCCTGCCATGTCTCCCCTTCGCGTGCTCTCTCAGCATGTGCTGCTGGGCCTGCGCCACACGGAGCTGTCGTGGGACGTGACGGGCCCCGACGAGGAGCACCCGGACGATGCCCACGCGCTCTGGCTCGAGTTTGACGGCACCGAAGACGGAGCTGCCGTCAACCGCCTCCTCAAGGTCTACTCCAAACAGGTGCTGCCCCTCACCTGCACCTGTCCATTAACCTGTAAACTTGCCTATCCGCTCACCTGTGCCCTCAACTGTACACGTACCTACACGCTCACCCGTGGACTCTCCTGCGCTTTTAGGCCGAGCTGATGAACGGGATGATCGAGCACTGCATGGAGCTGAGCCACACGACGACCCCTGCCACCCCCTTGAATTCGGTGGCCCCCGTGACCCCCGTGACCTCTAGCGATCCCGAGGAGCCCGCTGTCATTACGGGCCCCTCCTCGGAAGGAGGGGCTCCCAACACCGCCAGTACCGAGGCAGGGGCCAGGGGGCGTGGACGTAGGGGGAAACTGCAGCGGCAAGAGAGCGTGCTGGACAGTCGGGTGGAGCAGCTGTCCACCATCTCATATGTGGACGACGGTGGGTCATAGGTCCATTGCTGGGTGGACACCAACACACGGATGTGGAGGGTACACGCGTGCTCCCACCTCACTCGGTGTACACACGTAGTGTACACCCATGTACCCATTCGTGTTGCGAGTGTGTACTTGTGTGTGTGCCGTGCGCTCACACCACCCCGTGTGCTTGTGCATGTACACACGCGTACACACACACACACTCACGTGCCGTCGTGTCCACACACTCGCTTACACGTGTGCGTGCGTTCACGCTGCCCCCGTGTGTGCCTGTGCAGGGAAGGAGCTGCGGCGCGTGAAGCCACGTCGCGCCGCTTCTTTCTTCTCGCGCCAGCCCAGCGTCTCTGGCAAGGCCTATGCCACCGTGGCGGCCACGGATGGCACCGGCGACGGAACTCCCTAGCGCCTCCCTCCCACGCCCGGCGTGGCCCCCCCTCTCCCCCTCCCCCCCCCCCTCAAACTTCGCACACCGGTGGATGTCGGGGACAACGGTCACGAATGGGCACAGCTTGCCTTGAATAGACGGGAGCCGTCGGCTCCACCTGCAACACCGGCTGATAATGGCAACGACAATCGCACGTGGCGAGGCGCGCGTTTCCACACCCGTGCCGGCGCCATCGCCACTACCGCCACGGCTAGCTCGACCGCCTCCAACGCCGCCACTGTGCTGGGCTCATCCCGGGGTGGGAGCCGCGGTGATTGATGGGCCATGGTGGCAGCGTTTATGATGTGCGGCGCAATGCTTAACGTGGCAGCAGCAACACGAGACCAATTATATGAATGTTTACACAGCGACTGTCTGTCTGGGCGATGACATTCCCTCCGACTGCGACGGCCGGGCCCCAGCACGGCGTCCCTCCTGCGCCCCTCCCTCCCTCCCCCCACCCTCCCCCCACCCCCCAGCGCGTCCACGCGTGAACAATCGGCCGCCCGTCCCCCAGTGTTAGCACTCTTTGTTTTCTACGCGTTTTGAGTAAAACTTTTGAGCAGTTGTCAGCGCTTTTGGTGAGTTTTGCGCTGGCTCCGTTAGCAACAACGGTGTGCGAGCGGTGGGGGGGAATTCTCACGGTTATCACCGCCCGTGATTGTGCCATGTCTGGAATGGGGCTCGCTGGCTTCGTGTCGGGTGACGACGGGGCTTAATTTCTCACTGAATATTTTCCCGGTCGCTGGCAGACTGGTGTGTAAGGTGGCACGTGACTGGTAACCACAGCCATAGCGAGAGGTAAATTGGACAGACAGACAAAGCTGAGACTAAGCCCCAAGTGTCTTTGTGAAAAAGTGTGTGCATGGTGTCTGGCTTTCGAGATGGAGAAGCTATCCAGAGGGTGGGGGTCTCCTGAATTTAAGTAATGGAGGTTGTGTGGTCCCTGTTTTTTCTGAATTAGGAATTTTGGTATGGAAGGGACCCCCCAGGCGTATGTTGAACTTCTTTCGCACCGTACGTAGCCAACCGTACTAACCGGAGGTGCGGGGGAAGGACAACAAACTAAACACAAAAAGCGGTTAAGAAATTAGTTTTTAATATAGTCGCTCTGAGGTAGGTATATATGGATCCAGGGGGTGGTGTGTGGTTTTTCTGAAGTGGGAGTTGGTGTGGTCCTCCCTGCGCTCCCCTGAGCTAGCGGAAGGGTTGGTGTTCGGTGCACCTCTGCTTTATGGAGTGCGGATGGTGTGGTTCATGGGGCCCCCCGAGTTCGGGTAATGGGGGGTTGTGTGTGTGTGGATGCGTGCTCCCTCAATCTCAATCCTGGAATCCCCTGACCTCGGGACCACAGCAAGGCGGTGGCCCCAGGTCCTTTCGTCTCCCTGGACCCCCTCCCCCTTGCTGGCTTGCGTCTCTGCGCCACTCGGTTGAGATTAACTCCTCTCTCGCGCCTCATCGCATTTTATTTCTGCAGCAAGAGAATTTACAACCAAGAATAAAACACGGCACAGCTCTGTACAAGCCCTAACCCCACCCGCCACGCCCTACCGAATCCATTATGGGCCCCGCGCCCAACCTCATCCACCCCGTTCCACTGCCCAGATGCCCCCCGAAAGACTCGGAATCGGCATCGATGATCGCAGCTCCCAGCGGTGTCGTTCACGCCGCGGCCGTGACCGACTTGGGATGAAATCTTCACAATCTCCGCGGGGCCCCTTCACTCGGAGGAATTTATCCGAGGATGAGTTTCATCCGTGAAGAGTTTTTAGCTGGGATAATTTTTTGATTAAAATTGTAATAGATTACTTTTTTTGGTTGTCGATTTTAAAAAAGTGACGGGCCACCCTCGTGTACTTTCTGCCCGACGAAGGCAGGAAACCCCCGATAAGCCACGTCCAGCGTGACACGGCTAATGGTGTCAATTACTTAACAAAGCCCCGCTCGTCACCATCTGTCCAGTGGCACACATGAGGACAGAGGTGAGGCTTTTTGCTCCTATTTTCATGGCTCGATTCGCTGAGTAATCGAGCCAATAAACTTGATAAAGTAATCTATTAAATAATCAGATTACAGCTCAGCTCTGTGGTGTAACTGTGAGGAGTTGTGCTGCCCCAGCGCCTCCCGTGGTCTGCAGCACCCTGTGGACCAGGTCTCCCTTGCAATGGAGTCCCAATTGCTGCGGTGCTGGAGAAAGTTTCCTAAGGTTTGGGAGAAAACTCACCAATGTCGCCTCCCCCAAACCACAGAGGAAAACCACCCAAGTGGTGAGAGCGGTTCAGTGACTGATGGTCAGGTGAGTACGACCACTTGGGAGGCTCCACCTGACCCTACCACCGCTGGCGCACCCTGCTGAACCGTGGGGGTGGGGGGCTACAGCAGCTGGCGCACCCTCCAACCGGCAGAGTCCACAGCCCCTCACTGGGCGCAGCTGCTCATCCATCGCTCGTGCTGCTTCGGTTCCCCCGCCTGAGTTGGCAAACTGCCTGGGAGCTTCTTCGCTCGGCCGCGCTGATGGCGCCCTCTCATGGCGACGTGAGGCTCAGCGGCTGTGGTCGAGAGACGTGGGATCCTGGGGGGCACCCGGGTTCCCTGATCCACCCCCGGGAGGGGGATCCGAGGGTTAGCAGAAGGGATCAGTGGTACTTCCCCCCGCGACGTGCCATGGAGGGCAGAGGGTAGTGGATTCCCAGGCGATCCGCGTGCTCGGCCTGGGGAGACAGGGACCAGGGGAGACAGGGACCAGGGTGAGACACGGGACATCATCGTAAGACAGGAATCAGACACGGGGACCTTGGAGAGACGCGCATCATGGGGAGATACGGGGACCATTTTAAGACACGGAGACCATGTTAAGTCACGGGAATGCTCGGGAGACACGGGGCCCATGGGCAAATACGGAGATCATAGACACGAGGGCCGCCCAGCTCGGGTTACCACCTGTCCAGGTTTGACTCGGACAGTCCGGGAATTGGCATCTGATTTGTGTTCAGCTGGCAGGAACTGATTTGTACAGAGACCTGGTTCGATTTGTAGTCGGTGCTCACTCATTCACTCGCTCACCCAATCACCCCCCCCCCCTACTCGACTGTCAAGCACTGCCGCCGATGACAACCAGGTATGCATGGCGAGTCACCCTTCTGAACACGAATTGCAGGCTCAACCGCCGTCTGTCTTCCGAGGTTGGGCGCATTGCGGATGATTTCCAAGTACCGTACGAGATTGCATCAAGGGTAATTGGTAGCTTGTCACGTGCTGTCCCATACATTCATTGGTGGTGGGCATAGAACGTCGATTTCAATCGTCGCCATCTCGCTCGCGTGTGATAATCGCGCCCCCTGGTGGCCGAGCACCTTAACGCCTCTCGCTGTACGCGACTCACAAAAGCAGGCAATTCGCCCGCCCTTCTCAACTCCCTTGCGTTCCTCTCTTAAATCCTCAATCCTGTAAGCGATGTCACGAAGCGCCTTAAGTGAAGGCGCTCTTTCCATTAAATGTTTTTATACACGTGTCAGTCCGAATATAATAATACATCTAAATAACGGTGTTTTACCCATCCCCCCGCTGTTTTGTCGTCGACAACTGACATCTAATTTCCCGAAACAAACGTCACGAATGGAGATAAAAAGTTACAGAGAACGATAGAAGAACGTCGTAAAGAACGCTACAAAGTGGGGCTCAAGATTAATCCGGTTCGAGCACAAACAAAGGTCACCCACAAGAAGTTTGCGAGACACATGGAGATATTTGTCTAGAGGGGCACCAACTGGACAATGAAGCAGAATGTTAGTACTTGGGACGGTTATCGTGAGCTGACCGCGATCAAGATGAAGAATTACTCATTGGTCATTACACACAGCAGCAATCGGCGCTCACCTGGCCAGGAGGGATGACAGCCCAAAATAACAACAGAGTGGCGGCCAAAGCAAGAAACGTGCCCTGGAGGACGTCAAATGCGGAGATGGAGCGACAAACGTCAGCTCCCGTGCGAGCCTCAAACGGTTCGATGCATTGGCGGTGGCTTGGGGAGGCCTTCATCCAGCAGTGGATAGCTCATGGCTGCTGCTGTTGATAATGATGATAAACTTTTTATTTTACCAGCTAAGTCCCACTGAGTTATAGAACTCCTTTTCAGAAGTGGCCTGGCCGACAAATGATACTTCAACAAAGTGAACATTTCGAGCAGCCACCACATTCGTTAAAGGCAAGTTGGGTCTAAATGCGGAGTGAGGACCTGGAGAAAAATCCACGGAGACCGAGAACACGCGAACTCTCTCTCGCAGAGCGCCTGCATCCCTCTCGCGGTGGAGTCAACGTCTCGCCACCGGTCTCCCCGGGGTCACGCTCGCCTCGCTCACCATGCGCGCTCGCTCGCCTCGCTCACCTTGCACGCTCGCTCGCCTTGCGCGCTCGCTCGCCCGCCTCGCTCGCCCGCCTCGCTCACCTTGCGCGCTCGCTCACCTTGCGCG